>JANKKI010000518.1:0-357177 GCA_025175665.1 Cinchona pubescens | reverse complement strand
TTACACGATTGGATAATCTCTTAATTACAAATCTTTATTGAATACCTGTCTCTTATACACATAAAGGAGATCTAGTCATACAGGATTAAGAACGAAAAAAGTCGATCGAGTCATATCAGATTAAGAAATAGAACAGGAGTTCTTTTAAAAGTAAATCTCGTAACTCAAGATAAGAACTTAAAATGCGATTTGATTTGGCCAAATTAAGAACCATGAGTGAAAACTATGCATAAAAGAATAAGAACTAAAATATAATATGACGGTTTTGAAGAAATAAGTGAGAAATGAGGCCAAGTATACGTGCTTAATCACAGTGGAAGGTGTTGTACTCGTACGATATTGAGAACAAAGAAAGGGGACAAATCGTACAAGATTAAATGCTAATAACTGGGATCAAGTCGCATAAGATTAAGAAACAAGAAAGAAGTTCTCAACGAAGTACATGTAGAAACATAATAAGTTCTAATAACTCATGATAACAACGTAAAATGTGATTTAAATATGCTTGATTAAGAACCAGGAATCAGTTCAAATTGAAGAAGAGTTTGAACAAAAGATGATTATCTAACCGTATTTGAAAAAGAACTGAGAAATGAAGCCAATTACACCTTGTATAATGACAAAGGAAGATAGTGATAATCGTATTACGATTAGTCGACTAAGACAGTGCGACTAGATCTTATAAGGCACTCATTTCTTGGTTCCTGTCTCTAATATATGTTGCCTCCCTTCTCTTTCGAATTGATGGGGTAAGATTATGAAATATGAGAGGAGTTCCAATCATAGCACATTTGGAAAAGATATGAGATCAAATTTCACAAGTTAAGAACATAAATATGTTTTAATAAGAATGGATTAAGAACCATGCGCTGGACCTATTCCTTGAAGATTTAGAACTAATACATCATCTATGCATTTGCAAAAGAATAGAGAAATGAGGCCGATCAAACTTGCTTTACGAGTAAGGAAGAAGTTGCGATCGTTCGATATTGAGAGCCAAGAAATTGACTAACTGTTCTATGTATGAATCGCACAAGAAGAACACTTGATAAAATATTAGGGAGATAATTAAGAAACTGGAAAGGTGATGTAATCGACATACATGTTGAAAAGATAAGAATGTCTAATAACGGATTATCCGATAAGCCCCTAATACGTGACTTAGTTAGACTAGATTGAGAACCATGTGTGGGACTCGCACATCTAGATAAGATAAGAGACCAAATGAATGATCTAATCGCATTCGAAAGAGAACGGAGGCAACTATATTAGCTTAATAACTAAGGAAGAAGTGTAATCGTAAGATATTGAGAACTAAGATAGTCGACTAATCGTAATATATTGTGAGTCGCAAAAGGATATACAATCAAAAGGAGAAGTAGTCGTATTGGATTTAAATAGAATCAAGGGCGGGTCGTATTCGTTAAACATTTATAATTAAGAGATTGTCTAATCATATAAGAAAAAGAACTGAGAAATGAAGCCTACTAATTATGCCTGCACAATGATTAAGGAAGAAAATGTAATAGTACAATATTGAGAAGAAAGAAAGGGTCTAATAGTACTATAATATGATACAGTAAAGGAGATCTAATCGTACAGGATTAAGAACTAACGAAATAGATCGAGTCATATCAGATTAAGAAATAGGTTAGAACAGGAGTTCTTATAACAGTAAATCTCGTAACTCAAGATAAGAACTTAAAATGCGATTTGATTTGGCCAAATTAAGAACCATGAGTGATAACTATGCATAAAAGAATAAGAACTAAAATCTAATATGATGGTTTTGATAGAAATAAGTGACAAATGAGGCCAACTATACGTGCTTAATCACAGTGGAAGGAGTTGTACTCGTACGATATTGAGAACTAAGAAAGGGGACAAATCGTACAAGATTAAATACTAATAACAGGTATCAAGTCGCATAGGATTAAGAAACAAGAAAGGAGTTCACAACGAAGTACATGTAGAAGCATAATAAGTTCTAATGACTCATGATAACAACATAAACTGTGATTTAATTCTGCTAGATTAAGAACCAAGAATCAGTTCAAATTGAAAAAGAGTTTGAACAAAAGATGATGATCTAACCATAGTTGAAAAAGAGCTGAGAAATGAAGCCAATTACACCTATAGAGATAAGCTACAATATTGAGAACTAAGAAATGCGACAAATCGTGCTATACAATGAACAACAAAAGGAGACATAACATATGCAATTCGCAAAACAAAGAAAGGAGAATCTAGTCGTGTAGGATTATGAAATATGAGAGGAGTTCCAATCATAGCACATTTGGAAAAAATATGAGATCAAATTTCACAAGGTAAGAGCATAAATATGTTTTAATAGGAATGGATGAAGAACCATGTGCTGGACCTATTCGTTGAAGATTTAGAACTAATACATCATCTAATAGCATTTGCAAAAGAATAGAGAAATGAGGCCTATCAAACTTGCTTTACGAGTATGGAAGAAGTTGCGATTGTTCGATATTGAGAGCCAAGAAATTGACTAACTGTTCTATTATCTCGTAAAAGGAGAACACATGATAAAATATTAGGGAGATAATTAAGAAACTTGAAAGGTGATCTAATCGACATACACGTTGAAAACATAAGAATATCTGATAACGGATGATAACCTGCCCTAATACGTGACTTAGTTAGACTAGATTGAGACCATGTGTGGGACCTATGCACAAAAGTTTAGATCAAATGAATTGTACGGTTATCAATACTCCAAAGAACGAGGCAAGCGATTAGCCTAATAACTAAGGAGGAAGTGTAATCGTAAGATATTGAGAACTAAGAAAGTCGACTAATCGTAATATATTGTGAGTCACAAAATGAGATACAACAATCATACAAGATGGAGCACTAATAAAGGAGAAGTAGTCGTATTAGGTTTAAAAAGAACCAAGAGCGGGTCGTATTCAATAAAGATTTGTAATTAAGAGATTATCTAATCGTCCTTTAAAATCATTTAGAAATAGAACAGGAGTTCTTTTAAAAGTAAATCTCGTAACTCAAGATAAGAACTTAAAATGCGATTTGATTTGGCCAAATTAAGAACCATGAGTGAAAACTATGCATTCAAGATTAAGAACTAAAATATAATATGACGGTTTTGAAGAAATAAGTGAGAAATGTGGCCAAGTATACGTGCTTAATCAAAGGAAGGTGTTGTACTGCATTTGATATTGAGAACAAAGAAAGGGACAAATCGTACAAGATTAAATGCTAATAACCGGGATCAAGTCGCATAAGATTAAGAAACAAGAAAGAAGTTCTCAACGAAGTACATGTAGAAACATAATAAGTTCTAATAACTCATGATAACAACGTAAAATGTGATTTAAATATGCTTGATTAAGAACCAGGAATATATTCAAATTGAAGTGTCTTTCTTAGTACTCATCTCAATCTCAAATACGGTTAGATAAAGAACTGTGTAATAAGAGACAGATCTTACGATGTACACTTCTTCCTTAGTTATTAAGCTACTATAGTTGCCTCCGTTCTCTTTCGAATGCGATTAGATCATTCATTTGGTCTAAATCTTTTGTGCACAACATATGCAATTCAGTAACAAAGAAAGGAGATTAGTCGTAAGATTATGAAATATGAGAGGAGTTCCAATCATAGCACATTTGGAAAAGATATGAGATCAAATTTCACAAGTTAAGAACATAAATATGTTTTAATAAGAATGGATTAAGAACCATGCGCTGGACCTATTCCTTGAAGATTTAGAACTAATACATCATCTATGCATTTGCAAAAGAATAGAGAAATGAGGCCGATCAAACTTGCTTTACGAGTAAGGAAGAAGTTGCGATCGTTCGATATTGAGAGCCAAGAAATTGACTAACTGTTCTATGTATGAATCGCAAAAGGAGAACACATACATAAAATATTAGGGAGATAATTAAGAAACTGGAAAGGTGATGTAATCGACATACATGTTGAAAAGATAAGAATGTCTAATAACGGATGATCAAGCCCCTAATACGTGACTTAGTTAGACTAGATTAGACCCTTATCTTTCTTCACAAAAGATTTACAGTCAAATATACACATCTAATCGACTTTCGAAAGACAACTCAGGCACGTATTACATAGCTTAATTGGAAGGTCTCAGGCTTCATCGTAAGATATTGAGAACTAAGATAGTCTTTCTTCGTCATATATTGTAAGTCGCAAAAGGATATACAATCAAAAGGAGAAGTAGTCGTATTGGATTTAAATAGAATCAAGGGCGGGTCGTATTCGTTAAACATTTATAATTAAGAGATTGTCTAATCATATAAGAAAAAGAACTGAGAAATGAAGCCTACTAATTATGCCTGCACAATGATTAAGGAAGAAAATGTAATAGTACAATATTGAGAAGAAAGAAAGGGTCTAATAGTACTATAATATGATACAGTAAAGGAGATCTAATCGTACAGGATTAAGAACTAACGAAATAGATCGAGTCATATCAGATTAAGATATTATAGTCGCAACTCTTCCTAACTCAAATCTCGTAACTCAAGATAAGAACTTAAAATGCGATTTGATTTGGCCAAATTAAGAACCATGAGTGATAACTATGCATAAAAGAATAAGAACTAAAATGTAATATGATGGTTTTGAAGAAATAAGTGACAAATGAGGCCAACTATACGTGCTTAATCACAGTGGAAGGAGTTGTACTGCATTTATATTGAGAACTAAGAAAGGGGACAAATCGACAAGATTAAATACTGTGAGTATCAAGTCGCATAGGATTAAGAAACAAGAAAGGAGTTCACAACGAAGTACATGTAGAAGCATAATAAGTTCTAATGACTCATGATAACAACATAAACTCTTTTTCTTATGCTAGATTAAGAACCAAGAATCAGTTCAAATTGAAATCAGTTTGAACAAAAGATGATGATCTAATACACATCTTGAAAAAGAGCTGAGAAATGAAGCCAATTACACACCTTGTATAATGACAGAGGAAGAAGTGATAATCTAGATCTTGTACAATATTGAGAACTAAGAAATGCGACAAATCGTGCTATACAATGAACAACAAAAGGAGACATAACATATGCAATTCGCAAAACAAAGAAAGGAGATTAGTCGTGTAGGATTATGAAATATGAGAGGAGTTCCAATCATAGCACATTTGGAAAAAATATGAGATCAAATTTCACAAGGTAAGAGCATAAATATGTTTTAATAGGAATGGATGAAGAACCATGTGCTGGACCTATTCGTTGAAGATTTAGAACTAATACATCATCTAATAGCATTTGCAAAAGAATAGAGAAATGAGGCCTATCAAACTTGCTTTACGAGTATGGAAGAAGTTGCGATCGTAGATCATTCATTACGTGACTTAGTTAGACTAGATTGAGACCATGTGTGGGACCTATGCACAAAAGTTTAGATCAAATGAATTATCTAATAGCATTCGAAAGAGAACGGAGGCAAGCGTATTAGCCTAATAACTAAGGAGGAAGTGTAATCGTAAGATATTGAGAACTAAGAAAGTCGACTAATCGTAATATATTGTGAGTCACAAAATGAGATACAACAATCATACAAGATGGAGCACTAATAAAGGAGAAGTAGTCGTATTAGGTTTAAAAAGAACCAAGAGCGGGTCGTATTCAATAAAGATTTGTAATTAAGAGATTATCTAATCAATGTTTCTTAATAGAACAGAGTTCTTTTAAAAGTAAACTTTTTTCGTTCTTAATCTCTGTATAACCACGTCTACTTGTACGATTTTAGCCAAATTCTTTTATGCATCAGTTATCACTATGGTTCTCAATTTTTACTAAATCAAATGCAGGATAAGTTTGAATCTTCATAACTGAGAAATTTTTATAAGTATCGCAACATCACCTTTTACAATATTGAGAACTAAGAAATGCGACTAATCGAGCTATACAAATGAACAACAAAAGGAGACATAACATATGCAATTCACAAAACAAAGAAATGATAGTAGTCGTGTAAGATTATGAAATATGAGAGGAGTTGCATAGCACATTTGGAAAAGATATGAGATCAAATGTGTATAAGAGACAGGTTCTTAATCCAATCTGTTTTAATAAGAATGGATTAAGAACCATGCGTTATTTACCTATTCCTTGAAGATTTAGAACTAATACATCATCTATGCATTTGCAAAAGAATAGAGAAATGAGGCCGATCAAACTTGCTTTACGAGTAAGGAAGAAGTTGCGATCGTTCGATATTGAGAGCCAAGAAATTGACTAACTGTTCTATGTATGAATCGCAAAAGGAGAACACATGATAAAATATTAGGGAGATAATTAAGAAACTGGAAAGGTGATGTAATCGACATACATGTTGAAAAGATAAGAATGTCTAATAACGGATGATAAGATTATTAGATAGCCCCTAATACGTGACTTAGTTAGACTAGATTGAGAACCATGTGTGGGACCTGTGCACAAAAGATTTAGACCAAATGAATGATCTAATCGCATTCGAAAGAGAACGGAGGCAACTATATTAGCTTAATAACTAAGGAAGAAGTGTAATCGTAAGATATTGAGAACTAAGATAGTCGACTAATCGTAATATATTGTGAGTCGCAAAAGGATATACAATCAAAAGGAGAAGTAGTCAGTATTGGATTTAATCTTGAATCAAGGGCGGTCGTATTCGTTAAACATTTATAATTAAGAGATTGTCTAATCATATAAGAAAAAGAACTGAGAAATGAAGCCTACTAATTATGCCTGCACAATGATTAAGGAAGAAAATGTAATAGTACAATATTGAGAAGAAAGAAAGGGTCTAATAGTACTATAATATGATACAGTAAAGGAGATCTAATCGTACAGGATTAAGAACTAACGAAATAGATCGAGTCATATCAGATTAAGAAATAGAACTATTCATAGGAGTTCTTATAACAGTAAATCTCGTAACTCAAGATAAGAACTTAAAATGCGATTTGATTTGGCCAAATTAAGAACCATGAGTGATAACTATGCATAAAAGAATAAGAACTAAAATGTAATATGATGGTTTTGAAGAAATAAGTGACAAATGAGGCCAACTATACGTGCTTAATCACAGTGGAAGGAGTTGTACTCGTACGATATTGAGAACTAAGAAAGGGGACAAATCGTACAAGATTAAATACTAATAACAGGTATCAAGTCGCATAGGATTAAGAAACAAGAAAGGAGTTCACAACGAAGTACATGTAGAAGCATAATAAGTTCTAATGACTCATGATAACAACATAAACTGTGATTTAATTCTGCTAGATTAAGAACCAAGAATCAGTTCAAATTGAAAAAGAGTTTGAACAAAAGATGATGATCTAACCATAGTTGAAAAAGAGCTGAGAAATGAAGCCAATTACACACCCTGTATAATGACAGAGGAAGAAGTGATAGTTTATCGTACAATATTGAGAACTAAGAAATGCGACAAATCGTGCTATACAATGAACAACAAAAGGAGACATAACATATGCAATTCGCAAAACAAAGAAAGGAGATTAGTCGTGTTTACAATGGTGAGAGGAGTTCCAATCATAGCACATTTGGAAAAAATATGAGATCAAATTTCACAAGGTAAGAGCATAAATATGTTTTAATAGGAATGGATGAAGAACCATGTGCTGGACCTATTCGTTGAAGATTTAGAACTAATACATCATCTAATAGCATTTGCAAAAGAATAGAGAAATGAGGCCTATCAAACTTGCTTTACGAGTATGGAAGAAGTTGCGATCGTTCGATATTGAGAGCCAAGAAATTGACTAACTGTTCTATGAATCGTAAAAGGAGAACACATGATAAAATATTAGGGAGATAATTAAGAAACTTGAAAGGTGATCTAATCGACATACACGTTGAAAACATAAGAATATCTGATAACGGATGATAACCCCCTAGATACGTGACTTAGTTAGACTAGATTGAGACCATGTGTGGGACCTATGCACAAAAGTTTAGATCAAATGAATTATCTAATAGCATTCGAAAGAGAACGGAGGCAAGCGTATTAGCCTAATAACTAAGGAGGAAGTGTAATCGTAAGATATTGAGAACTAAGAAAGTCGACTAATCGTAATATATTGTGAGTCACAAAATGAGATACAACAATCATACAAGATGGAGCACTAATAAAGGAGAAGTAGTCGTATTGTTTAAAAAGAACCAAGAGCGGGTCGTATTCAATAAAGATTTGTAATTAAGAGATTATCTAATCGTAAGAAAAAGAACTTAGAAATGAGTCCTATTAATTATGCCTGCACAATGATTAAGGAAGAAATTGTAATAGTACGATATTGAGAAGAAATAAAGGGTCTAATCGTACAATATTATCACACAGTAAAGGAGATCTAGTCATACAGGATTAAGAACGAAAAAAGTCGATCGAGTCATATCAGATTTATAAGAAATAGAACAGGAGTTCTTTTAAAAGTAAATCTCGTAACTCAAGATAAGAACTTAAAATGCGATTTGATTTGGCCAAATTAAGAACCATGAGTGATAACTATGCATAAAAGAATAAGAACTAAAATATAATATGATGGTTTTGAAGAAATAAGTGAGAAATGAGGCCAAGTATACGTGCTTAATCACAGTGGAAGGTGTTGTACTCGTACGATATTGAGAACTAAGAAAGGGGACAAATCGTACAAGATTAAATGCTCAATATCTTATGTTTCTACATGTACTTCGTTGAGAACTTCTTTCTTGTTTCTTAACTTATGCATGTTGATCCCAGATCTGTCTCTTATACACATGATAGATGTGTATGTGATTTAATATGCTTGATTAAGAACCAAGAATCAGTTCAAATTGAAGAAGAGTTTGAACAAAAGATGATTATCTAACCATATTTGAAAAAGACTCGAGAAATGAAGCCAATTACACACCCTGTATAATGACAGAGAGGATTAAGAACCATGCGCTGGACCTATTCCTTGAAGATTTAGAACTAATACATCATCTATGCATTTGCAAAAGAATAGAGAAATGAGGCCGATCAAACTTGCTTTACGAGTAAGGAAGAAGTTGCGATCGTTCGATATTGAGAGCCAAGAAATTGACTAACTGTTCTATGAATCGTAAAGGAGAACACATGATAAAATATTAGGAGATAATTAAGAAACTGGAAAGGTGATGTAATCGACATACATGTTGAAAAGATAAGAATGTCTAATAACGGATGATTGAAGCCCCTAATACGTGACTTAGTTAGACTAGATTGAGAACCATGTGTGGGACCTGTGCACAAAAGATTTAGACCAAATGAATGATCTAATCGCATTCGAAAGAGAACGGAGGCAACTATATTAGCTTAATAACTAAGGAAGAAGTGTAATCGTAAGATATTGAGAACTAAGATAGTCGACTAATCGTAATATATTGTGAGTCGCAAAAGGACTCAGTTAGAAATAGAACAGAGTTCTTATAACAGTAATCTCGTAACTCAAGATAAGAACTTAAAATGCGATTTGATTTGGCCAAATTAAGAACCATGAGTGATAACTATGCATAAAATTAATAAGAACTAAAATGTAATATGATGGTTTTGAAGAAATAAGTGACAAATGAGGCCAACTATACGTGCTTAATCACAGTGCACAGGTACCACACATTGGTTCTTAAGCTAGGGGAACTAAGTCACATAATCGTACAATATTGATCATTCTAAGAAATGTGCAAATCGATGTATCAATCCTTATCTGTCTCTTATACACATCTGCATGGTTCTCAATATAGATGTGTATAAGAGACAGGGGTAGGATTATGAAATATGAGAGGAGTTCCAATCATAGCACATTTGGAAAAAATATGAGATCAAATTTCACAAGGTAAGAGCATAAATATGTTTTAATAGGAATGGATGAAGAACCATGTGCTGGACATATTCCTTGAAGATTTAGAACTAATACATCATCTAATAGCATTTGCAAAAGAATACATCTAATGTGGCCTAAGAAACTTCTCTTTTACCTGTCTCTTATACACATCTAGATGTGTATAAGAGACAGGAACAGTTAGTCACCCCTAATACGTGACTTAGTTAGACTAGATTGAGACCATGTGTGGGACCTATGCACAAAAGTTTAGATCAAATGAATTATCTAATAGCATTCGAAAGAGAACGGAGGCATATATTTTAGCCTAATAACTAAGGAAGAAGTGTAATCGTAAGATATCTTACGATTACACTTCCTCCTTAGTTATTAGGCTAATACGCTTGCCTCCGTTCTCTTTCGAATGCTATTAGATAATTCATTTGATCTTTCTCTTTCTTTTGCAAATGCTATTAGATGATGTATTAGTTCTAAATCTTCAACGAATAGGTCCAGCACATGGTTCTTCATCCATTCCTATTAAAACATATTTATGTTCTTACCTTGTAGAAATTTGATCTCATATTTTTTACAAATCTGTCTTGAATACAGAGTTCTTATAACAGTAAATCTCGTAACTCATAGATAAGAACTTAAAATGCGATTTGATTTGGCCAAATTAAGAACCATGAGTGATAACTATGCATAAAAGAATAAGAACTAAAATATAATATGATGGTTTTGAAGAAATAAGTGAGAAATAGGCACAACTATACTTGCTTAATCACTGTGACAGATATTACGATTAGTCGACTTTCTTAGTTCTCAATATCTTACGATTACACTGTACAATATTGAGAACTAAGAAATGCGACAAATCGAGCTATACAATGAACAACAAAAGGAGACATAACATATGCAATTCGCAAAACAAAGAAAGGAGATTAGTCGTGTAAGATTATGAAATATGAGAGGAGTTCCAATCATAGCACATTTGGAAAAGATATGAGATCAAATTTCACAAGGTAAGAACATAAATATGTTTTAATAAGAATGGATTAAGAACCATGTGCTGGACCTATTCCTTGAAGATTTAGAACTAATACATCATCTATGCATTTGCAAAAGAATAGAGAAATGAGGCCTATCAAACTTGCTATTATAGTACTATTAGAAGTTGCTTTCTTCTCAATATTGAGAGCCAAGACATTGACTAACTCCTCTATGAATCGTAAAAGGAGAACACATGATAAAATATTAGGGAGATAATTAAGAAACTGGAAAGGTGATGTAATCGACATACATGTTGAAAAGATAAGAATGTCTAATAACGGATGATAAGCCCCTTTAATACGTGACTTAGTTAGACTAGATTGAGAACCATGTGTGGGACCTGTGCACAAAAGATTTAGACCAAATGAATGATCTAATCGCATTCGAAAGAGAACGGAGGCAACTATATTAGCTTAATAACTAAGGAAGAAGTCTAATCGTAAGATATTGAGAACTAAGATAGTCGACTAATCGTAATATATTGTGAGTCTTATCTTAGTTCTTATAAAAGAAATCAGAACTCAAGATAAGAACTTAAAATGCGATTTGATTTGGCCAAATTAAGAACCATGAGTGATAACTATGCATAAAAGAATAAGAACTAAAATGTAATATGATGGTTTTGAAGAAATAAGTGACAAATGAGGCCAACTATACGTGCTTAAGACACATTTAAGCGACTTACCTTGTACTTTGAGAACTAAGAAATGCGACACATCGAGCTTGTACAATGAACACAAAAGGAGACTTATACTTATGCAATTCTAAGCAAAGAAAGGAATTGTACGATTAGTAGGATTATGAAATATGAGAGGAGTTCCAATCATAGCACATTTGGAAAAAATATGAGATCAAATTTCACAAGGTAAGAGCATAAATATGTTTTAATAGGAATGGATGAAGAACCATGTGCTGGACCTATTCGTTGAAGATTTAGAACTAATACATCATCTAATAGCATTTGCAAAAGAATAGAGAAATGAGGCCTATCAAACTTGCTTTACGAGTATGGAAGAAGTTGCTATGGTTCTTTATTAGAGCCTAATACGTCGATTAACCGTCTATGAATCGTAAAAGGAGAACACATGATAAAATATTAGGAGATAATTAAGAAACTTGAAAGGTGATCTAATCGACATACACGTTGAAAACATAAGAATATCTGATAACGGATGATAACCCCCTAATACGTGACTTAGTTAGATTAGACTAGATTGAGACCATGTGTGGGACCTATGCACAAAAGTTTAGATCAAATGAATTATCTAATAGCATTCGAAAGAGAACGGAGGCAAGCGTATTAGCCTAATAACTAAGGAGGAAGTGTAATCGTAAGATATTGAGAACTAAGAAAGTCGACTAATCGTAATATATTGTGAGTCACAAAATGAGATACAACAATCATACAAGATGGAGCACTAATAAAGGAGAAGTAGTCGTATTAGGTTTAAAAAGAACCAAGAGCGGGTCGTATTCAATAAAGATTTGTAATTAAGAGATTATCTAATCGTGTAAGAAAAAGAACTTAGAAATGAGTCCTATTAATTATGCCTGCACAATGATTAAGGAAGAAATTGTAATAGTACGATATTGAGAAGAAATAAAGGGTCTAATCGTACAATATTATCACACAGTAAAGGAGATCTAGTCATACAGGATTAAGAACGAAAAAAGTCGATCGAGTCATATCAGATTAAGAAATAGAACAGTGGGAGTTCTTTAAAAGTAAATCTCGTAACTCAAGATAAGAACTTAAAATGCGATTTGATTTGGCCAAATTAAGAACCATGAGTGAAAACTATGCATAAAAGAATAAGAACTAAAATATAATATGACGGTTTTGAAGAAATAAGTGAGAAATGAGGCCAAGTATACGTGCTTAATCACATCTGTAGGTGTTGTACTGCATTTATATTGAGAACAAAGAAAGGGGACAAATCGTACAAGATTAAATGCTAATAACTGGATCAAGTCGCATAAGATTAAGAAACAAGAAAGAAGTTCTCAACGAAGTACATGTAGAAACATAATAAGTTCTAATAACTCATGATAACAACGTAAAATGTGATTTAAATATGCTTGATTAAGAACCAGGAATCAGTTCAAATTGAAGAAGAGTTTGAACAAAAGATGATTATCTAACCGTATTTGAAAAAGAACTGAGAAATGAAGCCAATTACACCTTGTATAATGACAAAGGAAGAAGTGATAACGACGTACAATATTGAGAACTAAGAAATGCGACTAATCGAGCTATACAAATGAACAACAAAAGGAGACATAACATATGCAATTCACAGATCTTATTAGTCGTGTAAGATTATGAAATATGAGAGGAGTTCCAATCATAGCACATTTGGAAAAGATATGAGATCAAATTTCACAAGTTAAGAACATAAATATGTTTTAATAAGAATGGATTAAGAACCATGCGCTGGACCTATTCCTTGAAGATTTAGAACTAATACATCATCTATGCATTTGCAAAAGAATAGAGAAATGAGGCCGATCAAACTTGCTTTACGAGTAAGGAAGAAGTTGCGATCGTTCGATATTGAGAGCCAAGAAATTGACTAACTGTTCTATGTATGAATCGCAAAAAGAAACACATGATAAAATATTAGGGAGATAATTAAGAAACTGGAAAGGTGATGTAATCGACATACATGTTGAAAAGATAAGAATGTCTAATAACGGATGATAAGCCTTCCTAATACGTGACTTAGTTAGACTAGATTGAGAACCATGTGTGGGACTCTTTTATAACAAAAGATTTAGACCAAATGAATGATCTAATCGCATTCGAAAGAGAACGGAGGCAACTATATTAGCTTAATAACTAAGGAAGAAGTGTAATCGTAAGATATTGAGAACTAAGATAGTCGACTAATCGTAATATATTGTGAGTCGCAAACCTGTACGATTAGATCTGGTTCTCAATCTCTGTCTCTTATACACATAGAACGGTGTAATAGAGACAGTCTTACGATTACACTTCTTCCTTAGTTATTAAGCTACTAAGGTGCAGGCATGAAGCCTACTAATTATGCCTGCACAATGATTAAGGAAGAAAATGTAATAGTACAATATTGAGAAGAAAGAAAGGGTCTAATAGTACTATAATATGATACAGTAAAGGAGATCTAATCGTACAGGATTAAGAACTAACGAAATAGATCGAGTCATATCAGATTAAGAAATAGAACAGGAGTGTCTTATAACAGTCATCTCGTAACTCAAGATAAGAACTTAAAATGCGATTTGATTTGGCCAAATTAAGAACCATGAGTGATAACTATGCATAAAAGAATAAGAACTAAAATGTAATATGATGGTTTTGAAGAAATAAGTGACAAATGAGGCCAACTATACGTGCTTAATCACAGTGATTAAGCACGTACTGCATTTATATTGAGAACATAGTTGCCTCCGTTCTCTTTCGTCACGATTAGATCATTAATAACAGGTATCAATCGCATAGGATTAAGAAACAAGAAAGGAGTTCACAACTGTCTCTTATGTAGAAGCATAATAAGTTCTAATGACTCATGATAACAACATAAACTGTGATTTAATTCTTAGATTAAGAACCAAGAATCAGTTCAAATTTCTTTTGAACAAAAGATGATGATCTAACCATAGTTGAAAAAGAGCTGAGAAATGAAGCCAATTACACACCCTGTATAATGACTTGTCTAAGAAGTGATAATCGTACAATATTGAGAACTAAGAAATGCGACAAATCGTGCTATACAATGATCAACAAAAGGAGACATAACATATGCAATTCGCAAAACAAAGAAAGGAGATTTTTCGTCAGGATTATGAAATATGAGAGGAGTTCCAATCATAGCACATTTGGAAAAAATATGAGATCAAATTTCACAAGGTAAGAACATAAATATGTTTTAATAGGAATGGATGAAGAACCATGTGCTGGACCTATTCGTTGAAGATTTAGAACTAATACATCATCTAATAGCATTTGCAAAAGAATAGAGAAATGAGGCCTATCAAACTTGCTTTACGAGTATGGAAGAAGTTGCGATCGTTCGATATTGAGAGCCAAGAAATTGACTAACTGTTCTATGAATCGTAAAAGGAGAACACATGATAAAATATTAGGGAGATAATTAAGAAACTTGAAAGGTGATCTAATCGACATACACGTTGAAAACATAAGAATATCTGATAACGGATGATAACCCCCATATTTTCATTTCGACGACTTAGTTAGACTAGATTGAGACCATGTGGGACCTATGCACAAAAGTTTAGATCAAATGAATTATCTAATAGCATTCGAAAGAGAACGGAGGCAAGCGTATTAGCCTAATAACTAAGGAGGAAGTGTAATCGTAAGATATTGAGAACTAAGAAAGTCGACTAATCGTAATATATTGTGAGTCACAAAATGAGATACAACAATCATACAAGATGGAGCACTAATAAAGGAGAAGTAGTCGTATTAGGTTTAAAAAGAACCAAGAGCGGGTCGTATTCAATAAAGATTTGTAATTAAGAGATTATCTAATTTCTCTTTTTCAAAGAACAGTTAGTCAATTTCTTGGCTCTCAATATCGAACAGAGTTCTTTTAAAAGTAAATCTCGAAGCAAGATAAGAACTTAAAATGCGATTTGATTTGGCCAAATTAAGAACCATGAGTGAAAACTATGCATAAAAGAATAAGAACTAAAATATAATATGACGGTTTTGAAGAAATAAGTGAGAAATGAGGCCAAGTATACGTGCTTAATCACAGTGGAAGGTGTTGTACTCGTCTCTTATACACATATGTGTATAAGAGACAGGTTGTACACGTACGAGAAAAAGAAAGGGGACAAATCGTACAAGATTAAATGCTAATAACTGGATTACAGTCGCATAAGATTAAGAAACAAGAAAGAAGTTCTCAACGAAGTACATGTAGAAACATAATAAGTTCTAATAACTCATGATAACAACGTAAATGTGATTTAAATATGCTTGATTAAGAACCAGGAATCAGTTCAAATTGAAGAAGAGTTTGAACAAAAGATGATTATCTAACCGTATTTGAAAAAGAACTGAGAAATGAAGCCAATTACACCTTGTATAATGACAAAGGAAGAAGTGATAACTATTATCTTACGTACAATATTGAGAACTAAGAAATGCGACTAATCGAGCTATACAAATGAACAACAAAAGGAGACATAACATATGCAATTCACAGAACAAAGAAAGGAGATTAGTCGTGTAAGATTATGAAATATGAGAGGAGTTCCAATCATAGCACATTTGGAAAAGATATGAGATCAAATTTCACAAGTTAAGAACATAAATATGTTTTAATAAGAATGGATTAAGAACCATGCGCTGGACCTATTCCTTGAAGATTTAGAACTAATACATCATCTATGCATTTGCAAAAGAATAGAGAAATGAGGCCGATCAAACTTGCTTTACGAGTAAGGAAGAAGTTGCTATTCTAATACGTGACTTAGTTAGACTAGATTGAGAACCATGTGTGGGACCTGTGCACAAAAGATTTAGACCAAATGAATGATCTAATCGCATTCGAAAGAGAACGGAGGCAACTATATTAGCTTAATAACTAAGGAAGAAGTGTAATCGTAAGATATTGAGAACTAAGATAGTCGACTAATCGTAATATATTGTGAGTCGCAAAAGGATATACAATCAAAAGGAGAAGTAGTCGTATTGGATTTAAATAGAATCAAGGGCGGGTCGTATTCGTTAAACATTTATAATTAAGAGATTGTCTAATCATATTAGTTGAAAAAGAACTTTCTTCTGTTATTAGCACTATTTTGTTCTCTCAATCTTGTTCTAGGTGTATATCATGTGTATCTTACTATCTAGATCATTATTCTTAATTATCTTATATTATCTCGATCTTCTACTCTTATAACAGTAAATCTCGTAACTCAAGATAAGAACTTAAAATGCGATTTGATTTGGCCAAATTAAGAACCATGAGTGATAACTATGCATAAAAGAATAAGAACTAAAATGTAATATGATGGTTTTGAAGAAATAAGTGACAAATGAGGCCAACTATACGTGCTTAATCACAGTTATTATATTCTATTAGTTCTCAATACAATATTGAGAACTAAGAAATGCGACAAATCGTGCTATACAATGAACAACAAAAGGAGACATAACATATGCAATTCGCAAAACAAAGAAAGGAGATTAGTCGTAGGATTATGAAATATGAGAGGAGTTCCAATCATAGCACATTTGGAAAAATATGAGATCAAATTTCACAAGGTAAGAGCATAAATATGTTTTAATAGGAATGGATGAAGAACCATGTGCTGGACCTATTCGTTGAAGATTTAGAACTAATACATCATCTAATAGCATTTGCAAAAGAATAGAGAAATGAGGCCTATCAAACTTGCTTTACGAGTATGGAAGAATTGCTCTTAATTACTCATGAGAACTTCTTTTATGTGGGACCTATGCACAAAAGTTTAGATCAAATGAATTATCTAATAGCATTCGAAAGAGAACGGAGGCAAGCGTATTAGCCTAATAACTAAGGAGGAAGTGTAATCGTAAGATATTGAGAACTAAGAAAGTCGACTAATCGTAATATATTGTGAGTCACAAAATGAGATACAACAATCATACAAGATGGAGCACTAATAAAGGAGAAGTAGTCGTATTAGGTTTAAAAAGAACCAAGAGCGGGTCGTATTCAATAAAGATTTGTAATTAAGAGATTATCTAATCGTGTAAGAAAAAGAACTTAGAAATGAGTCCTATTAATTATGCCTAGCTCGATTAGTCGCATTTCTTAGTTCTCAATATTGTACGGTTATCACTTCTTCCATTACAAATCTTTAAAAGTAAATCTCGTAACTCAAGATAAGAACTTAAAATGCGATTTGATTTGGCCAAATTAAGAACCATGAGTGAAAACTATGCATAAAAGAATAAGAACTAAAATATAATATGACGGTTTTGAAGAAATAAGTGAGAAATGAGGCCAAGTATACGTGCTTAATCACAGTCTGTCTCTTATACAGTTGCATTTATATTGAGAACAAAGAAAGGGACAAATCGTACAAGATCTGAAATTTGATCTCATATCAAGTCGCATAAGATTAAGAAACAAGAAAGAAGTTCTCAACGAAGTACATGTAGAAACATAATAAGTTCTAATAACTCATGATAACAACGTAAAATGTGATTTAAATATGCTTGATTAAGAACCAGGAATCAGTTCAAATTGAAGAAGAGTTTGAACAAAAGATGATTATCTAACCGTATTTGAAAAAGAACTGAGAAATGAAGCCAATTACACCTTGTATAATGACAAAGGAAGAAGTGATATCACCGTACAATATTGAGAACTAAGAAATGCGACTAATCGAGCTATACAAATGAACAACAAAAGGAGACATAACATATGCAATTCACAGAACAAAGAAAGGAGATTAGTCGTGTAAGATTATGAAATATGAGAGGAGTTCCAATCATAGCACATTTGGAAAAGATATGAGATCAAATTTCACAAGTTAAGAACATAAATATGTTTTAATAAGAATGGATTAAGAACCATGCGCTGGACCTATTCCTTGAAGATTTAGAACTAATACATCATCTATGCATTTGCAAAAGAATAGAGAAATGAGGCCGATCAAACTTGCTTTACGAGTAAGGAAGAAGTTGCGATCGTTCGATATTGAGAGCCAAGAAATTGACTAACTGTTCTATGTATGAATCGCAAAAGGAGAACACATGATAAAATATTAGGGAGATAATTAAGAAACTGGAAAGGTGATGTAATCGACATACATGTTGAAAAGATAAGAATGTCTAATAACGGATGATAAGTTCTTATCTGCCCCTAATACGTGACTTAGTTAGACTAGATTGAGAACCATGTGCGGGACCTGCACAAAAGATTTAGACCAAATGAATGATCTAATCGCATTCGAAAGAGAACGGAGGCAACTATATTAGCTTAATAACTAAGGAAGAAGTGTAATCGTAAGATATTGAGAACTAAGATAGTCGACTAATCGTAATATATTGTGAGTCGCAAAAGGATATACAATCAAAAGGAGAAGTAGTCGTATTGGATTTAAATAGAATCAATCTTATTGTATATCTTTTTTTAACAGTAAATCTCGTAACTCAAGATAAGAACTTAAAATGCGATTTGATTTGGCCAAATTAAGAACCATGAGTGATAACTATGCATAAAAGAATAAGAACTAAAATGTTATATGATGGTTTTGAAGAAATAAGTGACAAATGAGGCCAACTATACGTGCTTAATCACAGTGGAAGGAGTTGTACTCTGTACGATATTGAGAACTAAGAAAGGGGACAAATCGTACAAGATTAAATACTAATAACAGGTATCAAGTCGCATAGGATTAAGAAACAAGAAAGGAGTTCACAACGAAGTACATGTAGAAGCATAATAAGTTCTAATGACTCATGATAACAACATAAACTGTGATTTAATTCTGCTAGATTAAGAACCAAGAATCAGTTCAAATTGAAAAAGAGTTTGAACAAAAGATGATGATCTAACCATAGTTGAAAAAGAGCTGAGAAATGAAGCCAATTACACACCCTGTATAATGACAGAGGAAGAAGTGATAATCGTACAATATTGAGAACTAAGAAATGCGACTAATCGAGCTATACAATGAACAACAAAAGGAGACATAACATATGCAATTCTAAAACAAAGAAAGGAGATTAGTCGTGTAGGATTATGAAATATGAGAGGAGTTCCAATCATAGCACATTTGGAAAAAATATGAGATCAAATTTCACAAGGTAAGAGCATAAATATGTTTTAATAGGAATGGATGAAGAACCATGTGCTGGACCTATTCGTTGAAGATTTAGAACTAATACATCATCTAATAGCATTTGCAAAAGAATAGAGAAATGAGGCCTATCAAACTTGCTTTACGAGTATGGAAGAAGTTGCGATCGTTTCTATTGAGAGCCAAGAAATTGACTAACTGTTCTATGAATCTTAATCCTAGCAGACTTGATAATCACAGTTTATGTTGTTATCATGAGTCATTAGAACTTGTTATGCTTCTACATGTACTTCGTTGGTTTTCTTGTTTCTTATCCTATCGACTTGATACAGCTCTTGTTTCAACTCTGATTCGATTTGATACGTGATTCTTGTTTCTTAATCTAGCAGAATTGTGAATCTGATGCACAAAAGTTTAGATCAAATGAATTATCTAATAGCATTCGAAAGAGAACGGAGGCAAGCGTATTAGCCTAATAACTAAGGAGGAAGTGTAATCGTAAGATATTGAGAACTAAGAAAGTCGACTAATCGTAATATATTGTGAGTCACAAAATGAGATACAACAATCATACAAGATGGAGCACTAATAAAGGAGAAGTAGTCGTATTAGGTTTAAAAAGAACCAAGAGCGGGTCGTATTCAATAAAGATTTGTAATTAAGAGATTATCTAATCGTGTAAGAAAAAGAACTTAGAAATGAGTCCTATTAATTATGCCTGCACAATGATTAAGGAAGAAATTGTAATAGTACGATATTGAGAAGAAATAAAGGGTCTAATCGATTCATAGAACACAAGAAAGGAGATCTAGTCATACAGATTAAGAACGAAAAAGTCGATCGAGTCATATCGATTAAGAAATAGAACAGAGTTCTATTAAAAGTAAATCGTAACTCAAGATAAGAACTTAAAATGCGATTTGATTTGGCCAAATTAAGAACCATGAGTGAAAACTATGCATAAAAGAATAAGAACTAAAATATAATATGACGGTTTTGAAGAAATAAGTGAGAAATGAGGCCAAGTATACGTTATTAATTCTCAATGGTACTGTTACACTTTCTTCCTTATATTGAGAACATAAGAAAGGGGACAAATCGTACAAGATTAAATGCTAATAACTGGGATCAAGTCGCATAAGATTAAGAAACAAGAAAGAAGTTCTCAACGACGTACATGTAGAAACATAATAAGTTCACGATTAATAATCTCTTGTTTTACAAATCTTTATTGAATACGATCCGCTCTTGGTTCTTTTTAAACCTAATCTCGACTACTTCTCAAGTTTCTTACATATCTCCATAATCTAACCGTATTTGAAAAAGAACTGAGAAATGAAGCCAATTACACCTTGTATAATGACAAAGGAAGAAGTCATAACCGTACAATATTCGAGAACTAAGAAATGCGACTAATGAGCTATACAAATGAACAACAAAAGGAGACATAACATATGCAATTCACAGAACAAAGAAAGGAGATTAGTCGTGAAAACTTTTGAAATTCATGAGAGGAGTTATTGTCATAGCACATTTGGAAAAGATATGAGATCAAATTTCACAAGGTAAGAACATAAATATGTTTTAATAAGAATGGATGAAGAACCATGTGCTGGACCTATTCGTTGAAGATTTAGAACTAATACATCATCTAATAGCATTTGCAAAAGAATAGAGAAATGAGGCCTATCAAACTTGCTTTACGAGTATGGAAGAAGTTGCGATCGTTCGATATTGAGAGCCAAGAAATTGACTAACTGTTCTATGAATCGTAAAAGGAGAACACATGATAAAATATTAGGGAGATAATTAAGAAACTTGAAAGGTGATCTAATCGACATACACGTTGAAAACATAAGAATATCTGATAACGGATGATAACCCCCTAATACGTGACTTAGGTTAGACTAGATTGAGACCATGTGTGGGACCTATGCACAAAAGTTTAGATCAAATGAATTATCTAATAGCATTCGAAAGAGAACGGAGGCAAGCGTATTAGCCTAATAACTAAGGAGGAAGTGTAATCGTAAGATATTGAGAACTAAGAAAGTCGACTAATCGTAATATATTGTGAGTCACAAAATGAGATTACAGCAATATACTTCATCCATCTCACTTAGTTCTCAATATTTCAAGTACACTTATTCCGTTCCAAAAGAACCAAGATTGGTCGTATTCAATAAAGATTTGTAATTAAGAGATTATCTAATCGTGTAAGAAAAAGAACTTAGAAATGAGTCCTATTAATTATGCCTGCACAATGATTAAGGAAGAAATTGTAATAGTACGATATTGAGAAGAAATAAAGGGTCTAATCGTACAATATTATCACACAGTAAAGGAGATCTAGTCATACAGGATTAAGAACGAAAAAAGTCGATCGAGTCATATCAGATTAAGAAATAGAACTGCTTTAGGAGTTCTTTTAAAAGTAAATCTCGTAACTCAAGATAAGAACTTAAAATGCGATTTGATTTGGCCAAATTAAGAACCATGAGTGAAAACTATGCATAAAAGAATAAGAACTAAAATATAATATGACGGTTTTGAAGAAATAAGTGAGAAATGAGGCCAAGTATACGTGCTTAATCACAGTGGAAGGTGTTGTACTCGTACGATATTGAGAACAAAGAAAGGGGACAAATCGTACAAGATTAAATGCTAATAACTGGGATCAAGTCGCATAAGATTAAGAAACAAGAAAGAAGTTCTCAACGAAGTACATGTAGAAACATAATAAGTTCTAATAACTCATGATAACAACGTAAAATGTGATTTAAATATGCTTGATTAAGAACCAGGAATCAGTTCAAATTGAAGAAGAGTTTGAACAAAAGATGATTATCTAACCGTATTTGAAAAAGAACTGAGAAATGAAGCCAATTACACCTTGTATAATGACAAAGGAAGAAGTGATATTCTTATCTTTTGACCGTACAATATTGAGAACTAAGAAATGCGACTAATCGAGCTATACAAATGAACAACAAAAGGAGACATAACATATGCAATTCACAGAACAAAGAAAGGAGATTAGTCGTGTAAGATTATGAAATATGAGAGGAGTTCCAATCATAGCACATTTGGAAAAGATATGAGATCAAATTTCACAAGTTAAGAACATAAATATGTTTTAATAAGAATGGATTAAGAACCATGCGCTGGACCTATTCCTTGAAGATTTAGAACTAATACATCATCTATGCATTTGCAAAAGAATAGAGAAATGAGGCCGATCAAACTTGCTTTACGAGTAAGGAAGAAGTTGCGATCGTTCGATATTGAGAGCCAAGAAATTGACTAACTGTTCTATGTATGAATCGCAAAAGGAGAACACATGATAAAATATTAGGGAGATAATTAAGAAACTCTTCTTATCATTCAATTTTACACATCTAGATGTGTATAAGACTTAGTTAGACTAGATTGAGGCTTATTACATGTCTAGACATCTTATCTTTTCACAATGTCGATTAGATCAAATGAATGATCTAATCGCATTCGAAAGAGAACGGAGGCAACTATATTAGCTTAATAACTAAGGAAGAAGTGTAATCGTAAGATATTGAGAACTAAGTTAGTCGACTAATCGTAATATATTGTGAGTCGCAAAAGGATATACAATCAAAAGGAGAAGTAGTCGTATTGGATTTAAATAGAATCAACTGTGATTAAGCACGTATAGTTGGCCTCATTTGTCAGGAGTTCTTATAACAGTAAATCTCGTAACTCAAGATAAGAACTTAAAATGCGATTTGATTTGGCCAAATTAAGAACCATGAGTGATAACTATGCATAAAAGAATAAGAACTAAAATGTAATATGATGGTTTTGAAGAAATAAGTGACAAATGAGGCCAACTATACGTGCTTAATCACAGTGGAAGGAGTTGTACTCGTACGATATTGAGAACTAAGAAAGGGGACAAATCGTACAAGATTAAATACTAATAACAGGTATCAAGTCGCATAGGATTAAGAAACAAGAAAGGAGTAAATCTCATCAACGTACATCTCCTTTAGATTGTACGATTCAAGTTTCTTAATTATCAAGCTAATATCTTATACATGTGTTCTCCTTATCGTACAATATTGAGAACTAAGAAATGCGACAAATCGTGCTATACAATGAACAACAAAAGGAGACATAACATATGCAATTCGCAAAACAAAGAAAGGAGATTAGTCGTGTAGGATTATGAAATATGAGAGGAGTTCCAATCATAGCACATTTGGAAAAAATATGAGATCAAATTTCACAAGGTAAGAACATAAATATGTTTTAATAGGAATGGATGAAGAACCATGTGCTGGACCTATTCGTTGAAGATTTAGAACTAATACATCATCTAATAGCATTTGCAAAAGAATAGAGAAATGAGGCCTATCAAACTTGCTTTACGAGTATGGAAGAAGTTGCGATCGTTCGATATTGAGAGCCAAGAAATTGACTAACTGTTCTATGAATCGTAAAAGGAGAACACATGATAAAATATTAGGGAGATAATTCTTACACTTGAAAGGTGATCTAATCGACATACACGTTGAAAACATAAGAATATCTGATAACGGATGATAACCCCTAATACGTGACTTAGTTAGACTAGATTGAGACCATGTGTGGGACCTATGCACAAAAGTTTAGATCAAATGAATTATCTAATAGCATTCGAAAGAGAACGGAGGCAAGCGTATTAGCCTAATAACTAAGGAGGAAGTGTAATCGTAAGATATTGAGAACTAAGAAAGTCGACTAATCGTAATATATTGTGAGTCACAAAATGAGATACAACAATCATACAAGATGGAGCACTAATAAAGGAGAAGTAGTCGTATTAGGTTTAAAAAGAACCAAGACTGGCTTCGTATTCAATAAAGATTTGTAATTAAGAGATTATCTAATCGTGTAAGAAAAAGAACTTAGAAATGAGTCCTATTAATTATGCCTGCACAATGATTAAGGAAGAAATTGTAATAGTACGATATTGAGAAGAAATAAAGGGTCTAATCGTACAATATTATCACACAGTAAAGGAGATCTAGTCATACAGGATTAAGAACGAAAAAAGTCGATCGAGTCATATCAGATTAAGAAATAGAACAGGAGTTCTTTTAAAAGTAAATCTCGTAACTCAAGATAAGAACTTAAAATGCGATTTGATTTGGCCAAATTAAGAACCATGAGTGAAAACTATGCATAAAAGAATAAGAACTAAAATATAATATGACGGTTTTGAAGAAATAAGTGAGAAATGAGGCCAAGTATACGTGCTTAATCACAGTGGAAGGTGTTGTACTCGTACGATATTGAGAACAAAGAAAGGGGACAAATCGTACAAGATTAAATGCTAATAACTGGGATCAAGTCGCATAAGATTAAGAAACAAGAAAGAAGTTCTCACGAAGTACATGTAGAAACATAATAAGTTCTAATAACTCATGATAACAACGTAAAATGTGATTTAAATATGCTTGATTAAGAACCAGGAATCAGTTCAAATTGAAGAAGAGTTTGAACAAAAGACTGATTATCTAACCGTATTTGAAAAAGATTATCGTTATGATGCCAATTACACCTTGTATAATGACAAAGGAATGTCAGAAGTGATAACCGTACAATATTGAGAACTAAGAAATGCGACTAATCGAGCTATACAAATGAACAACAAAAGGAGACATAACATATGCAATTCACAGAACAAAGAAAGGAGATTAGTCGTGTAAGATTATGAAATATGAGAGGAGTTCCAATCATAGCACATTTGGAAAAGATATGAGATCAAATTTCACAAGTTAAGAACATAAATATGTTTTAATAAGAATGGATTAAGAACCATGCGCTGGACCTATTCCTTGAAGATTTAGAACTAATACATCATCTATGCATTTGCAAAAGAATAGAGAAATGAGGCCGATCAAACTTGCTTTACGAGTAAGGAAGAAGTTGCGATCGTTCGATATTGAGAGCCAAGAAATTGACTAACTGTTCTATGTATGAATCGCAAAAGGAGAACACATGATAAAATATTAGGGAGATAATTAAGAAACTGGAAAGGTGATGTAATCGACATACATGTTGAAAAGATAGAGAATGTCTAATAACGTACGTATAAATGATGATAAGCCCCTAATACGTGACTTAGTTAGACTAGATTGAGAACCATGTGTGGGACCTGTGCACAAAAGATTTAGACCAAATGAATGATCTAATCGCATTCGAAAGAGAACGGAGGCAACTATATTAGCTTAATAACTAAGGAAGAAGTGTAATCGTAAGATATTGAGAACTAAGTTAGTCGACTAATCGTAATATATTGTGAGTCGCAAAAGGATATACAATCAAAAGGAGAAGTAGTCGTATTGGATTTAAATAGAATCAAGGGCGGGTCGTATTCGTTAAACATTTATAATTAAGAGATTGTCTAATCATATAAGAAAAAGAACTGAGAAATGAAGCCTACTAATTATGCCTGCACAATGATTAAGGAAGAAAATGTAATAGTACAATATTGAGAAGAAAGAAAGGGTCTAATAGTACTATAATATGATACAATACATAATAGGACCCTAATCGTACAGGATTATACAACGAAATAGATCGAGTCATATCAGATTATTGCATAAGAAATAGAACAGGAGTTCTTATAACAGTAAATCTCGTAACTCAAGATAAGAACTTAAAATGCGATTTGATTTGGCCAAATTAAGAACCATGAGTGATAACTATGCATAAAAGAATAAGAACTAAAATGTAATATGATGGTTTTGAAGAAATAAGTGACAAATGAGGCCAACTATACGTGCTTAATCACAGTGGAAGGAGTTGTACTAGTCAGGAAGAAGTGATAATCGTACAATATTGAGAACTAAGAAATGCGACAAATCGTGCTATACAATGAACAACAAAAGGAGACATAACATATGCAATTCGCAAAACAAAGAAAGGAGATTAGTCGTGTAGGATTATGAAATATGAGAGGAGTTCCAATCATAGCACATTTGGAAAAAATATGAGATCAAATTTCACAAGGTAAGAACATAAATATGTTTTAATAGGAATGGATGAAGAACCATGTGCTGGACCTATTCGTTGAAGATTTAGAACTAATACATCATCTAATAGCATTTGCAAAAGAATAGAGAAATGAGGCCTATCAAACTTGCTTTACGAGTATGGAAGAAGTTGCGATCGTTCGATATTGAGAGCCAAGAAATTGACTAACTGTTCTATGAATCGTAAAAGGAGAACACATGATAAAATATTAGGGAGATAATTAAGAAACTTGAAAGGTGATCTAATCGACATACACGTTTATTAGTAAGAATCATAATTACATATCTGATAAAACGGATGATAACCCCTAATACGTGACTTAGTTAGACTAGATTGAGACCATGTGTGGGACCTATGCACAAAAGTTTAGATCAAATGAATTATCTAATAGCATTCGAAAGAGAACGGAGGCAAGCGTATTAGCCTAATAACTAAGGAGGAAGTGTAATCGTAAGATATTGAGAACTAAGAAAGTCGACTAATCGTAATATATTGTGAGTCACAAAATGAGATACAACAATCATACAAGATGGAGCACTAATAAAGGAGAAGTAGTCGTATTAGGTTTAAAAAGAACCAAGAGCGGGTCGTATTCAATAAAGATTTGTAATTAAGAGATTATCTAATCGTGTAAGAAAAAGAACTTAGAAATGAGTCCTATTAATTATGCCTGCACAATGATTAAGGAAGAAATTGTAATAGTACGATATTGAGAAGAAATAAAGGGTCTAATCGTACAATATTATCACACAGTAAAGGAGATCTAGTCATACAGGATTAAGAACGAAAAAAGTCGTCTTCTATTTACTATCGAGTCATATCAGATTAAGAAATAGAACAGGAGTTCTTTTAAAAGTAAATCTCGTAACTCAAGATAAGAACTTAAAATGCGATTTGATTTGGCCAAATTAAGAACCATGAGTGATAACTATGCATAAAAGAATAAGAACTAAAATGTAATATGATGGTTTTGAAGAAATAAGTTACACGAAATGAGGCCAAGTATACGTGCTTAATCACAGTGGAAGGTGTTGTACTCGTACGATATTGAGAACAAAGAAAGGGGACAAATCGTACAAGATTAAATGCTAATAACTGGGATCAAGTCGCATAAGATTAAGAAACAAGAAAGAAGTTCTCAACGAAGTACATGTAGAAACATAATAAGTTCTAATAACTCATGATAACAACGTAAAATGTGATTTAAATATGCTTGATTAAGAACCAGGAATCAGTTCAAATTGAAGAAGAGTTTGAACAAAAGATGATTATCTAACCGTATTTGAAAAAGAACTGAGAAATGAAGCCAATTATCTCATTAATTCACCTTGTATAATGACAAAGGAAGAAGTGATAACCGTACAATATTGAGAACTAAGAAATGCGACTAATCGAGCTATACAAATGAACAACAAAAGGAGACATAACATATGCAATTCACAGAACAAAGAAAGGAGATTAGTCGTGTAAGATTATGAAATATGAGAGGAGTTCCAATCATAGCACATTTGGAAAAGATATGAGATCAAATTTCACAAGTTAAGAACATAAATATGTTTTAATAAGAATGGATTATTTACCATGTCTCCTATTCCTTGAAGATTTAGAACTAATACATCATCTATGCATTTGCAAAAGAATAGAGAAATGAGGCCGATCAAACTTGCTTTACGAGTAAGGAAGAAGTTGCGATCGTTCGATATTGAGAGCCAAGAAATTGACTAACTGTTCTATGTATGAATCGCAAAAGGAGAACACATGATAAAATATTAGGGAGATAATTAAGAAACTGGAAAGGTGATGTAATCGACATACATACATGTTGAAAGTGTAGATAAGAATGTCTAATAACGGATGATAAGCCCCTAATACGTGACTTAGTTAGACTAGATTGAGAACCATGTGTGGGACCTGTGCACAAAAGATTTAGACCAAATGAATGATCTAATCGCATTCGAAAGAGAACGGAGGCAACTATATTAGCTTAATAACTAAGGAAGAAGTGTAATCGTAAGATATTGAGAACTAAGTCTCGACTAATCGTAATATATTGTGAGTCGCAAAAGGATATACAATCAAAAGGAGAAGTAGTCGTATTGGATTTAAATAGAATCAAGGGCGGGTCGTATTCGTTAAACATTTATAATTAAGAGATTGTCTAATCATATAAGAAAAAGAACTGAGAAATGAAGCCTACTAATTATGCCTGCACAATGATTAAGGAAGAAAATGTAATAGTACAATATTGAGAAGAAAGAAAGGGTCTAATAGTACTATAATATGATACAGTAAAGGAGATCTAATCGTACAGGATTAAGAACTAACGAAATAGGAGATCGAGTCATATCAGATTAAGAAATAGAACAGGAGTTCTTATAACAGTAAATCTCGTAACTCAAGATAAGAACTTAAAATGCGATTTGATTTGGCCAAATTAAGAACCATGAGTGATAACTATGCATAAAAGAATAAGAACTAAAATGTAATATGATGGTTTTGAAGAAATAAGTGACAAATGAGGCCAACTATACGTGCTTAATCACAGTGGAAGGAGTTGTACTCGTACGATATTGAGAACTAAGAAAGGGGACAAATCGTACAAGATTAAATACTAATAACAGGTATCAAGTCGCATAGGATTAAGAAACAAGAAAGGAGTTCACAACGAAGTACATGTAGAAGCATAATAAGTTCTAATGACTCATGATAACAACATAAACTGTGATTTAATTCTGCTAGATTAAGAACCAAGAATCTATTCAAATTGAAAAAGAGTTTGAACAAAAGATGATGATCTAACCATAGTTGAAAAAGAGCTGAGAAATGAAGCCAATTACACACCCTGTATAATGACAGAGGAAGAAGTGATAATCGTACAATATTGAGAACTAAGAAATGCGACAAATCGTGCTATACAATGAACAACAAAAGGAGACATAACATATGCAATTCGCAAAACAAAGAAAGGAGATTAGTCGTGTAGGATTATGAAATATGAGAGGAGTTCCAATCATAGCACATTTGGAAAAAATATGAGATCAAATTTCACAAGGTAAGAGCATAAATATGTTTTAATAGGAATGGATGAAGAACCATGTGCTGGACCTATTCGTTGAAGATTTAGAACTAATACATCATCTAATAGCATTTGCAAAAGAATAGAGAAATGAGGCCTATCAAACTTGCTTTACGAGTATGGAAGAAGTTGCGATCGTCAACATCTATATATTTATATGTAGCTTCTCAATATCGTGATTTCAACGAATAGGTCCCTAATACGTGACTTAGTTAGACTAGATTGAGACCATGTGTGGGATCTATGCACAAAAGTTTAGATCAAATGAATTATCTAATAGCATTCGAAAGAGAACGGAGGCAAGCGTATTAGCCTAATAACTAAGGAGGAAGTGTAATCGTAAGATATTGAGAACTAAGAAAGTCGACTAATCGTAATATATTGTGAGTCACAAAATGAGATACAACAATCATACAAGATGGAGCACTAATAAAGGAGAAGTAGTCGTATTAGGTCTAAAAAGTACCAAGATTAGGGTCGTATTCATGTCTCTTATTAAGAGATTAGATAATCTCTTAAGAACGAAAAAAGTCGATCGAGTCATATCAGATTAAGAAATAGAACAGGAGTTCTTTTAAAAGTAAATCTCGTAACTCAAGATAAGAACTTAAAATGCGATTTGATTTGGCCAAATTAAGAACCATGAGTGAAAACTATGCATAAAAGAATAAGAACTAAAATATAATATGACGGTTTTGAAGAAATAAGTGAGAAATGAGGCCAAGTATACGTGCTTAATCACAGTGGAAGGTGTTGTACAATTCTCTACGGAGATGCAAAGAAAGGACAAATCGTACAAGATTAAATGCTAATAACTGGGATCAAGTCGCATAAGATTAAGAAACAAGAAAGAAGTTCTCAACGAAGTACATGTAGAAACATAATAAGTTCTAATAACTCATGATAACAACGTAAAATGTGATTTAAATATGCTTGATTAAGAACCAGGAATCAGTTCAAATTGAAGAAGAGTTTGAACAAAAGATGATTATCTAACCGTATTTGAAAAAGAACTGAGATTAATGAAGCCAATTACACCTTGTATAATGACAAAGGAAGAAGTGATAACCGTACAATATTGAGAACTAAGAAATGCGACTAATCGAGCTATACAAATGAACAACAAAAGGAGACATAACATATGCAATTCACAGAACAAAGAAAGGAGATTAGTCGTGTAAGATTATGAAATATGAGAGGAGTTCCAATCATAGCACATTTGGAAAAGATATGAGATCAAATTTCACAAGTTAAGAACATAAATATGTTTTAATAAGAATGGATTAAGAACCATGCGCTGGACCTATTCCTTGAAGATTTAGAACTAATACATCATCTATGCATTTGCAAAAGAATAGAGAAATGAGGCCGATCAAACTTGCTTTACGAGTAAGGAAGAAGTTGCGATCGTCTCGATATTGAGAGCCAATATTGTACTAACTGTTCTATGTATGAATCGCAAAAGGAGAACACATGATAAAATATTAGGGAGATAATTAAGAAACTGGAAAGGTGATGTAATCGCGACATACATGTTGAAAAGATAAGAATGTCTAATAACGGATGATAAGCCCCTAATACGTGACTTAGTTAGACTAGATTGAGAACCATGTGTGGGACCTGTGCACAAAAGATTTAGACCAAATGAATGATCTAATCGCATTCGAAAGAGAACGGAGGCAACTATATTAGCTTAATAACTAAGGAAGAAGTGTAATCGTATGATATTGAGAACTAAGTTAGTCGACTAATCGTAATATATTGTGAGTCGCAAAAGGATATACAATCAAAAGGAGAAGTAGTCGTATTGGATTTAAATAGAATCAAGGGCGGGTCGTATTCGTTAAACATTTATAATTAAGAGATTGTCTAATCATATAAGAAAAAGAACTTCTCTGAAGCCTACTAATTATGCCTGCACAATGATTAAGGAAGAAAATGTAATAGTACAATATTGAGAAGAAAGAAAGGGTCTAATAGTACTATAATATGATACAGTAAAGGAGATCAATCGTGTACTATTACATTTTCTTCCTTAATCATCGAGTCATATCGATTAAGAAATAGAACAGAGTTCTTATAAAAGAATCTCGTAACTCAAGATAAGAACTTAAAATGCGATTTGATTTGGCCAAATTAAGAACCATGAGTGATAACTATGCATAAAAGAATAAGAACTAAAATGTAATATGATGGTTTTGAAGAAATAAGTGACAAATGAGGCCAACTATACGTGCTTAATCACAGTGGAAGGAGTTGTACTCGTACGATATTGAGAACTAAGAAAGGGGACAAATCGTACAAGATTAAATACTTATAACATCTAGCATAGGATTAAGAAACAAGAAAGGAGTTCACAACGAAGTACATGTAGAAGCATAATAAGTTCTAATGACTCATGATAACAACATAAACTGTGATTTAATTCTGCTAGATTAAGAACCAAGAATCAGTTCAAATTGAAAAAGAGTTTGAACAAAAGATGATGATCTAACCATAGTTGAAGTTTCTTGAGAAATGAAGCATTTTCAATTACACACCCTGTATAATGACAGAGGAAGAAGTGATAATCGTACAATATTGAGAACTAAGAAATGCGACAAATCGTGCTATACAATGAACAACAAAAGGAGACATAACATATGCAATTCGCAAAACAAAGAAAGGAGATTAGTCGTGTAGGATTATGAAATATGAGAGGAGTTCCAATCATAGCACATTTGGAAAAAATATGAGATCAAATTTCACAAGGTAAGAACATAAATATGTTTTAATAGGAATGGATGAAGAACCATGTGCTGGACCTATTCGTTGAAGATTTAGAACTAATACATCATCTAATAGCATTTGCAAAAGAATAGAGAAATGAGGCCTATCAAACTTGCTTTACGAGTATGGAAGAAGTTGCGATCGTTCGATATTGAGAGCCAAGAAATTGACTAACTGTTCTATGAATCGTAAAAGGAGAACACATGATAAAATATTAGGGAGATAATTAAGAAACTTGAAAGGTGATCTAATCGACATACACGTCTGAAAACATAAGAATATCTGATAACGGATGATAACCCCCTAATACGTGACTTAGTTAGACTAGATTGAGACCATGTGTGGGACCTATGCACAAAAGTTTAGATCAAATGAATTATCTAATAGCATTCGAAAGAGAACGGAGGCAAGCGTATTAGCCTAATAACTAAGGAGGAAGTGTAATCGTAAGATATTGAGAACTAAGAAAGTCGACTAATCGTAATATATTGTGAGTCACAAAATGAGATACAACAATCATACAAGATGGAGCACTAATAAAGGAGAAGTAGTCGTATTAGGTTTAAAAAGAACCAAGAGCGGGTCGTATTCAATAAAGATTTGTAATTAAGAGATTATCTAATCGTTAATTTCAACTAATAGAAATGAGTCCTATTAATTATGCCTGCACAATGATTAAGGAAGAAATTGTAATAGTACGATATTGAGAAGAAATAAAGGGTCTAATCGTACAATATTATCACACAGTAAAGGAGATCTAGTCATAACAGGATTAAGAACGAAAAAAGTCGATCGAGTCATATCAGATTAAGAAATAGAACAGGAGTTCTTTTAAAAGTAAATCTCGTAACTCAAGATAAGAACTTAAAATGCGATTTGATTTGGCCAAATTAAGAACCATGAGTGAAAACTATGCATAAAAGAATAAGAACTAAAATATAATATGACGGTTTTGAAGAAATAAGTGAGAAATGAGGCCAAGTATACGTGCTTAATCACAGTGGACTAGTTGTACTCCTTTACGATATTGAGAACAAAGAAAGGGGACAAATCGTACAAGATTAAATGCTAATAACTGGGATCAAGTCGCATAAGATTAAGAAACAAGAAAGAAGTTCTCAACGAAGTACATGTAGAAACATAATAAGTTCTAATAACTCATGATATGACTTTTAAAATCCTGTTCTTTTCTTATGCTTGATTAAGAACCAGGAATCTTTTCAAATTCTTAATCCTGTTTGAACAAAGATCTCCTTTATCTAACCGTATTTGATAAAAAGAACTGAGAAATGAAGCCAATTACACCTTGTATAATGACAAAGGAAGAAGTGATAACCGTACAATATTGAGAACTAAGAAATCGACTAATCGAGCTATACAAATGAACAACAAAAGTTCTTAACATATGCAATTCACAGAACAAAGAAAGGAGATTAGTCGTGTAAGATTATGAAATATGAGAGGAGTTCCAATCATAGCACATTTGGAAAAGATATGAGATCAAATTTCACAAGTTAAGAACATAAATATGTTTTAATAAGAATGGATTAAGAACCATGCGCTGGACCTATTCCTTGAAGATTTAGAACTAATACATCATCTATGCATTTGCAAAAGAATAGAGAAATGAGGCCGATCAAACTTGCTTTACGAGTAAGGAAGAAGTTGCGATCGTTCGATATTGAGAGCCAAGAAATTGACTAACTGTTCTATGTATGAATCGCAAAAGGAGAACACATGATAAAATATTAGGGAGATAATTAAGAAACTGGAAAGGTGATATGATCGATCTACATGTTGAAAAGATAAGAATGTCTCTTATACACATCTATAAGCACCTAATACCTGAGTTATTTAGCTAGTCTGACAAAAGATTTAGATCACAAAAGATTTAGACCAAATGAATGATCTAATCGCATTCTTAAGAGATACAAGGCAACTATATTTCTTAGTTCTAATATGAGTAAGGAAGAAGTGTAATCGTAAGATATTTGAGAACTTAGATAGTTATACTAATCGTAATATATTTCTTAATCAAATATACAATCAAAAGGAGAAGTAGTCGTATTGGATTTAAATAGAATCAAGGGCGGGTCGTATTCGTTAAACATTTATAATTAAGAGATTGTCTAATCATATAAGAAAAAGAACTGAGAAATGAAGCCTACTAATTATGCCTGCACAATGATTAAGGAAGAAAATGTAATAGTACAATATTGAGAAGAAAGAAAGGGTCTAATAGTACTATAATATGATACAGTAAAGGAGATCTAATCGTACAGGGATTAAGAACTAACGAAATAGATCGAGTCATATCAGATTAAGAAATAGAACAGGAGTTCTTATAACAGTAAATCTCGTAACTCAAGATAAGAACTTAAAATGCGATTTGATTTGGCCAAATTAAGAACCATGAGTGATAACTATGCATAAAAGAATAAGAACTAAAATGTAATATGATGGTTTTGAAGAAATAAGTGACAAATGAGGCCAACTATACGTGCTTAATCACAGTGGAAGGAGTTGTACTCGTACGATATTGAGAACTAAGAAAGGGGACAAATCGTACAAGATTAAATACTAATAACAGGTATCAAGTCGCATAGGATTAAGAAACAAGAAAGGAGTTCACAACGAAGTACATGTAGAAGCATAATAAGTTCTAATGACTCATGATAACAACATAAACTGTGATTTGAATTTAGAAATGAAGCCAATTACACACCCTGTATAATGACAGAGGAAGAAGTGATAATCGTACAATATTGAGAACTAAGAAATGCGACAAATCGTGCTATACAATGAACAACAAAAGGAGACATAACATATGCAATTCGCAAAACAAAGAAAGGAGATTAGTCGTGTAGGATTATGAAATATAGCTGAGTTCCAATCATAGCACATTTGGAAAAAATATGAGATCAAATTTCACAAGGTAAGAACATAAATATGTTTTAATAGGAATGGATGAAGAACCATGTGCTGGACCTATTCGTTGAAGATTTAGAACTAATACATCATCTAATAGCATTTGCAAAAGAATAGAGAAATGAGGCCTATCAAACTTGCTTTACGAGTATGGAAGAAGTTGCGATCGTTCTATATTGAGAGCTTAGAAATTGACTAACTGTTTCTATGAGACAGTGATAATCACTACTTCGACTTGATTATAAGGGTCTTAGTTGGCTTAATTTATACGATTTGTCCCCTGTTCTTAGTTCTCAATATCGTTGAAAACATAAGAATATCTCGATAACGGATTACAAATCCTAATACGTGACTTAGTTAGACTAGATTGAGACCATGTGTGGGACCTATGCACAAAAGTTTAGATCAAATGAATTATCTAATAGCATTCGAAAGAGAACGGAGGCAAGCGTATTAGCCTAATAACTAAGGAGGAAGTGTAATCGTAAGATATTGAGAACTAAGAAAGTCGACTAATCGTAATATATTGTGAGTCACAAAATGAGATACAACAATCATACAAGATGGAGCACTAATAAAGGAGAAGTAGTCGTATTAGGACAGCATCTTAGATCTAGTCATACAGGATTAAGAACGAAAAAAGTCGATCGAGTCATATCAGATTAAGAAATAGAACAGGAGTTCTTTTAAAAGTAAATCTCGTAACTCAAGATAAGAACTTAAAATGCGATTTGATTTGGCCAAATTAAGAACCATTAGTGAATCTTATGCATCTTTGAAGCCAATTACACACTGTATAATGACAAAGGAAGAAGTATAACCGTACTTTTTAGAACTCAAGATGCGACTAATCGAGCTTCTTATGAACAACAAAAGGAGACATAACATATGCAATTCACAGAACAAAGAAAGGAGATTAGTCGTGTAAGATTATGAAATATGAGAGGAGTAATTTCTCATAGCACATTTGGATTAGATTAGAGATCAAATTTCACAAGTTAAGAACATAAATATGTTTTAATAAGAATGGATTAAGAACCATGCGACAACCTCTTCCTTATAGATTTAGAACTAATACATCTCTATGCATTCTGCAAAAGATAGAGATCTAGATGTGTATAAGACAGAGTTGCTTACGAGTAAGGAAGAATCGTCTCGATATTGAGAGCCAAGAAATTGACTAATCGCTGTCTATGTATGAATCGCAAAGGAGAACACATGATAAAATATTAGGGAGATAATTAAGAAATGGAAAGGTGATGTTCTTAGTTCTCAATATCTTACGATTACACTTCTTCCTTAGTTATTAAGCTAATATAGTTTTGTTGTTCATTTGTATAGAGATTAGGGACGTGCACATTAGATCTAGACCAAATACATGATCTAATCGCATTCGAAAGAGAACGGAGGCAACTATATTAGCTTAATAACTAAGGAAGAAGTGTAATCGTAAGATATTGAGAACTAAGTTAGTCGATTAATCGTAATATACAGATGAGTCGCAAAAGGATATACAATCAAAAGGAGAAGTAGTCGTATTGGATTTAAATAGAATCATTCATATCTCATAATCACATATCAGATTAAGAAATAGAACAGGAGCTCTTATAACAGTAAATCTCGTAACTCAAGATAAGAACTTAAAATGCGATTTGATTTGGCCAAATTAAGAACCATGAGTGATAACTATGCATAAAAGAATAAGAACTAAAATGTAATATGATGGTTTTGAAGAAATAAGTGACAAATGAGGCCAACTATACGTGCTTAATCACAGTGGAAGGAGTTGTACTCGTACGATATTGAGAACTAAGAAAGGGGACAAATCGTACAAGATTAAATACTAATAACAGGTATCAAGTCGCATAGGATTAAGAAACAAGAAAGGAGTTCACAACGAAGTACATGTAGAAGCATAATAAGTTCTAATGACTCATGATCTAGCATAAACTGTGATTTAATCCAGCTAGATATAAGAACCAAGAATCAGTTCAAATTGAAAAGAGTTTGAACAAAAGATGATGATCTAACCATAGTTGAAAAAGAGCTGAGAAATGAAGCCAATTACACACCCTGTAATAAGATTACCACGATAATGACAGAGGAAGAAGTGATAATCGTACAATATTGAGAACTAAGAAATGCGACAAATCGTGCTATACAATGAACAACAAAAGGAGACATAACATATGCAATTCGCAAAACAAAGAAAGGAGATTAGTCGTGTAGGATTATGAAATATGAGAGGAGTTCCAATCATAGCACATTTGGAAAAAATATGAGATCAAATTTCACAAGGTAAGAGCATAAATATGTTTTAATAGGAATGGATGAAGAACCATGTGCTGGACCTATTCGTTGAAGATTTAGAACTAATACATCATCTAATAGCATTTGCAAAAGAATAGAGAAATGAGGCCTATCAAACTTGCTTTACGAGTATGGAAGAAGTTGCGATCGTTCGATATTGAGAGCCAAGAAATTGACTAACTGTTCTATGAATCGTAAAAGGAGAACACATGATAATCTGCTATGTCTGTTTTTTCATGTATCTGATAACGGATGATAACCCCCTAATACGTGACTTAGTTAGACTAGATTGAGACCATGTGTGGGACCTATGCACAAAAGTTTAAGTGCAGTTCCAAACATCATACACATTCTAAAATCCATCCAAACATATTTCAAAAGTCGTTAAACAAAATACAAGTGGAAGAGGGTCTATGTTATCCACCTATCAAAGCAAAAACTGCACAAATGATCACTGAATTCTGTGCCAGCGGTAGGTGGCGTGGTACCTAAAACAGATATAAGAGGACTCTTAGAAAAGATGTAGAAGTTAAAGAATGACTAGGGAAGCAAACACGCGAAACGATAGAAAACGACACTAACAATGACTCTTTGGTCAAAAATGACCTATTCACAAATTCCGACCAACTTCGACAAGCTAAAACCCCAGTCAAAACACTTAGTTAACCCTCAAATTCGTATTATACTAGATTAGGAGATAATAAGCTCAGTTTTCCGAAAAACCGAAAATTCGCCTCAACTGTCTATAAGTAGGTTATCCTCCCTACCAACAAAATCCAATTCCAAGGTATTCAAGGGACCTTGGTTACAACCCAACTCAAAACAACATATTCTAACCAACCAATGCATAAACATAAGCATTCATAGCATAACACTCTAGGGCCACATATGGAAGACAAAACCCCAACTCATAATCTTAAAATATGTAATCTAACCGTGGAAAGTTGTTAAAAATCAACCCCAATCACTTCCCAACCTCCAAAACACTAAAAACAACCCATAACATACATAAATCATAACATATAAGGCTGCAAAGAGGGTTTTTTTTTCAGCCATAAAGAATCCTACAAAACTTGAAATTAAAGCTTGGATGATAAAGCCCATAAGCCATAAAGTGCTAAAATACATAAAATCTTACCTTCCAAGTGATTTATACTTGATATCCAAGAAAATTTGGGGGGAAAATGGGGAAGAGAAGTTCGGCCAGCAGCTAGGAGAAATGAGGAAGAAACAAAGCAAGAAGAAGAAGAACTAAAAAGATTCCAAGGTTGACCCATTTAGTGTTGTATTTGACCAAATAGTCTCCAAGTTGACTATTTAACTCAAAAACTAATTTTTGCTACTAAATTAACATTTTTTTTTCTGAATACATTCAGCCATCATACAACACTCACACACCACAATGCACTAATTACACTTAGTCCAATTTTTGACCCGTTTACTGAACCGAAATCGCAAAATGAAAAATTTGCCGAATTGAAAACGAATAAGTTGAAGTACTTAATGACTAAAAATAATATGAAAAACATTTTAAACCAGTTAAAAAATTAAAGAACAAGGCTAGTAAAATACTGGGTTTCACAACTCGACTTTCTTAGTTCTCAATATCTTACGATTACACTTCTTCCTCAGTCATTAAGCTAATATGGTTGCCTCCGTTCTCTTTCGAATGCGATTAGATCATTCAGTTGATCTAAATCTTTGTGCATAGGTCCCACACATGGTTCTCAATCTAGTCTAACTAAGTCACGTATTGAGGGGCTTATCATCCGAATATTAGATATTCTTATCTCTTCAACATGTATATCGATTAGATCACCTTTCTTGTTCCTTAATTATCTCCCTAATATTTTATCATGTGTTCTCCTTTTGCGATTCATAGAACAGTTAGTCAATTTCTTGGCTCTCAATATTGAACGATCGCAACTTCTTCCTTACTAAGTAAAGCAAGTTTGATCGGCCTCATTTCTCTATTCTTTTGCAAATGCTATTAGATGATGTATTAGTTCTAAATCTTCAAGGAATAGGAACCAGCGCATGGTTCTTAATCCATTCTTATGAAAACATATTTATGTTCTTACCTTGTGAAATTTGATCTCATATCTTTTCCAAATATGCTATGATTGTGGAAAGAGACTCGTATTTCATAATCTTACACGACTAATCTCCTTTCCTTGTTAGATGAATTGCATATGTTATGTCTATTTTTTGTTCATTGTATAGCATCGATTAGTCGCATTTCTTAGTTAAGAATATTGTAGGCGATTATCATTTCTTCCTTTGTCATTATACAAGGTGTGTAATTGGCTTCATTTCTCAGTTCTTTTTCAAATAAGGTTAGATCATCATCTTTTGTTCAAACTCTTTTTCAATTTGAACTGATTCTTGGTTCTTAATCTAGCATAATTAAATCACATTTTACGTTGTTATCATGAGTTATTAGAACTTATTATGTTTCTACATGTACTTTGTTGAGAACTCCTTTCTTGTTTCTTAATCCTATGCGACTTGATCCCAGTTATACGATTTAGATCTTGTATAAGAGACAGAAGTATACGTTCTCAATATCGTACGAGTACAACACCTTCCACTGTGATTAAGCACGTATACTTGGCCTCATTTCTCATTTATTTCTTCAAAACCATCATATTATATTTTAGTTCTTATTCTTTTATGCATAGTTATCACTCATGGTTCTTAATTTGGCCAAATCAAATCGCATTTTAAGTTCTGATCATGAGTTACGAGATTTACTTTTATATAGATAAGATTTGACAGAACTCCTGTTCTATTTCTTAATCTGATATGACTCGATCTATTTTGTTAGTTCTTAATCCTGTACGATTAGATCTTCTTTACTGTGTCATACTATAGTACGATTAGACTCTTTCTTTCTTCTCAATATCGTACTATTACAATTTCTTCCTTAATCATTGTGCAGGCATAATTAATAGGACTCATTTCTCAGTTCTTTTTCTTACACGATTAGATAATCTCTTAATTATAAATCTTTAATGAATACGACCCGCTCTTGGTTCTTTTCAAATCTAATACGACTACTTCACCTTTGTTAGTTCTCGAAATAGTTTGATTTGGGGATCTCATATTGCGACTCACAATATATTACGATTAGTCGACTTTCTTAGTTCTCAATATCTTACGATTACACTTCTTCCTTAGTTATTAAGCTAATATAGTTGCCTCCGTTCTCTTTCGAATGAGATTAGATCATTCATTTGATCTAAATCTTTTGTGCTGCACCCCACACATGGTTCTCAATCTAAGATAATGTCTAACTAAGTCACGTATTAGGGGCTTATCATCCGTTATTAGATATTCTTATCTTTTCAACATGTATGTCGATTAGATAACCTTTCTAGTTTCTTAATTATCTCCCTAATATTTTATCATGTGTTCTCCTTTTGCGATTCATACATAGAACAGTTAGTCAATTTCTTGGCTCTCAATATCGAACGATCGCAACTTCTTCCTTACTCGTAAAGCAAGTTTGATCGGCCTCATTTCTCTATTCTTTTGCAAATGCATAGATGATGTATTATTTCTAAATCTTCAAGAGAATAGGCCGTAGATGGTTCTTAATCCATTCTTATTAAAACATATTTATGTTCTTACCTTGTGAAATTTGATCTCATATCTTTTCCAAATGTGCTATGATTGGAACTCCTCTCGTATTTCATAATCTTACACAACTAATCTCCTTTCTTTGTTCTGTGAATTGCATATGTTATGTCTAAGAAAGTTGTTCATTGTATAGCACGATTAGTCACATTATATTCTTAGTTCTCAATATTGTACGATTATCACTTCTTCCTTTGTCATTATACAAGGTGTAATTGGCTTCATTTCTCAGTTCTTTTTCAACTAAGGTTAGATAATCATCTTTTGTTCAAACGATATTTTCAATTTGAACTAATTGACTAACTTAATCTAGCATAATTAAAAAACATTTTACGTAGTTATCATGAGTTATTAGAACTTATTATGTTTCTACATGTACTTTGTTGAGAACTCCTTTCTTGTTTCTTAATCCTATGCGACTTGATCCTAGTTATTAGTATTTAATCTTGTACGATTTGTCCCCTTTCTTAGTTCTCAATATCGTACGAGTACAACACCTTCCACTGTGATTAAGCACGTATACTTGGCCTCATTTCTCACTTATTTCTTCAAAACTGTCATATTATATTTTAGAAGATTCTTTTTTGCATAGTTATCACTCATGGTTCTTAATTTGGCCAAATCAAATCGCATTTTAAGTTCTTATCTTGAGTTACGAACGATTTACTTTTATAAGAACTCCTGTTCTATTTCTTAATTTGATATGACAAGATCTACTTTGTTTGTTCTTAATCCTGTACGAATTAGATCTCCTTTACTGTGTCATAATATAGTACGATTAGACCCTTTCTTTCTTCTCAATATCGAACATTACAATTTCTTCCTTAATCATTGTGCAGGCATAATTAATAGGCCTCATTTCTCAGTTCTTTTTCTTATACGATTAGATAATCTCTTAATTATAAATCTTTAATGAATACGACCCTCTCTTGGTTCTTTTCAAATCTAATACGACTACTTCTCCTTTTGATTGTATCTCCTTTTGCGACTCACAATATATTACGATTAGTCGACTTTCTTAGTTCTCAATATCTTACGATTACACTTCTTCCTTAGTTATTAAGCTAATATTGTTGCCTCCGTTCTCTTTCGAATGCGATTAGATCATTCATTTGATCTAAATCTTCTGTGCACAGGTCCCACACATGTTTCTCAATCTATTATGACTAGAGTGTATAAGAGACAGAAGTCAGGGAGAGGCTTATCATCCGTTATTAGATATTCTTATCTTCAACATGTATGTCGATTAGATCACCTTTCTAGTTTCTTAATTATCTCCCTAATATTTTATCATGTGTTCTCCTTTTACGATTCATAGAACAGTTAGTCAATTTCTTGGCTCTCAATATTGAACGATCGCAACTTCTTCCTTACTCGTAAAGCAAGTTTGATCGGCCTCATTTCTCTATTCTTTTGCAAATGCTATTAGATGATGTATTAGTTCTAAATCTTCAAGGAATAGGTCCAGCGCATGGTTCTTAATCCATTCTTATTAAAACATATTTATGTTCTTACCTTGTGAAATTTGATCTCATATCTTTTCCAAATGTGCTATGATTGGAACTCCTCTCATATTTCATAATCTTACACGACTAATCTCCTTTCTTTGTGAGGCCATTGCATATGTTATGTCTCCTTTTTTGAATATTGTGTAGCTTTTTTTACGAGTTTCGAAGAAGTTGCGATCGTACAATATTGAGAACTAGGACTGTCTCTTATACACATCTATGAATCGCAAAAGGAGAACTCTTATACACATCTAGGGAGATAGTATAAGAAACAGGACTTGCAAAAGAATTTACAAATTGAACCGATCAAACTTGGTTCTTAATGTAGAATTATGCAATCACAATATTGAGTTGTTATCATAGTTATTACTAACTGTATTATGAGACACATCTAATTTGTCTCTTAACACATCTAGATGTGTATAAGAATGCAGATTAAGAATCCCAATTATTAGTATTTAATCTTGTACGATTTGTCCCCTTTCTCAGTTCTCAATATCGNACGAGTACAACTCCTTCCACGGTGATTAAGCACATATACTTGGCCTCATTTCTCACTTATTTCTTCAAAACCATCATATTATATTTTAGTTCTTATTCTTTTATGCATAGTATTCACTCATGGTTCTTAATTTGGCCAAATCAAATCGCATTTTAAGTTCTTATCTTGAGTTAGACTAAAGATTCTTCCTTAATCATTGTGCAGGCATAATTAATAGGCCTCATTTCTCAGTTCTTTTTCTTATACGATTAGATAATCTCTTAATTATAAATCTTTAATGAATACGACCCGCTCTTGGTTCTTTTCAAATCTAATACGACTACTTCTCCTTTATTAGTTCTCAATCTTGTTTGATTGCTGTATCTCATTTTGCGACTCACAATAGATTACGATTAGTCGACTTTCTTAGTTCTCAATATCTTACGATTACACTTCTTCCTTAGTTATTAAGCTAATATAGTTGCCTCCGTTCTCTTTCGAATGCGATTAGATCATTCATTTGATCTAAATCTTTGTGCACAGGTCCCACACATGGTTCTCAATCTAGTCTAACTAAGTCACGTATTAGGGGCTTATCATCCGTTATTAGATATTCTTATCTTTTCAACATGTATGTCGATTAGATCACCTTTCTAGTTTCTTAATTATCTCCCTAATATTTTATCATGTGTTCTCCTTTTGCGATTCATACATAGAACAGTTAGTCAATTTCTTGGCTCTCAATATCGAACGATCGCAACTTCTTCCTTACTCGTAAAGCAAGTTTGATCGGCCTCATTTCTCTATTCTTTTGCAAATGCATAGATGATGTATTAGTTCTAAATCTTCAAGGAATAGGTCCAGCGCATGGTTCTTAATCCATTCTTATTAAAACATATTTATGTTCTTACCTTGTGAAATTTGATCTCATATCTTTTCCAAATGTGCTATGATTGGAACTCCTCTCATATTTCATAATCTTACACGACTAATCTCCTTTCTTTGTTCTGTGAATTGCATATGTTATGTCTCCTTTTGTTGTTCATATGTATAGCACGATTAGTCGCATTTCTTAGTTCTCAATATTTTACGATTATCACTTCTTCCTTTGTCATTATACAAGGTGTGTAATTGGCTTCATTTCAGTTCTTTTTCAAATAAGGTTAGATAATCATCTTTTGTTCAAACTTCTTTTCAATTTGAACTGATTCTTGGTTCTTAATCTAGCATAATTAAATCACATTTTACGTTGTTATCATGAGTTATTAGAACTTATTATGTTTCTACATGTACTTTGTTGAGAACTCCTTTCTTGTTTCTTAATCTTATGCGACTTGATCCCAGTTATTAGTATTTAATCTTGTACGATTTGTCCCCTTTCTTAGTTCTCAATATCGTTAGATCAATCCTAAGTTCTTATCTTGAGTTACGAGATTTACTTTTATAAGAACTCCTGTTCTATTTCTTAATCTGATATGACTCGATCGACTTTTTTAGTTCTTAATCCAATACGATTAAGAAACAAGAAAGGTGTTCTCATATAGTACGATTAGACATAATCTTTCTTCTCAATATCGTAGGGGACCAGAACACTCGAACAGGATTAAGAACTAACGAAAATCTCGTAATCAGATAAGAACTTAAACATAAGATTAGATAATCTCTTAATTATAAATCTTTAATGAATACGACCCGCTCTTGGTTCTTTTCAAATCTAATACGACTACTTCTCCTTTATTAGTTCTCCATCTTGTTTGATTGTATCTCCTTTTGCGACTCACAATATATTACGATTAGTCGACTTTCTTAGTTCTCAATATCTTACGATTACACTTCTTCCTTAGTTATTAAGCTAATATGGTTGCCTCCGTTCTCTTTCGAATGCGATTAGATCATTCATTTGATCTAAATTCTTTGTGCACAGGTCCCACACATGGTTCTCAATCTAGTCTAACTAAGTCACGTATTAGGGGCTTATCATCCGTTATTAGATATTCTTATCTTTTCAACATGTATATCGATTAGATCACCTTTCTTGTTTCTTAATTATCTCCCTAATATTTTATCATGTGTTCTCCTTTTGCGATTCATAGAACAGTTAGTCAATTTCTTGGCTCTCAATATCGAACGATCGCAACTTCTTCCTTACTCGTAAAGCAAGTTTGATCGGCCTCATTTCTCTATTCTTTTGCAAATGCTATTAGATGATGTATTAGTTCTAAATCTTCAAGGAATAGGTCCAGCGCATGGTTCTTAATCCATTCTTATTAAAACATATTTATGTTCTTACCTTGTGAAATTTGATCTCATATCTTTTCCAAATGTGCTATGATTGGAACTCCTCTCATATTTCATAATCTTACACGACTAATCTCCTTTCTTTGTTCTGTGAATTGCATTATGTCTATGTGTCTCCTTTTGTTGTTCATTGTATAGCTCGATTAGTCGCATTTCTTAGTTCTCAATATTGTACGATTATCACTTCTTCCTTTGTCATTATACAAGGTGTGTAATTGGCTTCATTCCAGGGTATTCTTTTTCAAATAAGGTTAGATAATCATCTTTTGTTCAAACTCTTTTTCAATTTGAATAATGGTTCTTAATCTAGCATAATTAAATCACATTTTACGTTGTTATCATGAGTTATTAGAACTTATTATGTTTCTACATGTACTTTGTTGAGAACTCCTTTCTTGTTTCTTAATCTTATGCGACTTGATCCCAGTTATTAGTATTTAATCTTGTACGATTTGTCCCCTTTCTTAGTTCTCAATATCAGATGCAGTACAACTCCTTCCACGTATAAGATACAGTCGTACAATATTGAGAACTAAGAATTGTGACTAATCGACAATATTGTGAACTAAGAAAGGAGACATATCTTATGCAATACAAAAGAACAAATAAAGGAGATTAATTCCAAAATTTTAAAATTCAATCAAAGAAAGGAGATTAATCGAGTATGAGAGGAACGTAATCATAGCTCTGTTCTATTTCTTAATCGATATGACTCGATCTACTTTTTTAGTTCTTAATCTGCGATTAGATCTCCTTTCTTGTGTCATAATATAGTATTAGACCCTTTCTTTCTTCTCAATATCGTAGATTAAATACTAATAACTGGGATCAAGTCGCATAAGAATTAATAGGCTTCATTTCTCAGTTATTAATAACTGTATACATTAGATAATCTCTTAATTATAAATCTTTAATGAATACGACCCGCTCTTGGTTCTTTTTAAATCTAATACGACTACTTCTCCTTTATTAGTTCTCCATCTTGTTTGATTGTATCTCCTTTTACGACTCACAATATATTACGATTAGTCGACTTTCTTAGTTCTCAATATCTTACGATTACACTTCTTCCTTAGTTATTAAGCTAATAATAGTTGCCTCCGTTCTCTTTCGAATGCGATTAGATCATTCATTTGAAGGCAAAGGAAGAATGAAATCTTACAATGAACAGGTAAAACACAGAGACTCAATCGTAGTCTAACTAAGTCACGTATTAGGGGCTTATCATCCGTTATTAGATATTCTTATCTTTTCAACATGTATGTCGATTAGATCACCTTTCTAGTTTCTTAATTATCTCCCTAATATTTTATCATGTGTTCTCCTTTTACGATTCATAGAACAGTTAGTCAATTTCTTGGCTCTCAATATCGAACGATCGCAACTTCTTCCTTACTCGTAAAGCAAGTTTGATCGGCCTCATTTCTCTATTCTTTTGCAAATGCTATTAGATGATGTATTAGTTCTAAATCTTCAAGGAATAGGTCCAATAAGATTCCTTTTGTTGTTCATTGTATAGCACGATTAGTCGCATTTCTTAGTTCTCAATATTGTACGATTATCACTTCTTCCTTTGTCATTATACAAGGTGTGTAATTGGCTTCATTTCTCAGTTCTTTTTCAAATAAGGTTAGATAATCATCTTTTGTTCAAACTCTTTTTCAATTTGAACTGATTCTTGGTTCTTAATCTAGCATAATTAAATCACATTTTACGTTGTTATCATGAGTTATTAGAACTTATTATGTTTCTACATGTACTTTGTTGAGAACTCCTTTCTTGTTTCTTAATCTTATGCGACTTGATCCCAGTTATTAGTATTTAATCTTGTACGATTTGTCCCCTTTCTTAGTTCTCAATATCGTACGAGTACAACTCCTTCCACTGTGATTAAGCACGTATACTTGGCCTCATTTCTCACTTATTTCTTCAAAACCATCATATTATATTTTAGTTCTTATTCTTTTATGCATAGTTATCACTCATGGTTCTTAATTTATTTGAAAAAAAGCCAAATCAAATCGCATTTTAAGTTCTTATCTTGAGTTACGAGATTTACTTTTATAAGAACTCCTGTTCTATTTCTTAATCTGATATGACTCGATCTATTTCGTTAGTTCTTAATCCTGTACGATTAGATCTCCTTTAAGAATAGTCAGATAAGTAATTAGATCATTCATTTGATCTAAATCTTTGTGCACAGGTCCCACACATGGTTCTCAATCTAGTCTAACTAAGTCACGTATTAGGGCTTATCATCCGTTATTAGATATTCTTATCTTTTCAACATGTATGTCGATTAGATCACCTTTCTAGTTTCTTAATTATCTCCCTAATATTTTATCATGTGTTCTCCTTTTGCGATTCATAACATAGAACAGTTAGTCAATTTCTTGGCTCTCAATATCGAACGATCGCAACTTCTTCCTTACTCGTAAAGCAAGTTTGATCGGCCTCATTTCTCTATTCTTTTGCAAATGCTATTAGATGATGTATTAGTTCTAAATCTTCAAGGAATAGGTCCAGCGCATGGTTCTTAATCCATTCTTATTAAAACATATTTATGTTCTTACCTTGTGAAATTTGATCTCATATCTTTTCCGAATGTGCTATGATTGGAACTCCTCTCATATTTCATAATCCTACACGACTAATCTCCTTTCTTTGTTCTGTGAATTGCATATGTTATGTCTCCTTTTGTTGTTCATTGTATAGCTCGATTAGTCGCATTTCTTAGTTCTCAATATTGTACGATTATCACTTCTTCCTTTGTCATTATACAAGGTGTAATTGGCTTCATTTCTCAGTTCTTTTTCAAATAAGGTTAGATAATCATCTTTTGTTCAAACTCTTTTTCAATTTGAACTGATTCTTGGTTCTTAATCTAGCATAATTAAATCACATTTTACGTTGTTATCATGAGTTATTAGAACTTATTATGTTTCTACATGTACTTTGTTGAGAACTCCTTTCTTGTTTCTTAATCTTATGCGACTTGATCCCAGTTATTAGTATTTAATCTTGTACGATTTGTCCCCTTTCTTAGTTCTCAATATCATACAGGTAAAACTCTTTCTACTGTGATTAAGCACGTATACTTGGCCTCATTTCTCACTTATTTCTTCAAAACCATCATATTATATTTTAGTTCTTATTCTTTTATGCTATTTCATAGTTATCACTCATGGTTCTTAATTTGGCCAAATCAAATCGCATTTTAAGTTCTTATCTTGAGTTACGAGATTTACTTTTATAAGAACTCCTGTTCTATTTCTTAATCTGATATGACTCGATCTATTTCGTTAGTTCTTAATCCTGTACGATTAGATCTCCTTTACTGTGTCATAATATAGTACGATTAGACCCTTTCTTTCTTCTCAATATCGTACTATTACAATTTCTTCCTTAATCATTGTGCAGGCATAATTAATAGGCTTCATTTCTCAGTTCTTTTTCTTATACGATTAGATAATCTCTTAATTATAAATCTTTAATGAATACGACCCGCTCTTGGTTCTTTTTAAATCTAATACGACTACTTCTCCTTTATTAGTTCTCAATCTTGTTTGATTGTATCTCTTTTGCGACTCACAATATATTACGATTAGTCGACTTTCTTAGTTCTCAATATCTTACGATTACACTTCTTCCTTAGTTATTAAGCTAATATGGTTGCCTCCGTTCTCTTTCGAATGCGATTAGATCATTCATTTGATCTAAATCTTTTGTGCACAGGTCCCACACATGGTTCTCAATCTAGTCTAACTAAGTCACGTATTAGGGCTTATCATCCGTTATTAGATATTCTTATCTTTTCAACATGTATGTCGATTAGATCACCTTTCTAGTTTCTTAATTATCTCCTAATATTTTATCATGTGTTCTCCTTTTGCGATTCATAGAACAGTTAGTCAATTTCTTGGCTCTCAATATCGAACGATCGCAACTTCTTCCTTACTCGTAAAGCAAGTTTGATCGGCCTCATTTCTCTATTCTTTTGCAAATGCTATTAGATGATGTATTAGTTCTAAATCTTCAAGGAATAGGTCCAGCGCATGGTTCTTAATCCATTCTTATTAAAACATATTTATGTTCTTACCTTGTGAAATTTGATCTCATATCTTTTCCAAATGTGCTATGATTGGAACTCCTCTCATATTTCATAATCCTGTGGGACCTGTGCACAAAAGATTAAGATCTAATAACTGGGATGTTATGTCTCCTTTTTTGTTCATTGTATAGCACGATTAGTCGCATTTCTTAGTTCTCAATATTGTACGATTATCACTTCTTCCTTTGTCATTATACAAGGTGTGTAATTGGCTTCATTTCTCAGTTCTTTTTCAAATAAGGTTAGATAATCATCTTTTGTTCAAACTCTTTTTCAATTTGAACTGATTCTTGGTTCTTAATCTAGCATAATTAAATCACATTTTACGTTGTTATCATGAGTTATTAGAACTTATTATGTTTCTACATGTACTTTGTTGAGAACTCCTTTCTTGTTTCTTAATCTTATGCGACTTGATCCCAGTTATTAGTATTTAATCTTGTACGATTTGTCCCCTTTCTTAGTTCTCAATATCGTACGAGTACAACTCCTTCCACTGTGATTAAGCACGTATACTTGGCCTCATTTCTCACTTATTTCTTCAAAACCATCATATTATATTTTAGTTCTTATCAATTACTCTTTTATGCATAGTTATCACTCATGGTTCTTAATTTGGCCAAATCAAATCGCATTTTAAGTTCTTATCTTGAGTTACGAGATTTACTTTTATAAGAACTCCTGTTCTATTTCTTAATCTGATATGACTAAGATCTACTTTGTTAGTTCTACAAGTAGTTGCCTCCGTTCTCTTTCGAATGCGATTAGAGATTCTGTCTCTTATAACACATGGTTCTCAATCTAGTCTAACTAGGTCACGTATTAGGTGCTTATCATCCGTTATTAGATATTCTTATCTTTTCAACATGTATGTCGATTAGATCACCTTTCTAGTTTCTTAATTATCTCCCTAATATTTTATCATGTGTTCTCCTTTTGAATTCATAACATAGAACAATTAGTCAATGTCTTGGCTCTCAATATCGAACGATCGCAACTTCTTCCTTACTCGTAAAGCAAGTTTGATCGGCCTCATTTCTCTATTCTTTTGCAAATGCTATTAGATGATGTATTAGTTCTAAATCTTCAAGGAATAGGTCCAGCGCATGGTTCATAATCCATTCTTATTAAAACATATTTATGTTCTTACCTTGTGAAATTTGATCTCATATCTTTTCCGAATGTGCTATGATTGGAACTCCTCTCATATTTCATAATCCTGTACACGACTAATCTCCTTTCTTTGTTCTGTGAATTGCATATGTTATGTCTCCTTTTGTTGTTCATTGTATAGCACGATTAGTCGCATTTCTTAGTTCTCAATATTGTACGATTATCACTTCTTCCTTTGTCATTATACAAGGTGTAATTGGCTTCATTTCTCAGTTCTTTTTCAAATAAGGTTAGATAATCATCTTTTGTTCAAACTCTTTTTCAATTTGAACTGATTCTTGGTTCTTAATCTAGCATAATTAAATCACATTTTACGTTGTTATCATGAGTTATTAGAACTTATTATGTTTCTACATGTACTTTGTTGAGAACTCCTTTCTTGTTTCTTAATCTTATGCGACTTGATCCCAGTTATTAGTATTTAATCTTGTAGAGAAGTATAGAAAGAGTCAGATACTAAATGAATTGTGATATAAATTAAGAAGAATAGTAAATTTAGTTCTTATTCTTTTATGCATAGTTATCACTCATGGTTCTTAATTTGGCCAAATCAAATCGCATTTTAAGTTCTTATCTTGAGTTACGAGATTTACTTTTATAAGAACTCTCTTATACACATTCTTAATCGATATGACTCGATCTACTTTGTTAGTTCTTAATCCTATACGATTAGATCTCCTTTACTGTGTCATAATATAGTACGATTAGACCCTTTCTTTCTTCTCAATATCGTACTATTACAATTTCTTCCTTAATCATTGTGCAGGCATAATTAATAGGCCTCATTTCTCAGTTCTTTTTCTTATACGATTAGATAATCTCTTAATTATAAATCTTTAATGAATACGAACCGCTCTTGGTTCTTTTTAAATCTAATACGACTACTTCTCCTTTATTAGTTCTCAATCTTGTTTGATTGTATCTCCTTTTGCGACTCACAGAATATTACGATTAAGAACCTTGTACGCTGTTCTCTTATATCATGACGATTACAAATCTAACTTAGTTATTATCTACTAATATAGTGCAATCAAGTTCTCTTAAGAATGCGATAATATGATTCATTTGAAGAAATAAGTGAGCAATGAGCTCCCACACATGGTTCTCAATCTAGTCTAACTAAGTCACGTATTAGGGGCTTATCATCCGTTATTAGATATTCTTATCTTTTCAACATGTATGTCGATTAGATCACCTTTCTAGTTTCTTAATTATCTCCCTAATATTTTATCATGTGTTCTCCTTTTGCGATTCATAACATAGAACAATTAGTCAATTTCTTGGCTCTCAATATCGAACGATCGCAACTTCTTCCTTACTCGTAAAGCAAGTTTGATCGGCCTCATTTCTCTATTCTTTTGCAAATGCTATTAGATGATGTATTAGTTCTAAATCTTCAAGGAATAGGTCCAGCGCATGGTTCTTAATCCATTCTTATTAAAACATATTTATGTTCTTACCTTGTGAAATTTGATCTCATATCTTTTCCAAATGTGCTATGATTGGAACTACCTCTCATATTTCATAATCCTACACGACTAATCTCCTTTCTTTGTTCTGTGAATTGCATATGTTATGTCTCCTTTTGTTGTTCATTGTATAGCACGATTAGTCGCATTTCTTAGTTCTCAATATTGTACGATTATCACTTCTTCCTTTGTCATTATACAAGGTGTGTAATTGGCTTCATTTCTCAGTTCTTTTTCAAATAAGGTTAGATAATCATCTTTTGTTCAAACTCTTTTTCAATTTGAACTGATTCTTGGTTCTTAATCTAGCATAATTAAATCACATTTTACGTTGTTATCATGAGTTATTAGAACTTATTATGTTTCTACATGTACTTTGTTGAGAACTCCTTTCTTGTTTCTTAATCCTATGCGACTTGATCCCAGTTATTAGTATTTAATCTTGTACGATTTGTCCCCTTTCTTAGTTCTCAATATCGTACGAGTACAACTCCTTCCACTATGATTAAGCACGTATACTTGGCCTCATTTCTCACTTATTTATCTTCAAAACCATCATATTATATTTTAGTTCTTATTCTTTTATGCATAGTTATCACTCATGGTTCTTAATTTGGCCAAATCAAATCGCATTTTAAGTTCTTATCTTGAGTTACGAGATTTACTTTTATAAGAACTCCTGTTCTATTTCTTAATCTGATATGACTCGATCTACTTTGTTAGTTCTTAATCCTGTACGATTAGATCTCCTTTACTGTGTCATAATATAGTACGATTAGACCCTTTCTTTCTTCTCAATATCGTACTATTACAATTTCTTCCTTAATCATTGTGCAGGCATAATTAATAATTAAGACTAAATATCTTACGATTACACTTCTTCCTTAGTTATTAAGCTAATATAGTTGCCTCCGTTCTCTTTTGAATGCGATTAGATCATTCATTTGATCTAAATCTTTTGTGCACAGGTCCCACACATGGTTCTCAATCTAGTCTAACTAAGTCACGTATTAGGTGCTTATCATCCGTTATTAGATATTCTTATCTTTTCAACATGTATGTCGATTAGATCACCTTTCTAGTTTCTTAATTATCTCCCTAATATTTTATCATGTGTTCTCCTTTTGCGATTCATAACATAGAACAATTAGTCAATTTCTTGGCTCTCAATATCGAACGATCGCAACTTCTTCCTTACTCGTAAAGCAAGTTTGATCGGCCTCATTTCTCTATTCTTTTGCAAATGCTATTAGATGATGTATTAGTTCTAAATCTTCAAGGAATAGGTCCAGCGCATGGTTCATAATCCATTCTTATTAAAACATATTTATGTTCTTACCTTGTGAAATTTGATCTCATATCTCATATCTTTTCCGAATGTGCTATGATTGGAACTCCTCTCATATTTCATAATCCTACACGACTAATCTCCTTTCTTTGTTCTGTGAATTGCATATGTTATGTCTCCTTTTGTTGTTCATTGTATAGCACGATTAGTCGCATTTCTTAGTTCTCAATATTGTACGATTATCACTTCTTCCTTTACAGAGACTAGATGTGGAATAAGAACACCTGTCTCTTATGTGCACATTAGTCTGTCTATTATGAGACAGAGAGGAGATGTGTATAAGAGCAGGTTCAGAAAAGATATGAGATCAAAATTATAGAGTAAGAAATAATATGTGTATAATAAGAATGGACTGATATAGATGTAGCCAGATGTAGAGATTGAGAAACAAGAAAATGGAGTTCTCAACACAGTGATCCCAGTTATTAGTATTTAATCTTGTGCGATTTGTCCCCTTTCTTAGTTCTCAATATCGTACGAGTACAACTCCTTCCACTATGATTAAGCACTTATACTTGATTGGCCTCATTTCTCACTTATTTCTTCTAAACCATCATATTATATTTTAGTTCTTACTCTTTTATGCATAGTTATCACTCAGGGTTCTTAATTAGGCCAAATCAAATCGCATTTAAAGTTCTTATCTTGAGTTACGAGATTTACTTTTATAAGAACTCCTGTTCTATTTCTTAATCTGAAATGACTCGATCTACTTTGTTAGTTCTTAATCCTGTACGATTAGATCTCCTTTACTGTGTCATAATATAGTACGATTAGACCCTTTCTTTCTTCTCAAAATCGTACTATTACAATTTCTTCCTTAATCGTTGTGCAGGCATAATTAATTGGCCTGATTTCTCAGTTCTTTTTCTTATACGATTATATAATCTCTTAATTATAAATCTTTAATGAATACGAACCGCTCTTGGTTCTTTTTAAATCTAATACGACTACTTCTCCTTTATTAGTTCACAATCTTGTTTGATTGTATCTCCTTTTGCGACTTAGAATATATTAGGATTAGTATCGACTTTCTTAGTTTTCAATAGCTAACGATTACACTTCTTCCTTAGTTATTAAGCTAATATAGTTGCCTCCGTTCTCTTTTGAATGCGATTAGATAATGCATTTGATCGAAATCTTTTGTGCACAGGTCCCACACATGGTTCTCAATCTAGTCTAACTAGGTCACGTATTAGGTGCTTATCATCCGTTATTAGATATTCTTATCTTTTCAACATGTATGTCGATTAGATCACCTTTCTAGTTTCTTAATTATCTCCCTAATATTTTATCATGTGTTCTCCTTTTGCATTTCATAACATAGAACAATTAGTCAATTTCTTGGCTCTCAATATCGAACGATCGCAACTTCTTCCTTACTCGTAAAGCAAGTTTGATCGGCCTCATTTCTCTATTCTTTTGCAAAAATGCTATTAGATGATGTATTAGTTCTAAATCTTCAAGGAATAGGTCCAGCGCATGGTTCTTAATCCATTCATATTAAACCTTGTGAATATTTGATCTCATATCTTTTCCGAATGTGCTATGATTGGAACTCCTCTCATATTTCATAATCCTACACGACTAATCTCCTTTCTTTGTTCTGTGAATTGCATATGTTATGTCTCCTTTTGTTGTTCGCTGTATAGCACGATTAGTCGCATTTCTTAGTTCTCAATATTGTACGATTATCACTTCTTCCTTTGGCATTATACAAGGTGTGTAATTGGCTTCATTTCTCAGTTCATTTTCAAATAGGTTAGATAATCATCTTTTGTTCAAACTCTTTTTCAATTTGAACTGATTCTTGGTTCTTAATCTAGCATAATTAAATCATATTTTACGTTGTTATCATGAGTTATTAGAACTTATTATGTTTCTTACATGTACTTTGTTGAGAACTCATTTCTTGTTTCTTAATCCTATGCGACTTTATCCCAGTTATTAGTATTTAATCTTGTGCGATTTGTCCCCTTTCTTAGTTCTCAATATCAGTACGAGTACAACTCCTTCCACTATGATTAAGCACTTATATTTGGCCTAATTTCTCACTTATTTCTTCAAAACCATCATATTATATTTTAGTTCTTATTCTTTTATGCGTAGTTATCACTCAGGGTTCTTAATTAGGCCAAATCAAATCGCATTTAAAGTTCTTATCTTGAGTTTCGAGATTTAGATTTTATAAGAACTCCTGTTCTATTTCTTAATCTGAAATGACTCGATCTACTTTGTTAGTTCTTAATACAGATACAATTAGATCCTTGTATAACTGTGTCATAATATAGTACGATTAGACCCTTTCTTTCTTCTCAAAATCGTACTATTACAATTTCTTCCTTAATCGTTGTCCAGCATAATTAATTGGCCTGATTTCTCAGTTCTTTTTCTTATACGATTATATAATCTCTTAATTATAAATCTTTAATGAATACGAACAGCTCTTAGTTCTTTTTAAATCTAATACGACTACTTCTCCTTTATTAATTCTCAATCTTTTTTGATTGTATCTCCTTTTGCGACTTAGAATATATACTTTAGGATTAGTCGACTTTCTTAGTTTTCAATAGCTAACGATTACACTTCTTCCTTAGTTATTAAGCTAATATAGTTGCCTAGTTCTCTTTTGAATGCGATTAGATAATGCATTTGATCGAAATCTTTTGTGCACAGGTCCCACACATGGTTCTCAATCTAGTCTAACTAGGTCACGTATTAGGTGCTTATCATCCGTTATTAGATATTCTTATCTTTTCAACATGTATGTCGATTAGATCACCTTTCTAGTTTCTTAATTATCTCCCTAACATTTTATCATGTGTTCTCCTTTTGCAATTCATAACATAGAACAATTAGTCAATTTCTTGGCTCTCAATATCGAACGATCGCAACTTCTTCCATACTCGTAAAGCAAGTTTGATCGGCCTCATTTCTCTATTCTTTTGCAAAAATGCTATTAGATGATGTATTAGTTCTAAATCTTCAAGGAATAGGTCCAGCGCATGGTTCATAATCCATTCATATTAAAACATATTTATTTTGTTCTTACCTTGTGAAATTTGATCTCATATCTTTTCCGAATGTGCTATGATTGGAACTCCTCTCATATTTCATAATCCTACACAACTAATCTCCTTTCTTTGTTCTGTGAATTGCATATGTTATGTCTCATTTTGTTGTTCGTTGTATAGCACGATTAGTTGCATTTCTTAGCTCTCAATATTGTACGATTATCACTTCTTCCTTTGTCATTATACAAGGTGTGTAATTGGCTTTATTTCTCAGTTCTTTTTCAAATAAGGTTAGATCTTCATCTTTTGTTCAAACTCTTTTTGAATTTGAACTGATTCTAGGTTCTTAATCTTGCATAATTAAATCTCATTTTACGTTGTTACCATGAGTTATTAGAACTTATGTTTCTAGATGTACTTTGTTGAGAACTCCTTTCTTTTTTTTTAATCATATGCGACTTGATCCCAGTTATTAGTATTTAATCTTGTACGATTTGTTCCCTTTCTTAGTTCTCAATATCGTACGAGTACAACTCTCTTATACACAGTACTTCCACTGTGATTAAGCACGTATACATGGCCTCATTTCTCACTTATTTTCTTCAAAACCATCATATTATATTTTAGTTCTTATTCATTTATGCATAGTTATCACTCATTGTTTTTAATTTGGCCAAATCCAATCGCATTTTAAGTTCTTATCTTGAGTTACGAGATTTACTTTTATAAGAAATCCTGTTCTATTTCTTAATCTTTAATGACTCGATCTACTTTGTTAGTTTTTAATCCTGTACGATTAGATCTCCTTTACTGTGTCATAATATAGTACGATTAGACCCTTTGTTTCTTCTCAATATCGTACTATTACAATTTTCTTCCTTAATCATTGTGCAAGCATAATTAATAGGACTCATTTCTCAGTTCTTTTTCTTACACGATTAGATAATCTCTTAATTATAAATCTTTAATGAATACGACCAGCTCTTGGTTCCTTTTAAATCTAATACGACTACTTCTCCTTTATTAGTTCTCAATCTTATTTGATTGCTAAATCTCTTTTTGCGACTCACAACATATTACGATTAGTCGACTTTCTTAGTTCTCAATATCTTACGATTACACTTCTTCCTTAGTTATTAAGCTAATATAGTTGCCTCCGTTCTCTTTCAAATGTGATTAGATAATGCATTTGATCAAAATCTTTTGCACACAGGTGCATTACTATCACATTCTCAATCTAGTGTAACTGTCTCTTATACACATCTAGATGTGTATAAGAGATATTCTTATCTTTTCAACATGTATGTCGATTAGATCACCTTTCGAGTTTCTTAATTATCTCCCTGATATTTTATCATGTGTTCTCCTTTTGCAATTCATAACATAGAACAATTAGTCAATTTCTTGGCTCTCAATATCGAACGATCGCAATTTCGTCCTTACTCGTAAAGTAAGTTTGATCGGCCTCATTTCTCTATTTTTTGCAAATGATATTAGATGATGTATTAGTTCTAAATCTTCAAGGAATAGGTATAGCGCTATGACTCATTCCATTCTTAAGATGCCCAACTATATTAGCTTAATGGCCTAAGGACTGTCTCTTATACACATCTAGATGTGTATGTTCTGAGCAGATCGTAATATGTTGTCTTATACAAAGAGATGTGTAGTAATCAAACAGTTGAATTGCGTATGTTATGTCTCCTTTTGTTGTTCGTTGTATAGCACGATTAGTCGCATTTCTTAGTTCTCAATATTGTACGATTATCACTTCTTCCTTTGTCATTATACAAGGTGTGTAATTGGCTTCATTTCTCCGTTCTTTTTCAAATAAGGTTAGATCATCATATTTTGTTCAAACTCTTTTTCAATTTGAACTGATTCTTGGTAAATAATTAAAACACATTTTACGTTGTTATCATGAGTTATTAGAACTTATTATGTTTATACATGTACTTTGTTGAGAACTCCTTTCTTGTTTCTTAATCATATGCGACTTGATCCCAAAGGAAGTATTTAATCTTGTACGATTTGTCCCCTTTCTTAGTTCTCAATATCGGTCGTACGAGTACAACTCCTTCCACTGTGATTAAGCACGTATGCTTGGCCTCATTTCTCACTTATTTCTTCAAAACCATCATATTATATTTTAGTTCTTATTCTTTTTTGCATTTTTTTTTTTTTAGTCAAACGCCCAAAAGGTGGGCAAAACTTTTATTTATTTTATGAGATATTACAATATCGAAGGTTAGGGCAGCCCCTAGCATCTTGCCAAACCAGACCTTTTATAGAGCAAGGAATGGTGTTGTGCTCGTACTCAACATACATTGGATTTGCAATACCCTCATTAGCTAATCTATCAGCAACTTGATTAGACTCTCTAAAAATATGTTTAAATGAAATCTGCTTTCCAACACAAAGGCCTTGTATGACACGGAGTTGGTCATCAATACTCCAAATTGTTGGCGACGAACCATTCAAAGTGTTGACTAGGATGAGTGAATCAATCTCAACCTCCAATGGGTGAACCCGCAACCTGTCACAGAGCTTGAGCCCCTCTTCAAGTTAAGAGACATCTAGTCAACATTGCCATTACCTCTGCTTGCAAGCTGGTTTGCTGAAAATAACCATTTGAAAATGCCCGTATACAATGGCCCTTGTGATCCCTTATGACGCCACCACCCGCTGCCATTCCCGGATTACCTTTAGAGGCACCATCCACATTTAATTTGAAGCACCCTGGAGGAGGGCATTCCCATTTGACCGCCAAGATTCTCTTAGGTTTTGTTTGTAAGAGTTGAAAGCAAATGTCCCGTGAGAGAAGCAATTCATCAGCTGTGCTTTCTCTTGTGAAGGGGTGGATTGAGGAAATATTCACTAAATATGAGTTGATGTTGGCAATGATGCGTGCAGCACTACTTATTTTCCCATCAAACACAGCCATGTTCCTAGCTTTCCATAAGAACCAACATATTATACAAGGAGAATTATGTGGATTAGCCCAATTGTGGAAGAGGGTGCTGCAGCCCACCACCATGAGCTAAGCTTGTCTAAGATGGTCGTTGAAGGTGCGATCATCACTTCTAGCCAAGTTTCGAAAAAGTACCAAACTTGGCGTGAGATAGCGCAGCCCACAAAAAGATGATCCAAGGACTCTCCATGACAACAGTAGTAGCACTTGGAGGCTAAGGAAAAGCCGATTGTAATCAAAATATCATCTAGTGGCAGCCTCCTATTCAGCAATTTCCACATGAAAATGGAGATCTTCAGTTGGAGTCTCCCATCCCAAATCATTTGTCTAGAAAAAGTCCGCACCGTTGTGGCATATGTCGTTGAGAGTGAAAAGAAACCAGTAGATGTAGGGGTCCAAACAATCCGGTCTGGTTCATCAGTCATGAAGATCGATCATTCATTGAGAATTACGACAATGGTTTGCAGCTCCTCCATGGAGTATCTCTCGTCCAAAGAGGAAATATTCCAATCATTAGAACCCCAAACATGGGAAACCTTGAGCTGCCCATCATACACCTGTTCTACCTTGTGGGAAAGAGGTCCGTATTTGGTCCATGGGTCGAACCAGAAGGAGCAATCATCCAGCATTTCGAATGAGGAATAACAGGCCCTTCTCTGCCTCATCACGAACTCGCATCATTCTTTTCCATAAGAGTGAATCTCCAGTGATTCAGCGACCAAGGTAGGGTGTTGGCCCTTAAGGTAGCGGCCTTGAAGAAAGGAACACCACAAAGAGCTGCCCTTCGAAACTTCCACCAAAGTTTGATACTAAAGCCTCGTACCACATCTTCTAGTGGTGGAATCCTAGACCATTGGAATAGGTTGGTAATAACTTTGTCTCTTCCAATGTCGTTTTAGCACCTCGTTTGAGCTGCCCCAGAAGAAGTTTGCAAATTTCGCACGCTCCAACTCTTTAATTACTGATCTTGGGGGAAGGAGAACCGATAACAGGTAGATGGGAATGCTGCTCAGAACATGCTTGATTAGACAGTTCCTCTCCTCAATATAAGAGACAGACTTGGGTATGTCCCATAATTCACATGGGAGGATCCTTGGGTGAAACCCATCTTGGCTTGGATCATCTGAACGCGACCAGTGCTGCCTTCTTTGATAGGTAAAAGAAGCTTTTGGACTTGTTAAAGAGCTGGCCGGAGGAGTTCTCAAACCGTGCTAAGAAGCTCATTAAGTGTCGAATGGATTTGGTTTCTCCCTTTGTGAAAATGACAATATCATCTGCGAAGGCCAAGTGGAAAGTAGTTGGGCATTGTTGCGGGAGTGAGTAAGCTGAAATTTTACCCTCGTGAACTTTTGCCTTTAATCCCTGTGAAAATGTCTCCAACATTAATATGAATAAAAGGGGTGATAAGGGATCTCCTTGACGAACCCCTCTAGTGGATTTAAAGAATCCCTTGGGTGCTCCATTGATGAGTACAGAAAACCAACATTCCTCCAAAATGTTCTTGATGAGGGAAGTCCAATGTTCAGCAAATCCAATCTTGTGTAGAATTCAGATCGGCATATAAGAAAGACCATGAAAGCCTATCAATCGCCTTGGCGAGGTCGAGTTTGATGATCAAATTTCCTCCCCTCGTCTTCCGATCTATGAAATTGGTCATTTCTTGCACAAGAAGAATGTTATCGGCAATGTCCCTCCCTTGAACATAGGCCACTTGTTCGGCTGAAATGATCTTCAGTAGGATGAGGGAAAGTCGGTTGGCCAATATCTTGGTGCAGATTTTGTTGAAGAAAGTGCACAAGCTAATGGGCCGGAAGTCACTAAAAGAATTCGGATTGGCTATTTTTGGGATAAGAGCAATAAGAGTACTAGTAAACATTCGTGGCAACTTAGCTCCTTTAAGAAAATCTCTCACCGCAAGGAAAAGATCATGGTGAATAATGTCCCAGCAGGTAGTGAAGAAAACCCCATTATAGCCATCAATTCCGGCTGCTCCATTAGGATTAAGGGTGAACACGGCCTCCCTCAGCTCCCCTTCTGACAATTCCTTTAATAAACCCCGGGTCTTCNCTCCTGAAGAATTTGGAGTTTTTGTCACCCTCTTTCAGCCATTTCATCCCCGCTTTTTGCTGCCAAAAGGCTTCCTCTTCTGCCAGGCACCTCATATGGACCGCCTGGGCATGAGCTAAGGCAATTTGGTTACTTTGGCTCTGGTGTGCCAAAAGTACTTCTTCCTTGATTTTGACCTCTTGTTCGGCTTCTTTAACCTTGTCAAAGACATTGCCAAATACCGTGTGACTCCAATTCCTGAGTTCGGCTTTTAGCCTTTTGAGTTTTGAAGCAAAAATGGAGATAGAGGAGCCATTACATTGCAGCTGCCAATTGGCTTGCCTACGACCTGCAAGAAATCTTTGTGTTTAGTCCACATATTAAGAAATTTAAATGGCTTTGGTCCTAAGGTGTTCTCATTGGAGGCTTTGAGCACAAGTGGCGAGAGACAGTCCTAAGTATAACGACCTGTGTACACATGGAAATTGTAGAAAGGCAGCTTGAAAATGTGTGTTACAAACAAGGCAGCTGTCCAGCCTCTTCCATACACATCTAGATGTGTATTCCCACATGTTCAAGTTGGCTAATAACAACATCAAATAAAACTCATTGCTCTCTAGATTTGTTCAAGAGTTGACAGGCTCCATTAGAGCAAAGAGTTTCTAATTGATGTTGTAGAATGTATAAGAGACACCTCGAAGTGAGGGTTTATTAGCTATCCCCCGAATGTTCCAAACTAAAATGCGATCCAATTAACATTGTGGGAGGGAGGCAGCTTGGAATTTGCTTTGGCCAACCTTTGGTGCGCATTGGCCTTGGCATAGTGTAGGTTCTTTTGCGTCTTTTCTTTTGGATGAGGGCTTACCAATTGTGTGTGAGGTGGGGTGATCGGTGAAGATCCTTGTTGTTTGCATGGCTTGCATGGGGAGTCGATGTCTAATAGTATACACATCTAATTCCTCCATTATTTTACCATGAGAGATGAGTGAATCATCCATATGAAGGGATTGTTTGAAATTCGAATGTGAAGGGGTGTTGGCTGATTTTCAGCATCCCTTGATTGTGCAGCCAAGGATGTTGGTGGTTCCACAAAATTCGAATTGGCCCCACTCTCCAAGGGGTTCAAGGGCTGACCTTCCACAATGTGCTCCTTTTCAAAATTCGAATCCAAGTGTTGGTGTGCTTTGGCCTTATCCATCTGCTGGTTTGAATCCGTTTGTTGATTTGGATTGGCCTTATCCGAAGTTGTTGGTGCAATCCCATGAGAGGTCTGAATTGAATTTCGAATCACATCCAGCATGAGTGGTTGTTCTTCCACGGTGGTGGTTGAACCACCGTTGCTTCGGTGGTTCTTTGGACGGACTTCCCGCATGTTAGCATTGCCGTCATTTTGGGAAATTTTCGACATTGGTATTGGAGCTACGTTGGTTACAGCTGGTGGAGTGAAATGACGGTGGTCCTTCAAGCTTATCACTGCATTCACATGTGGAAGAGATGGGGTTATAACTGATTTTTAGCCAGGTCATACTTATGATTATGGTCTAACCGGGATCAAAAAGGCATAAGATTAAGAAACAAGAAAGTGCTTTATGACTTGTTCACCGTTACCTACAAAGTTGGTTAGGATGCCCCGCTTCACCTCTCCGGCATTCACCATTGGCATGACCAATTTTCTTGCATTTCGTGCAATAAGATGGGACTGCATCGTAGGTAATTTTTTGCCAAATGCCCTCATTACCGACCCCCAACCACACCCTAGAAGGAAGGTCAGATACACGGGTCTACTTCCACAGAGACAGGGTATAATTAAGAGATGTATTACTTCTGTCTCTTATACACATCTAAGGGGTGTTCCAACCGCTTGAGCAAGGCTAAAGACGGCACGTTTGTTGAATGGACTGCTGGAAGTCCTTCAAAACAATCCAGATGGGTATATGAGACGGCTCTTCATCAGTGCACATAATGGGTGCCACTTAAGAACTCTCAAGATGAAGTTCAACACCTTAACAAACCAGGTGTTTTTGAGCCAACATCTAGGAAGTCCTCCTCCAATGAAAAGCTACACAACAAAGATTGTGTATCTTGTAGATATCTCTTATACACATCTAGATGTGTATAAGAGTGACAGATCTTACGAAGAGTTTCCATGTTCGGCTTGCCTCTTGGAAAGTTACCCACCAATGTGTAACGAAATGGTGCAGCAAGGTGTTGAACTTCATCTTGGGAGAAGAAAATCGCTGGTTCCCCTTTGTGCAGTTGAAGAGCTTTCAAGGCGAGATCTGGATTTGGTGCGTGAAGGCTTAGGATTTGTCCACCCGAAAGAGCTTGTGCAAAGGTTTTTGGTTGCCCTTCAACCGATGGCTGAAGGGCAGCTGGTTCGACCATGGCCGAGTGGCAAAAGGAGGAGAATAGGTGCTGTGTTTTAGTGAGAGAAACTAGAGAGAAGGAGGAGAGAATTTTTAACTATATTAGCTTTTATTCTTTTTTCTAGATGACATGTCTCTTTATAGAAGTTCTCATATATCTTAGTTGAAATCAAATAGCATTTTAAGTTCTTATCTTGAATTACGAGATTTACTTTTATAAGAACTCCTGTTCTATTTCTTAATCTGAAATTAATCTGAAATGACTCGATCTACTTTGTTTGTTCTTAATCCTGTACGATTAGATCTCCTTTACTGTGTCATAATATAGTACGATTGGACCCTTTCTTTCTTCTCAATATCGTACTATTACAATTTGTATATTAATCATTGTGCAGGCACAATTAATAGGACCCATTTCTCAGTTCTTTTTCTTACACGATTAGATAATCTCTTAATTATAAATCTTTAATGAATACGACCCGCTCTTGGTTCTTTTTAAATCTAATACGACTACTTCTCCTTTATTAGTTCTCAATCTTGTTTGATTGCTGTATCTCTTTTTGCGACTCACAATATATTACGATTAGTCGACTTTCTTAGTTCTCAATATCTTACGATTACACTTCTTCCTTAGTTATTAAGCTAATATGGTTGCCTCCGTTCTCTTTCGGATTAATGCGATTAGATCATTCATTTGATCTAAATCTTTTGTGCACAGGTCCCACACATGGTTCTCAATCTAGTCTAACTAAGTCAAGATCGATTAGTGTATAAGAGATCCGTTATTAGATATTCTTATCTTTTCAAATGATGTATGTCGATTAGATCACCTTTCTAGTTTCTTAATTATCTCCCTAATATTTTATCATGTGTTCTCCTTTTGCGATTCATAGAACAGAAGTCAATTTCTTGGCTTTCAATATCGAACGATCGCAACTTCTTCCTTACTCGTAAAGCAAGTTTGATCGGCCTCATTTCTCTATTCTTTTGCAAATGCTATTAGATGATGTATTAGTTCTAAATCTTCAAGGAATAGGTCCAGCGCAAGGTTCTTAATCCATTCTTATTAAAACATATTTATGTTCTTACCTTGTGAAATTTGATCTCATATTTTTTCAAATGTGCTATGATTGGAACTCCTCTCATATTTCATAATCCTACACGACTAATCATCTTTCTTTGTTCTGTGAATTGCATATGTTCTGTCTCCTTTTGTGGTTCATTGTATAGCACGATTAGTTCGCATTTCTTAGTTCTCAAGGAAGAAGTGATAATCGTACAATATCTGTCTCTTGTCATTATACAAGATGTGTACATTCGGAGACATGTCTCTTATTTTCCGAATAAGGTGTGTATAAGAGACAGTGCTGCACAATGATTAAGGAAGAAATTGTAATAGTACGATATTGAGTTCTTAATCTAGCATAATTAAATCACATTTTACGTTGTTATCATGAGTTATTAGAACTTATTATGTTTCTACATGTACTTTGTTGAGAACTCCTTTCTTGTTTCTTAATCCTATGCAACTTGATCCCAGTTATTAGTATTTAATCTTGTACGATTTGTCCCCTTTCTTAGTTCTCAATATCGTACGAGTACAACTCCTTCCACTGTGATTAAGCATGTATATTTGGCCTCATTTCTTACTTATTTCTTCAAAACCATCATATTATATTTTAGTTCTTATTCTTTTATTACAAGCGTAGTTATCACTCATGGTTCTTAATTTGGCCAAATCAAATCGCATTTTAAGTTCTTATCCTGAGTTACCGGATTTACTTTTATAAGAACTCCTGTTCTATTTATTAAACTGATATGACTCGATATACTTTGTTAGTTCTTAATCCTGTACGATTAGATCTCCTTTACTGTGTCATAATATAGTACGATTAGACCCTTTTTTTTTCTCAATATCGTACTATTACAATTTCTTCCTTAATCATTGTGCAGGCATAATTAATAGGCCTCATTTCGTAGTTCTTTTTCTTATACGATTAGATAATCTCTTAATTATAAATCTTTAATGAATACGACCCGTTCTTGGTTCTTTTTAAATCTAATACGACTACTTCTCCTTTATTAGTTCTCAATCTTGTTTGATTGTATCTCCTTTTGCGACTCACAATATATTACGATTAGTCAACTTTGTTAGTTCTCAATATCTTACGATTACACTTCTTCCTAAGTTATTAAGCTAATATAACTTCTGTTGTCTCCGTTCTCTTTCTAATGCGATTAGATCATTCATTTGATCTAAATCTTTTGTGCACAGGTCCCACACATGGTTCTCAATCTACTCTAACTAAGTCACGTATTCGGGGCTTATCATCCGTTATTAGATATTCTTATCTTTTCAACATGTATGTCGATTAGATCACCTTTCTAGTTTCTTAATTATCTCCCTAATATTTTATCATGCGTTCTCCTTTTACGATTCATAGAACAGTAAGTCAATTTCTTGGCTCTCATTATCGAACGATCGCAACCTCTTCCTTACTCGTAAAGCAAGTTTGATCGGCCTCATTTCTCTATTCTTTTGCAAATGCTATTAGATGATGTATTAGTTCTAAATCTTCGAGGAATAGGTCCAGCGCATGGTTCTTAATCCATTCTTGTTAAAACATATTTATGTTCTTACGTTGTGAAATTTGATATCATATCTTTTCCAAATGTGCTATGATTGGAACTCCTCTCATATTTCATAATCCTCACACGACTAATCTCCTTTCTTTGTTCTGAATTGCATATGTTATGTCTCCTTTTGTTGTTCATTGTGTAGCTCGATTAGTCGCATTTCTTATTTCTCAATATTGTACGATTATCAATTCTTCCTTTTTCGTTATACAAGGTGTAATTGTGTATCATTTCTAGCTTCTTTTTCAAACTAGCTGTTCTTAATCACTTCTTGTTCAAAGTATGCCAAATGCTGAACTCTTATACACAAGTTAAAGTGGTGATACTAATCGACATACATTTTATTGATAGATATTGAATGATTACAACTGCGAATATTAGGGCAGCCCCTAGCATCTAGGCCAACCAATCCTTTAACAGTGTAAGGAATGGTATAGCACATCATATTCAACATAATTAGGAAATGCCCTCATTAGCTAAACTATCAGCAACTTGGTTGGCTTCCCTATATACTTGCTTGAAAGTGATGTCTTTCCCAACACAATGGCTGTTGATGAATCGAAGTTGGGAGTCAATACTCCACAATCGGTGCCGATGAGCCCACCAAAGAGTTAACTAGCACAAGGGAATCAATCTCAACAACCAGTGAGTACACATGCATTCAAGATGCACATCTGAAGTCCATCTACTAAAGCCAATGCCTCAACTTGTAAATTTGTTTGTTGTTGGTAACCATTAGAAAACGCCTTGATGCATTGTCCGTTGTGATCCCTTAGGATGCCACCACCAGCTGCCATTCCTGGGTTTCCTTTAGAAGCACCATCCACATTCAATTTGAGGCATCTGTATGGAGAGCAATCCCATTTGACAGCTAGGATCTTTTTTGGCTTGGTTTGGATTAATTGGTTACAAATGCCCCATGATAGTAGCGAGTCCTCGGCTGTGGTTACTTTTTTAAAGGGATGAGTTGAGGAGATATTTACTAAATAAGAGTTCATGTCCGCAATAATCCTTGTTGCACTACTTGTGTTGCCATCCAAAACTGCCTTGTTCCTAGCTTTCCATAAGATCCAATAGATGACGCAAGGCGAAGTATTTTATGGACTACTCCAATTGCGGAAGAAGGTGTTGCAGCCCACCATCATGAATTTAACTTTTCCAAGATGGTCGTAGATGGAGTAATAGGTAACTCCAGCCAGTCTTCAAAGAATTGCCAAATTTGGCGTGATATTTCACATTCCACAAAAAGGTGGTCCAAGGATTCATCATGACAGCGAAACCAGCACTTAGAGGCCAACGAGAAGCCAATTTTTCGTAAGGTATCATCTAACGGCAGCCGCTTATTCAGCAATTTTCACATGAAAATGGAGATCTTCAACTGAAGTCTCTTGTCCCAAATCATTTGCCGAGAGAGTATACGCGCCTTGGGGGGCTACGTGGATGAGAGTGAGAAAGAACCTTCAGGTGTGAGGGTCCAAACAATGAGGTCCGGTTCACCAGTTAGAAGGCATGGTCTTGTGCTGAGAACTGCTGCGATGTTTTGTAACTCCTCATTAGAGTATTTCTCATCCAGAGGGGAAAGATTCCAGCCATTCAAGTGACCTCCAACGTGTGAAACCTTAAGATGTTCATCATGTACTTGTTCAACCATGTGGAATAAAGGCCCATGTTCAGTCCATGGGTCGAACCAAAATGAGCAATCTGCCTTTCGTGGGAGAAATAATAGCCACTTTTCTGCATCGTCACGAGCTCGCAACATTCTCTTCCAATTATATGAATCAACTAGTGATGCCGAGACTAACGTGGGATGCTCACTATTAAGGTAGCGATTTTGAAGAAAAGAGCACCACAAAGAATTGCTTTTCGGAATTTCCACTAAAGTTTGATGCCAAAGCCACGAACCACCTCCTCCAGTAAGGGAACCCCTAGACCATATGAGTGTGTGGGCTGGCATACTGTTGCCCATGAGATCCAATGTCGCTTTAGCACCCCTTCCGAGCAACCCCAAAACAAATTAGCAAATTGCCGTTCCAACTCTTTAAGCACTGATTTTGGAGGTAAAAGAACTGACAATAAATAAATTGGGATGCTACTTAGGACGTGGACACTGATAGAATTCGTAGGACTTGATGAGAACCAGTCGTCCTCCGGGTGAAAGAAACTGCGTCTGCCAGCCACGGATTCGGGCGGCCACTTTTGCTATTAGTGGCTAGAAGATATTACGTCTTCTTTTGGCCTTTTGAATGGGACAGGCCAAATAGACGAAGGGAAAGGATTTGTGAACAAAGCCCGTCTTTGCTTGAATCAACCGAACTCTGGGTGGAGCTGCCTTTTTGGATAGGTAGAAGGAGCACTTGGACTTGTTAAAGAGCTGCCCGGAGGAGAACTCAAACCTCGAAATAAAGTTCATGAGGCTTCGGATGGACTTGATCTCTCCTTTTGTGAAGATAACAACATCATCTGCAAAAGCCAAGTGAGAGATGGTAGGGCACTTCTTCGGGAGAGAATAATTCGATATTTGGTCTGTTTGAAAATGATCCTTCAATCCTTGGGAAAATGTTTCAAGCATTAAGATGAATAGCAAAGGTGATAAGGGGTCACCCTGGCGAACGCCTCTGGATGACTTAAAAATCTTAAAAAAATCCCTTGGGAGCTCCATTTATGAGTATAGAAAACCAACAGTCCTCCAATATATGCTGCATAAGAGAGATCCAGTGGTCAGCAAATCCAAACTTCCGCAGTATTGCATAAAGGAAAGGCCAAGAAAGCCTGTCAAAAGCCTTGGTGAGGTCAACTTTTACGATCATATTCCCTCCCCTTGTTTTCTGGTCTATAGAATCAACCAGCTCTTGGACAAGAAGGATGTTGTCCGCAATGTCTCTTCCTCGGACGTAGGCCACTTGTTCGGGAGAAATGAGCTTGGGCAGAATAGGTGAAAGGCGGCTGGCCAAGATTTTTGTGCAAATTTTATTGAAAAAAGTGCACAAACTAATGGGCCGAAATTCACTAAAGGAGTTGGGGTTGGCTACTTTTGGAATTAGTGCAATAAGGGTACTAGTGAACATACGAGGTAGCTTTGCATCTTTGAGAAAATCGCTCACTGCAAGGAAAAGATCATGATGCATAATGTCCCAGCAAGTGGAAAAGGACAATCAGAAAGTCCCGTTGTAGCCATCAATGCCCGCTGCACTGTTTGGGTTGAGAGAAACCACTGCATCCTTCAGTTCCGTCGTTGAGAGCTCAGATAATAATTGCTGATTATCCTCTAATGAGACTTTGCCCTTAAGGTGGTCAAGAAGTGATAGGTCTAAGGGCGTAGCATTGTTAGCGGTCAAGAGTTCCTTAAAGAAGTTAATGTTGTCCTCTTCAATGAGCTGCGTATTTTCAGTCCAGTTCCCATCTACTTTGATTCTAGAGATACGCAATCGCTGTCTTTTGGCAAAAATGGTAGAATGGAAGAATTTTGAGTTTTGATCCCCCTCTTTCAGCCATTTCATCCCTGCTTTTTGCTGCCAAAAGGTCTCTTCTTCCGCAAGATACCGCATATGAGTAGCTTGTGCATGGGCCAGAGCAATTTGGTTACTTTGGTTGTGATTTTGTAAGAGAGCTTCTTCCTTACTCTTCACTTGTTGTTCAGACTTGTGCACCTTTGTAAAAACATTGCAATCAAACACCGTGTGACTCCAGTTCCTGAGTTCGGATTTGAGTCTTTTTAGTTTGGAAGCAAGGATGAAAATGGGGGAACCAGTACATTCCAGTTGCCAATTGTTACCCACGACCTGCAAAAAATCTTCGTGTTTAACCCACATGTTAAGGAATTTAAATGGCTTTGGACCTGGTGTTATTGCTGGAGTAGCTTTGAGAGCGAGTGGGAAGTGGTCCGAGCACGTCTTGAGGAGATGTTCAACATTAATATGTTGGAACGCAGCCATAAATTCAGCATTGCAAACAATTCTGTCCAGCCGAGACAGAAATGTTTGAGAAATGTCTACCAAACCTATTCCCACGCCAAGTGAATTTACAACCTTGGAAAGGTAAGTCCATCAAGCCACATTCATGAAGGCAATCGTTGAATTCTCCGGTGGCATCAAGGTGCAACGGACAAGAACCTTGGTATTCATCGGAGCTTGAGATAACATTAAAATCACCTCCAACCAGCCAAGGAGTTTGAGGTTGTATGGCCCGTTGAGATCCTCCCAGAGTGCTCTCCTTTCCGGTTTCGTACATTTTGCATATACAAAGAAAGCTGCCAAGGCAGTGTTTTGAGAAGAAGAGGAGATAGAAACGTGTAAAAGCTGGTCAGAACTGAAGCTCGGAGCTAAACCTAGCTTGTTATTCCAAAAAATCCAAATTTTGCCATTAGTGTTACATTCACAACATTCAAAACCCAGCTTTTGAACAAAGAAAGAAATTCTAGCTTTGTCGACCATGGGTTCCAGTAATGCAAGAAGATTTATTCGGCACTGTTTGATGAGTAATTTCAACCTACGCAATGAGGGTTTATTTGCTATCCCCCGTATATTCCATATGAGGATGCTATCCATTTAACACTGAGGGGAGGAGGCGACCAACCGAGTGCGCATTGGCCTTGGCATGGAATAAGTTCTTTTACGCCTTTTCTTCTTGGACAAGGACTTACCGGCCTGTTGTGAAGTAGGAAGAGATAGTTGAATATCCTCATTCTTTTCATGGTTTGTCAAGCATGGGGAGAATCGTTATAAGAAAAGTAACATGGTAATTCTTCCATAATTTTACCATGGGAAATGTTGGAGTCATCCAGTGAGAGGTTGTGTGGAATTTGAATATGGGAATGTTGTGGCTGATCTTCAACTGCCTTTAGGACAACCGATTCAGCAGCAAAGAACCTGTCCAAAATTAGGGGTGGTCCCTTTAGCCAAAAGATTCGAATTTTGAGCTTCCAAGATATCCTGATGTTGGTTAGACTCTATCTCCTGATTTGAATTTTCAGCCTTATCCTGGGCTGTTAGAATGATCCCTTGATTGTTGGGTTTTGAATTTTGAGCTGCAAGTTGTTGGGATAATCCCTCCTCCGTAGCTGGTTGCTCCTCCCCGAGTGGTGGACCGTCTCGGCTGGTGGCTGTTTTTGGGCTGAACTACCACGCATTTGTGTGCCATTAGCACCGCGTGAAGGATTCATGTGTGCAATTGATTGGACAGCAACAAGTGAAGCATGGCTGGTTGGATTTGTCCTTATTATCAAGAGGAGAAGTTGATGGTACTTGCTTTGTTCTCGATGGACCTGCTTCATGATGCTTCACGGGAGTCCAACGCTTTTGGGCGATCTTTTTCGCTGGATTTTGGATATGTTCACCTGGAGCCGTTGGTTGTTTGGCCAAGCTCAATTCACCCGTCCTACATGATTCAATAGCATGACCAATTTTCTTGCATTTTGTACAGTAGGAAGGTACATCTTCGTAGGTAATTCTTTGCCAAATACCCTCCTTTCCCACTCCTAACCACACCCTTGAGGGGAGCTCGGACAGGAGGTCAACCTCAATGCACACTTTCGCTACACTTGGCCGGGAACAGTGTTCAGTTGCCATGTCCAATTTGAGAGGGGTTCCAACAGCTTGAGCGAGGCTAAACACAGCGTGCCTATTGAAGAAGATTGATGGGAGTCCCTCAAGAGTGATCCAAATAGGGACTATGGATGGTTCATCGTTGGTAGTAAAGAGTGGGTGCCACTTGAGTACTCGCATCGTGACGTAGTGGCCATAGATGAACCAAGTACTCTTCAACCAGGCTGTCTCTTCCTCCAGTGAGAAGCGGATGATGATGTGCTTATAATCAAGACACCCTACTGTGAATTGTCCTTTAAATCCTATTGTGTGGAAACTTTTACGAAGTGTCTCCATATTCGGTTTCCCCCTACGGAAGTTTCCCACCAGTATAAAGCGGAATGGTGCAGCAAGTTGTTGAATTTCATCATTAGAGAAGAAAATTGCTGGTTCGCCTTTGTGAGATTGAAGAGCTTTGAGGGGTGCATCGAATTTTTGCGTGGGGATGTCTGAGTTTTGGGCATTCAAAAGTGCTTGTGTGAAGGTTTTCCGTTGCCCTTCAGATGTGTATAAGAGTTGAAGAGCAGTTGGATCGGCCATGGCCGAGAAGAAGGCAAAGGAATTTGTAGAGTTTTTGGTTTTTTTAGAGTGAGAAAATGTAGAGAGAAGGAGGAGAAAATCAGATTTGGCTTGTCAAATTAAATTTTATTCTTTGAGGTTCTTAATCTAGCATAATTAAATCACATTTTACGTTGTTATCATGAGTTATTAGAACTTATTATGTTTCTAGATGTACTTTGTTGAGAAGATTTCTTGTTTCTTAATCTTATGCGACTGGATCCCAGTTATTAGTATTTAATCTTGTACGATTTGTCCCCTTTCGTAGTTCTCACTATCGTACGAGTACAACTCCTTCCACTGTGATTAAGCACGTATACTTGGCCTCATTTCTCACTTATTTCTTCAAAACCTTCATATTATATTTTAGTTCTTATTCTTTTATGCATAGTTATCACTCATGGTTCTTAATTTGGCCAAATCAAATCGCATTTTAGGTTGTTAGCTTGAGTTACGAGAATTGCTTTTATAAGAACTCCTATTCTATTTCTTAATCTGATATGACTCGATCTACTTTTTTAGTTCTTAATCCTGTACGATTAGATCTCCTTTACTGTGTCATAATATAGTACGATTCGACCCTTTCTTTCTTCTCAATACTATTGTACTATTACAATTTCTTCCTTAATCATTGTGCAGGCATAATTAATAGGCCTCAATTCTCAGTTCTTTTTCTTATACGATTAGCTAACTCTTAATTATAAATCTTTAATGAAAACGACCTCGCTCTTGGTACTTTTTAAATCTAATACGACTACTTCTCCTTTTGATTGCATCTCCTTTTGCGACTCACAATATATTACGATTAGTCGACTTTCTTAGTTCTCAATATCTTACGATTACACTTCTTCCTTAGTTATTAAGCTAATATAGTTGCCTCCATTCTCTTTCAAATGCGATTAGATCATTCATTTGATCTAAATCTTTTGTGCACAGGTCCCACACATGGTTCTCAATCTAGTCTAACTATGTCCTGTATTAGAGGGTTATCATCCGTTTTTAGATATTCTTATCTTTTCAACGTGTATGTCGATTAGATCACCTTTCTAGTTTCTTAATTATCTCCCTAAGATTAGTCATGTAAGATTATCTTTTGCGATTCATAAGGTTAGTCAATTTCTTGACTCTCAATATCGAACGATCGCAACTTCTTCCTTACTCGTAAAGCAAGTTTGATCGGCCTCATTTCTCTATTCTTTTGCAAATGCTATTAGATGATGAATTAGTTCTAAATCTTCAAGGAATAGGTCCAGCGCATGGTTCTTAATCCATTCTTATTAAAACATATTTATGTTCTTACCTTGTGAAATTTGATCTCATATCTTTTTCGAATGTGCTATGATTGGAACTCCTCTCATATTTCATAATCTTACATGACTAATCTCCTTTCTTTGTTCTGTGAATTGCATATGTTATGTCTCGTTTTGTTGTTCATTGTATAGCTCGATTACTCGCATTTCTTAGTTCTCTATATTGTACGATTATCACTTCTTCCTTTGTCATTATACAAGGTGTAATTGGCTTCATTTCTCAGTTCTTTTTCAAATAAGGTTAGATAATCATCTTTTGTTCAAAGTCTTTTTCAATTTGAACTGATTCTTCAGGTTCTTAATCTAGCATAATTAAATCACATTTTACGTTGTTATCATGAGTTATTAGAACTTATTATGTTTCTAGATATACTTTGTTGAGAACTCCTTTCTTGTTTCTTAATCTTATGGGACTTGATCCCAGTTATTAGTATTTAATCTTGTACGATTTGTCCCCTTTCTCAGTTCTCAATATCATACGAGTACAACTCCTTCCACTGTGATTAATCACGTATACTTGGCCTCATTTCTCACTTATTTCTTCAAAACCATCATATTATATTTTATTTCTTATTCTTTTATGCATAGTTATCACTCATGGTTCTTACTTTGGCCAAATCAAATCGCATTTTAAGTTCTTATCTTGAGTTACAAGATTTACTTTTATAAGAACTCCTATTCTATTTCTTAATCTGATATGACTCGATAGTAGCGTACTATTACAATTTCTTCCTTAATCATTGTGCAGGCATAATTAATAGGCCCGATTTCTCAGTTCGTTTTCTTATACGATTATATAATCTCTTAATTATAAATCTTTCATGAATAAGAACCGCTCTTGGTTCTTTTTAAATCTAATACGACTACTTCTCCTTTTGATTGTATCTCCTTATGCGACTCACAATATATTACGATTAGTAGACTTTCTTAGTTTTCAATATCTTACGATTACACTTCTTCCTTAGTTATTAAGCTAATATAGTTGCCTCCGTTCTCTTTCGAATAAGTTAGGTCATTCATTTGATCTAAATCTTTTGTGCACAGGTCCCACACATGGTTCTTAATCTAGTCTAACTAAGTCACGTATTAGGGGCTTATCATCCGTTATTAGATATTCTTATCTTTTCAACATGTATGTCGATTAGATCACCTTTCTAGTCTCTTAATACACATCTAGATGTGTATAAGAGTTCTCCTTATGTTATTCATAACAGACTGTAAGTTAGTCAAGATCTTGGCTCTCAATATCGAAAGATCGCAACTTCTTCCTTACTCGTAAAGCAAGTTTGATCGGCCTCATTTCTCAATTCTTTTGCAAATGCTATAAGATGATGTATTAGTTGTAAATCTTCAAGAATATCTAATAACGGATGATAAGCCCCTAATACGTGACTTAGTTAGACTAGATTGAGAACCATGTTTGGGACCTGTGCACAAAAGATTTAGATCAAATGAATGATCTAATCGCATTCAAAAGAGAACGGAGGCAACTATATTAGCTTAATAACTAAGGAAGAAGTGTAATCGTAAGATATTGAGAACTAAGAAAGGCGAGTAATCGTAACATATTGTGAGTCGCAAAAGGAGATACAATCAAAAGGAGAAGTAGTCGTATTAGATTTAAAAGAACCAAGAGCGGGTCGTATTCAATAAAGATTTATAATTAAGAGTTAGCTAATCGTATAAGAAATAGAACTGAGAAATGAGGCCTATTAATTATCTCATGCCTGCACAATGATTAAGGAAGAAATTGTAATAGTACGATATTGAGAAGAAAGAAAGGGTCTAATCGTACTATATTATGACACAGTAAAGGATATCTAATCGTACAGGATTAAGAACTAACAAAGAAGATCGAGTCATATCAGATTAAGAAATAGAACAGGAGTTCTTATAAAAGTAAATCTCGTAACTCAAGATTAGAACTTAAAATGCGATTTGATTTGGCCAAATTAAGAACCATGAGTGATAACTATGCATAATAGAATAAGAACTAAAATATAATATGATTGTCTTGAAGAAATAAGTGAGAAATGAGGCCAAGTATACGTGCTTAATCACAGTGGAAGGAGTTGTACTCGTACGATATTGAGAACTAAGAAAGGTGACAAATCGTACAAGATTAAATACTAATAACTGGGATCAAGTCGCATAAGATTAAGAAACAAGAAAGGAGTTCTCAACAAAGTACATGTAGAAACGTAATAAGTTCTAATAACTCATGATAACAACATTTGTAAAATGTGATTTAATTATGCTAGATTAAGAACCAAGAATCAGTTCAAATTGAAAAAGACTTTGAACAAATGACGATTATCTAACCTTATTTGAAAAAGAACTGAGAAATGAAGCCAATTACACCTTGTATAATGACAAAGGAAGAAGTGATAATCGTACAATATTGAGAACTAAGAAACACGACTAATTGAGCTATACAAAGAACAACAAAAGGAGACATAACATATGCAATTCACAGAACAAACAAAGGAGATTAGTCGTGTAAGATTATGAAATGTGAGAGGAGTTCCAATCATAGCACATTTGGAAAATATATGAGATCAAATTTCATAAGGTAAGAACATAAATATGTTTTAATAAGAATGGATTAAGAACAATGCGCTGGACCTATTCCTTGAAGATTTAGAACTAATACATCATCTAATAGCATTTGCAAAAGAATTGAGAAATGAGGCCGATCAAACTTGCTTTACGAGTAAGGAAGAAGTTGCGATCGTTGTTGCGATCGTTCATATGAGCGATATTGAGAGCCAAGAAATTGACTAACTCTTCTGTGTTATGAATCGCAAAAGAAGAAGACATGATAAAATATTAGGGAGATAATTAAGAAACTAGAAAGGTGATCTAATCGACATACATGTTGAAAAGATAAAAATATCTAATAACGGATGATTAGCCCCTAATACGTGACTTAGTTAGACTAGATTGAGAACCATGTGTGGGACCTGTGCACAAAAGATTTAGATCAAATGAATGAATTAATCGCATTCGAAAGAGAACGGAGGCAATTATATTTGCTTAATAACTAAGGAAGAAGTGTAATCGTAAGATATTGAGAACTAAGAAAGTCGACTAATCGTAATATATTGTGAGTCGCAAAAGGAGATGCAATCAAACAAGATTGAGAACTAATAAAGGAGAAGTAGTCGTATTAGATTTAAAAAGAACCAAGAGCGGGTCGTATTCACGGAAAAGACAAGTTTTTTTTATAAAAATCTGCTGAAATTCGTCCATAGGATGAGGCCTATTTATAGTCATAATAAAGTCCCTAAAACTAGCTTAAAAAATCCTAAAAAGGTAGTGCTGGGGTTCACCCATAAGTAGCCCCAAGATTTGGGGTAAATGGGCCTTATTAAGACTAATTAATGAGCCAAAAAATTGATAACTAAGTCACAACTATACTCGACTTAAACCAGGCCAATTTACACAAACTTGAACTACTTTTGGGCTTTATAAAATAATAGAGTAAAGACAAACTACCGAACTTCTCCATTATGGATTTGGACTTGAAGAGTGTTTCAATCAGATTTACAATCCCGTTCCACTTCTAGTTTATTTTGGATGGCTTCCCCGTCAAGAACACTTCGAACCAAACTTTGCATGGCTTCTTGGATTCTCTTTGCACGTGCCCTTGTAATTGGTCCAAGTTGGCACTTGCAATGACTCTTCACGAACCTTCGTCGAAGCTTGAAGATGCCCCTTGGCTCGTAGTGGCGCCTCTTGGAAGAGATACAAAAATAAATTAGAAGTGGAACCAAGATTGTAAATCTGATAGGCAACACTCTTCAAGTCCAATGTTTCATAATCTGTCTCTTATACACATTTGACATCGTCGACAACCGTCTGAGTTTCCTATTCAAAGCCCCTACATAAGATGTGTATAAGATTTGACAAATGATGAACCATCAAACCTGTTTGACTTATGTGGAAACATGCGATTCGGCATGGAGATGAGGAGACTGAAATCTTTTAATTAAGTGAGAGAGTCCATACCAGCACATCCGAGTCATTACTAACTTGGAAATGTATCCCACAAAGAAGCTTCTCTAGTCTTTTTATCTCTAGGCCGAATAATGTTCGCTTAAAATTGCAAAGTTCCAGCCATTTGCACTCTGCAATATCTGTCTCTTATACACATCTAGATGTGTATAAGAGAAAGCAACGGTGATTGTTCTAACCGACTTATAGATCTGGTTCTTGCCTGATTCGTAAAGGCAACGGGTCAATTCTCGCTTTAAATCCTGTTAAGAGTTTGGTTCTTATCTTGTTATAGACAACGAGTTGAACTCTTGCTTGATTGCGCAATTGGAGTCACACCATCTTTGGAAACATTTTTGACAAGGTGAAAAATGCTGAGATGCATGTTCAACAATGTGAAGCTATTTGCTTGCAACAGCCTTCACAACCTAACCAAATTTCTCTTGCCCGTGCACAATCCATGCAAGCTAAAAGCCTTGCCTATGAAGAAAGTTTTTGGATGCAAAAATCGGCTATGAAATGATTGACACAAGGAGACTTTTGCGCGAGGTTTGCGAGCACAATTCTTTGCGAGAAATATCTGTGATTACGTATTTCCAAGGAAGTGTCCAACAATCACTCATCTTGCGTTCGCGAACGACATAGTCAAATTTTCTCTAAAGGAGAGGCTAAATCAATCAAGAACTCGTGGAGTTCCACGACCAGTTTGAGTCTTAACAAGTCGAAAAGCTTCTTTTACATGCCCAACAACGCTCCACTATCTAGGATCAGAATGGTTCAATTTTGAACAGGTTTTGTGAAACGTCCCCTCCCTTTCACATATCTTGGCTGCCCCATTCAGAAGGCGAAGAGAAGAAGTTCACTCTTGCAGCCCATGATTGAGAAAATTACCTCTAAAATTGTGGGGTGGCAAATGAAATTTCTCTCTCCTGGGGGAAAGCTAATCCTGAGCAAGCTTGTTTTAAGTAGTATTCCAATATAGGTTAACGGTACTCCAGCCTCCAAAAGCTGTAATCAAGGACTTGGAGCGCCAATTGGCAAACTTCTTCTAGGGCAATTCGGACTCGGGAAGCAAGTACCATTGGGCATCATGGAAGTCATTATGTAAGCCAACAGCTGCCAATGGCCTTGGAATAATGTCCTGATGTCGACAAGGGTGGGAACGAACCTTGAATTCTTTATGGTGCTCTTTCATGTGTGGTTCTTTTAAGAGACAGATACGACTACTATTCCTTTCGGTGTTCTCAATCTTGGTTTTGAGCATGCATGCTCCAAATGCGTGAAAAAGGCCTTTTATTTTTATTGCGCATTGGACAAGTCTCCTTGTCGTATGACACTTGGCTACCTCAAGGACCTTTGTTTCACGAGGTTAGTCAAGTGTTAGAGCCAACCCTTACAGTTGCTGATTTGTGAGTGCAAATGGCTGGAACCTTGCAATTTTTAGCGAACATTATTCGGCCTGGAGATAGAAAGACCGAGAAGCTTCTTTGTGGGATACATTTCCAAGTTAGTAATGACTCGGATGGGATGGACTGTCTCACCTAATGGCAAGATTTCAGTCTCCTCTACCCTTCCTCGACATGTTTCCACACTCTCTCAAACAATGATTTGGGACAGTAAACTCCAAATCGAAATCTCCATTTTCATGTGGCGCTTGTCTCTTGAATAGGAAACTCCCACTTGACGATATCATAACTACCTTTGGGGTTTCCTTGGCTTCAAAATGTCCCTTTTGTCACCATCAAGAAACATTGGATCGTCTCTTTGCAAGTTGTGATTTCACCAGCCAAGTCTGGTGATACGAGCCAAGGGGCATCTTCTAGCTCGACCAAGGTTCGTGAAGAGTCATTGCAAGTGCCAACTTGGACCAATTACAAGGGCACGTGCAAAGAGAATCCAACAAGCCATGCAAAGTTTGGTTCGAGGTGTTCTTGAAGGAGAAGCCGCCCAAAACAAACTAGAAGTGGAACGGGCTTGTAAATCTGATTGGAACACTCTTCAAGTCCAAACCCATAATGGAGAAGTCCGGTAGTTTGTCTTTACTCTATTATTTTATAAAGCCCAATAGTAGTTTAAGTTTGTGTAAATTGGGCTGGTTTAAGTCGAGTATAGTTGTGACTTAGTTCTCAGTTTGTAGGCTCATTAATTAGCCTTACAATATAAGGCCCATTTAGCCCAAATCTTGGGGCCACTTATGGCTGAACCCCAGCACTACCTTTTTAGTAGTTTTTAAGCTAGTTTTAGGGACTTTAATATGACGCCCCATCCTATGGACGAATTTCAGCAGATTTTTATAAAAAAAAACTTGTCTTTTCCGTGAGGAAAAAGTTCCTTCTTTTAGTCTTTGGATTAAGACTTTGTTGGGATCATTGCTTGTGCAACGGTGATTGTTCTAACCTACTTATAGATTTGGTTCTTGCCTGATTCATATAGGCAATGGGTCAATTCTCGCTTTAAATCCTGTTAAGAGTTTGGTTCTTATCTTGTTATGGACAACGAGTTGAACTCTTGCTTGATTGCGCAATTGGAGTCACACCATCTTTGGAAACATTTTTGACAAGGTGAAAAATGCTGAGATGCATGTTCAACAATGTGAGGCTATTTGCTTGCAACAGCTCACAACCTAACCAAATTTCTCTTGCCCGTGCACAATCCATGCACGCTACTAAAAATGCCTTGCCGATGAAGAAAGTTTTTTGAGGCAAAAATCGGGTATGAAATGGTTGACACAAGGAGACTTTTGCGTGAGGTTTGTGAGCACAATTCTTTGCAGGAAATATCTACGATTACGCATTTCCAAGGTAGTTTCCAACAATCACTCATCTTGCGTTCGCGAACGACATAGTCATTTTCACTAAAGGAGAGGCTAAATCAATCAAGAACTCGTGGAGTTCCACGACCAGTTTGAGTCTTCATCTGGGCTTATTAACAAGTCGAAAAGCTTCTTTTACATGCCCAACAACCCTCCACTATCTAGGATCAGAATGGTTCAATTTTGAACAGGTTTTGTGAAACCTCCCCACCCTTTCACATATCTTGGCTGCCCCATTCAGAAGGCAAAGAGAAGAAGGTCACTCTTTCAGCCCAAGATTGAGAAAATTACCTCTAAAATTCCGGGGTGGCAAATGACCTTTCTCTCTCCTTGGGGAAAGCTAATCCTGATCAAGCTTGTTTTAAGTAGTTATTGTCATTCCTATATAGGTTCACGGTACTCCGGCCTCCAAAAGCTGTAATCAAGGACTTGGAGCGCAAATTGGCAAACTTCTTCTGGGGCAATTTGGACTCGGGAAGCAGGTACCATTGGGCATGATGGAAGTCATTATGTAAGCCAACAGTTGCCAATGGCCTTGGAATATAATGTTGGTCAAGGGTTTTGGCATTAAACTATGGTGGAAATTTCGAAAGGGGAATTCTTTATGGTGCTCTTTCATGAGTGCTAGATATTGTCGTTCCCACCCTTGTTTAATGAATGAAAGGCACAGTGATTCATATATATGGAAGTGCATGCTCAAAAGCCGTGAGAAAGCTGAAAAAAGGCCTTTTATTTTTGTTACGCATTGGACAAATCTCCTTGTGGTATGACACTTGGCTGCCTGAAGGACCTTTGTTTCACGAGGTTAGTCAAGTGTTAGAGCCAACCCTTACAGTTGCTGATTTGTGAGTGCAAATGGCTGGAACCTTGCAATTTTAAGCGAACATTATTCAGGCCTGGAGATAGAAAGACTAGAGAAGCTTCTTTGTGGGATACATTTCCAAGTTAGTAATGACTCGGATGTGCTGGTATGGACTCTCTCACCTAATGGCAAGACTTTAGTCTCCTCTACCCTTCCTTAACATGTTTCCACACTCTCTCAAACAATGATTTGGGACAATAAACTCCAAATCGAAATCTCCATTTTCATGTGGCGCCTCTTGAATAGGAAATTCCCACTTGACGATATCATAACTACCTTTGGGGTTTCCTTGGCTTCAAAATGTCCCTTTTGTCACCATCAAGAAACATTGGATCGTCTCTTTGCAAGTTGTGATTTCACCAGCCAAGTCTGGTGATACGAGCCAAGGGGCATCTTCTAGCTCGACCAAGGTTCGTGAAGAGTCATTGCAAGTGCCAACTTGGACCAATTACAAGGGCACGTGCAAAGAGAATCCAACAAGCCATGCAAAGTTTGGTTCGAGGTGTTCTTGACGGAGTCCAAGCCGCCCAAAACAAACTAGAAGTGGAACGGGCTTGTAAATCTTATTGGAACACTCTTCAAGTCCAAATCCATAATGGAGAAGTCCGGTAGTTTGTCTTTTTGCTATTATTTTATAAAGCCCAATAGTAGTTTAAGTTTGTGTAAATTGGGCTGGTTTAAGTCGAGTATAGTTGTGACTTAGTTCTCAGTTTTTAGGCTCATTAATTAGCCTTAATAAGGCCCATTTAGCCCAAATCTTGGGGCCACTTATGGCTGAACCCCAGCACTACCTTTTTAGGAGTTTTTAAGCTAGTTTTAGGGACTTTATTATGACTATAAATAGGCCTCATCCTATGGACGAATTTCAGCAGATTTTTATAAAAAAAACTTGTCTTTTCCGTGAGGAAAAAGTTCCTTCTTTTAGTCTTTGGATTAAGACTTTGTTGGGATCATCGCTTGAGCAACGGTGATTGTTCTAACCGACTTATAGATTTGGTTCTTGCCTGATTCGTATAGGCAAAATGCGGGTCAATTCTCGCTTTAAATCCTGTTAATAGTTTGGTTCTTGTCTTGTTATAGACAACGAGTTGAACTTTTGCTTGATTGCGCAATTGGAGTCACACCATCTTTGGAAACATTTTTGACAAGGTGAAAAATGCTGAGATGCATGTTCAACAATGTGAGGCTATTTGCTTGCAACAGCCGTCACAACCTAACCAAATTTCTCTTGCCCGTGCACAATCCATGCACGCTAAATGCCTTGCCGATGAAGAAAGTTTTTGGAGGCAAAAATCGGGTATGAAATGGTTGACACAAGGAGACTTTTGCGCGAGGTTTGTGAGCACAATTCTTTGCGGGAAATATCTACGATTACGCATTTCCAAGGAAGTGTCCAACAATCACTCATCTTGTGTTCGCGAACGACATAGTCATTTTCACAAAAGGAGTGGCTAAATCGGTCAAGAACTCGTTGAGTTCCACGACCAGTTTGAGTCTTCATCTGGGCAGCTTATTACCAAGTCGAAAAGCTTCTTTTACATGCCCAACAACGCTCCACTGCCTAGGATCAGAATGGTTCAATTTTGAACTGGTTTTGTGAAACGTCCCCTCCCTTTCACATATCTTGGCTGCCCCATTCAGAAGGCGAAGAGAAGAAGGTCACTCTTTCAGCCCATGATTGAGAAAATTACCTCTAAAATTGCGGGGTGGCAAATCAAATTTCTCTCTCCTGGGGGAAAGCTAATCCTGATCAAGCTTGTTTTAAGTGGTATTTCAATATACCTATTCACGGTACTCCAGCCTCCAAAAGCTGTAATCAAAGACCCGGAGCACCAATTCGCAAACTTCTTCTGGGGCAATTCGGACTTGGGAAGCAAGTACCATTGGGCATCATGGAAGTCATTGTGTTTGTGAGTCGCAAAAGGAGATACTGCAATCAGAAATGATTGAGAACTAATAAAGGAGAAGTAGCCGTACTAGATTTGAAAAGAACAAAGAGCGGGTCCTTTCATTAAAGATTTCTTATTAAGAGATTAGATCTAATCGTATAAGAAATTAACTGAGAAATCAGGCCTATTAATTATGCTGCACAATGATTATGGAAGAAATTGTAATAGTACGATATTGAGAAGAAAGAAAGGGTCTAATCGTACTATATTGTGACACAGTAAAGGAGATCTAATCGTACAGAATTAAGAACTAACAAAGTAGATCGAGTCATATCAGATTAAGAAATAGAACAGGAGTTCTTATAAAAGTAAATCTCCTAACTCAAGATAAGAACTTAAAATGCGATTTGATTTGGCCAAATTAAGAACCAGGAGTGATAACTATACACAAAAGAATAAGAACTAAAATATAATATGATGGTTTTGAAGAAATAAGTGAGAAATGTGGACAAGTATACGTGCTTAATCACAGTGGAAGGAGTTGTACTCTCCACGATATTGAGAACTGAGAAAGGGGACAAATCGTACAAGATTAAATACTAATAACTGGGATCAAGTCGCATAAGATTAAGAAACAAGAAAGGAGTTCTCAACAAGAGTACATGTAGAAACACAATAAGTTCTAATAACTCATGATAACAACGTAAAATGGGAATTAATTATGCTAGATTAAGAACCAAGAATCAGTTCAAATTGTAAAAGACTTTGAACAAATGACGATTATCTAACCTTATTTGGAAAAGAACTGAGAAATGAAGCCAATTACACCTTGTACAATGACAGAGGAAGAAGCGATAATCGTACAATATTGAGAACTAAGAAATGCGACTAATCGAGCTATACAATGAACAACAAAATGACACATAACACATGCAATTCAGAACAAAGAAAGGAGATTAGTCGTGTGAGATTATGAAATATGGGAGGAGTTCCAATCATAGCACATTTGGAAAAGATATGAGATCAAATTTGACAAGGTAAGAACATAAATATGTTTTAATAAGAATGGATTAAGAACCATGCGGCTGGACCTATTCCTTGAAGATTTAGAAGTAATACACCGTCTAATAGCATTTGCAAAAGAATACAGAAATGAGATTATTCATAGCAGATCAAACTTGCTTTACGAGTAAGGAAGAAGTTGCGATCGTTCGATATTGAGGGCCAAGAAATTGACTAACTGTTCTATGAATCGCAAAAGAGGAACACATGATAAAATATTAGGGAGATAATTAAGAAACTGGAAAGGTGATCTAATCGACATACATGTTGAAAAGATAAGAATATCTAATAACGGATGATAAGCCCCTAATACGTGACCTAGTTAGACTAGATTGAGAACCATGTGTGGGACCTGTGCACAAAGATTTCGATCAAATGAATGATCTAATCGCATTCAAAAGAGAACGGAGGCAACCATGTTAGCTTAATAACTAAGGAAGAAGTGTAATCGTAAGATATTGAGAACTAAGAAAGTCGACTAATCGTAATATATTGTGAGTCGCAAAAGGAGATACAACAATCAAATAAGATTGCGAACTAATAAAGGAGAAGTAGTCGTATTAAATTTAAAAAGAACCAAGAGCGGGTCGTATTCATTAAAGATTTAGGTAATTAAGAGATTATCTAATCATATAAGAAAAAGAACTGAGAAATGAGGCCTATTAATTATACCGGGACAATGATTAAGGAAGAAATTGTAATAGTACATTACTGAGAAGAAAGAAAGGGTCTAATCGTACTATATTGTGACACAGTAAAGGAGATCTAATCGTACAGGATTAAGAACTAACAAAGTAGATCTAGTCATATCAGATTAAGAAATAGAACAAGAGTTCTTACAAAAGAAATCTCCTAACTCAACATAAGAACTTAAAATGCGATTTGATTTGGCGAAATTAAGAACCACGAGTGATAACTATGCATAAAAGAATAAGAACTAAAATATAATATGATGGTTTTGAAGAAATAAGTGAGAAATGAGGCCAAGTATACGTGCTTAATCACAGTGGAAGTTGTTGTACTCGACGATATTGAGAACTGAGAAAGGAGACAAATCGTACAAGATTAAATACTAATAACTGGGATCAAGTCGCACAAGATTAAGAAACAAGAATTCGAGGAGTTCTCAACAAAGTACATGTAGAAACACAATAAGTTCTAATAACTCGTGATAACAACGTAAAATGTAAATTAATTATGCAAGATTAAGAACCAAGAATCAGTTCAAATAGAAAAAGAGTTTGAACAAAAGATGATTATCTAACCTTATTGGTAAAAGAACTAAGAAATGAAGCCATTTACACCTTGCATAATGACAAAGGAAGAAGTGATAATTGTACAACATTGAGAACTAAGAAATGCGACTAATCGAGCTATACAACGAACAACAAAGGAGATATAACATATGCAATTCAGAACAAGGAAGGAGATTAGTCGGGTGAGATTATGAAATATGAGAGGTGTTCCAATCATTGCACATTTGGAAAAGATATGAGATCAAATTTCACAAGGTAAGAACATAAATATGTTTTAATAAGAATGGATTAAGAACCATGCGGCTGGACCAATTCCTTGAAGATTTAGAACGAATACATCATCCAATAGCATTTGCAAAAGAACTCTTGTAGAGAAATGAGGCCCATCAAACTTGCTTTACGAGTAAGGAAGAAGTTGCGATCGTTCGATATTGAGAGCCAAGAAATTGACTAACTGTTCTATGAATCGCAAAAGGAGAACACATGATAAAATATTAGGGAGATAATTAAGAAACTAGAAAGGTGATCTAATCGACATACATGTTGAAAAGATAAGAATATAATAACGGATGATAAGCCCCTAATACGTGACTTAGTTAGACAAGATTGAGAACCATGTGTGGGATCTGTGCACAAAAGATTTAGATCAAATGAATATTCTAATCGCATTCGACAGAGAACGGAGGCAACCGTATAAGCTTAATAACTAAGGAAGAAGTGTAATCGTAAGATATTGAGAAATAAGAAAGTCGACTAATCGTAATATATTGTGAGTCGCAAAAGGAGATACAGCAATAAAAAATGATTGAGAACTAATAAAGGAAAAGTAGCCGTATTATATTTAAAAAGAATACCAAGAGCGGGTCAAATTCCCGCTTCATTAAAGATTTATAATTAAGAGATTATCTAATCGTATCAGAAAAAGAACTAAGAAATGAGGCCTATTAATTATGCCTGGACAATGATAAAGGAAGAAATTGTAATAGTACGATATTGAGAAGAAAGAAAGGGTCTAATCGTACTATATTGTGACACAGTAAAGGAGATCTAATCGTACAGAATTAAGAACTTACAAAGTAGATCGAGTCATATCAGATTAAGAAATAGAACAGGAGTTCTTGTAAAAGTAAATCTCGTAACTCAAGATAAGAACTTAAAATGCGATTTGATTTGGCCAAATTAAGAACCATGCGTGATAACTATGCATAAAAGAATAAGAACTAAAATATAATATGATGTTTTTGAAGAAATAAGTGAGAAATGAGGCCAAGTATACGTGCTTAATCACAGTGGAAGGAGTTGTACTCGTACGATATTGAGAACTCCGAAAGGGGACAAATCGTACAAGATTAAATACTAATAACTGGGATCAAGTCGCACAAGTATTAAGAAACAAGAAAGGAGTTCTCAACAAAGTACATGTAGAAACACAATAAGTTCTAATAACTAATGATAACATCGTAAAATGCGAATTAGTTATGCTAGATTTAGAACCAAGAATCAGTTCAAATTGATAAAGAGTTTGAACAAAAGATGATTATCTAACCTTGTTTGAAAAAGAAAGAAATGAAGCCAATTAAACCTTGTATAATGACAAAGGAAGAAGTGATAATCGTACAACGTTGAGAACTAAGAAATGCGACTAATCGAGCTATACAATTAACAACAAAATGAGACATAACATATGCAATTCAGAACAAAGAAAGGAGATTAGTCGTGTGAGATTATGAAATATGAGAGGAGTTCCAATCATAGCACATTTGGAAAAGATATGAGACCAAATTTCACAAGGTAAGAACATAAATATGTTTTAATAAGAATGGATTAAGAACCATGCGGCTAATACATCATCTAATAGCACTTGCAAAAGAATAGAGAAATGAGATCTCTTTTTTTGCAGATCAAACTTGCTTTACGAGTAAGGAAGAAGTTGCGATCGTTCGATATTGAGAGCCAAGAAATTGACTAACTGTTCTATGAATCGCAATTAGAACACATATTAAAATATTAGGGAGATAATTAAGAAACTAGAAAGGTGATCTAATCGACATACATGTTGAAAAGATAAGAATATCTAATAACGGATGATAAGCCCTAATACGTGACTTAGTTAGTATTAGGTACAGAACCATGTGTGGGTCCTGCACAAAAGATTTAGATCAAATGAATGATCTAATTGCATTCGGAAGAGAACGGAGGCAACCATATTAGCTTAATAACTAAGGAAGAAGTGTAATCGTAAGATATTGAGAACTAAGAAAGTCGACTAATCATAATATATTGTGAGTCACAAAAGGAGATACAACAATCAAACAAGATTGAGAACTAAAAAAGGAGAAGTAGTCGTATTAAATTTAAAAAGAACCAAGAGCGGGTCGTATTCATTAAAGATTTATTCAATTAAAAGATTATCTAATCGTATAAGAAAAAGAACTGACAAATGAGGCCTATTAATTATGCATGCACAATTATTAAGGAAGAAATTGTAATAGTACGATATTCTCAAGAAAGAAAGGGTCTAATCGTTCTATATTATTGTGCGGAAAGGAGATCTAATCGACAGATTAAGAACTAAAAAGTTCTGAATTGCATATGTTATGTTCCTTTTCTGAATTCTTATATCTTATATCTCGTAACTCAAGCTAAGAACTTATAAATGCGATTTGATTTGGCCAAATTAAGAACCATGAGTTAATAACTATACATAAAAGAATAAGAACTAAAATATAATATGATGGTTTTGAAGAAATAAGTGAGAAATGTGGACAAGTATACGTGCTTAATCACAGTGGAAGGAGTATGTTATCGTACGATATTGAGAACTGAGAAAGGGGACAAATCGTACAAGATTAAATACTAATAACTAGGATCAAGTTGCACAAGATTAAGAAACAAGAAAGGTAGTTCTCAACAAAGTACATGTAGAAACACAATAAGTTCTAATAACTCATGATAACAATGTAAAATGTGATTTAATTATGCTAGATTAAGAACCAAGAATCAGTTCAAATTGTTAAAGACTTTGAACAAAAGATGATTATCTAACCTTTATTTGAAAAAGAACTGAGAAATGAAGCCAATTACACCTTGTATAATGACAGAGGAAGAAGTGATAATCATACAACATTGAGAACAAAGAAATGCGACTAATCGAGCTATACAATGAACAAGAAAAGGAGACATAACATATGCAATTCAGAACAAGGAAAAGAGATTAGTCGTGTGAGATTACGAAATATTAGAGGAGTTCCAATCATAGCACATTTGGAAAAGATATGAGATCAGATTTCACAAGGTAAGAACATAAATATGTTTTAATAAGAATGGATTAAGAACCATGCGGCTGGACCTATTCCTTGAAGATTTAGAACTAATACATCATCTAATAGCATTTGCAAAAGATTTGGAAGAGAAATGAGGCCGATCAAACTTGCTTTACGAGTAAGGAAGAAGTTGCTATCGTATCGATATCTGAGAGCAAAGAAATTGACTATCTGTTCTATGAATCGTTTAAGGAGAACACATGATAAAATATTAGGGAGATAATTAAGACACTAGAAAGGTGATCGAATCGACATACATGTTGAAAAGATAAGAATATCTAATAACGGATGATAAGCCACTAATACGTGACTTAGTTAGACTAGATTGAGAACCATGTGTGGGACCTGTGCACAAAAAATTTATATCAAATCTTAGATCTAATTGCTTCCTTCGCCTTTTGTAGTTAATCACTCTTGGTTTGATAACTAACGAATCAAATGTAATTTTAAGATATTGAGAACTAAAAAAGTCGACTAATCGTAATATATTGTGAGTCGCAAAAGGAGATACAACAATCAAACAAGATTGAGAACTAATATAGGAGAAGTAGTCGTATTTGATTTAAAAAGAACCAAGAGCGGGTCGTATTCATTAATGTATATTAGGAGATTTATAATTAAGAGATTATCTAATCGTATAAGATTTAGAACTGAGAAATGAGACCTAGTAATTATGCCTACAAAAACATTATATTAGAAATTCTGTCATAGTACGTTATTGAGAAGAAAGAAAGGGTCTAATCGTACTATATTGTGATAAAGGATATCTAATCGCAGATTAAGAACTAACAAAGTAGATCGAGTCATATTAGATTAATAAAATCGAACAGCAGTTCTTATAAAAGTAAATCTCGTAACTCAAGAGAATAACTTAAAATGCGATTTGATTTGGCCAAATTAAGAACCATGAGTGATAACTATGCATAAAAGAATAAGAACTAAAATATAATATGATGGTTTTGAAGAAATAAGTGAGAAATGAGGCCAAGTATACGTGCTTAATCATTGTGGAAGGAGTTGTACTTGATCTTGAGTTACAGAAATAGACAAATCGTACAAGATTAAATACTAATAACTGGGATCAAGTCGCACAAGATTAAGAAACAAGATCAAAGGAGTTCTCAACAAAGTACATGTAGAAACACAATAAGTTCTAATAACTCATGATAACAACGTAAAATGTGATTTAATTATGCAAGATTAAGAACCAAGAATCAGTTCAAATTGTAAAAGACTTTGAACAAATGACGATTATCTAACCTTATTTGGAAAAGAACTGAGAAATGAAGCCAATTACACCTTGTACAATGACAGAGGAAGAAGTGATAATCGTACAACATTGAGAACTAAGAAATGCGACTAATCGAGCTATACAATGAACAACATAAGGACACATAACATATGCAATTCAGAACAAGGAAAGGAGATTTGTCGTGTGAGATTATGAAATACGAGAGGAGTTCCAATCATAGCACATTTGGAAAAGATATGAGATCAGATTTCACAAGGCAAGAACATAAATATGTTTTAATAAGAATGGATTAAGAACCATGCGGCTGGACCTATTCCTTGAAGATTTAGAACTAATACATCATCTAATAGCATTTGCAAATGCTTAAGAATAGAGAAATGAGGCAGATCAAACTTGCTTTACGAGTAAGGAAGAAGTTGCGATCGTTCGATATTGAGAGCCAAGAAATTGACTAACTGTTCTATGAATCGCAAAAGAAACACATAATAAAATATTAGGGAGATAATTAAGAAACTAGAAAGGTGATCTTATCGACATACATGTTGAAAAGATAAGAATATCTAATAACGGATGATAAGCCGCTAATACGTGACTTAGTTAGACTAGATTGAGAATACGACCCGCTCTTGCACAAAAGATTTAGATCAAATGAATGATCTAATCGCATTCGGAAGAGAACGGAGGCAACCATATTAGCTTAATAACTAAGGAAGAAGTGTAATCGTAAGATATTGAGAACTAAGAAAGTCGACTAATCGTAATACATTGCGAGTTGCAAAAGGAGATACAACAGTCAAAGAAGATTGAGAACTAAAAAAGGAGAAGTAGTCGTATTAGATTTAAAAAGAATCAAGAGCGGGTCGTATTTACATTAAAGATTTATAATTAAAAGATTATCTAATCGTATAAGAACTTCGCAATCTATTTCCTTTCTATCTTTCTTAGTTCTCAATAATCTTACGACGACTTGTCTTATACACATCTAGATATCTGAGAAGACAATTGAATAAGAGTCTAATCGTACTATATTGTGACACAGTAAAGGATATCTAATCGTACAGGATTGACAACTAACAAAGTAGATCGAGTCGTATCAGATTAAGAAAATTGAACAGCAGTTCTTATAAAAGTAAATCTCGTAACTCAAGATAAGAACTTAAAATGCGATTTGATTTGGCCAAATTAAGAACCATGAGTGATAACTATGCATAAAAGAATAAGAACTAAAATATAATATGATGGTTTTGAAGAAATAAGTGAGAAATGAGGCCAAGTACACGTGCTTAATCACAGTGGAAGGAGTTGTACTCGTACGATATTGATAACTCAGAAAGGGGACAAATCGTACAAGATTGAATACTAATAACTGGGATCAAGTCGCACAAGATTACAGAAACAAGAAAGGAGTTCTCAACAAAGTACATGTAGAAACACAATAAGTTCTAATAACTCATGATAACAACGTAAAATGTGATTTAATGATGCAAGATTAAGAACCAAGAATCAGTTCAAATTGTAAAAGACTTTGAACAAAAGGTGATTATCTAACCTTATTTGAAAAAGAACTGAGAAATGAAGCCAATTACACCTTGTACAATGACAGAGGAAGAAGTGATAATCGTACAACATTGAGAACTAAGAAATGCGACAAATCGAGCTATACAATGAACAACAAAAGGACACATAACATATGCAATTCAGAACAAGGAAAGGAGATTTGTCGTGTGAGATTATGAAATACGAGAGGAGTTCCAATCATAGCACATTTGGAAAAGATATGAGATCAGATTTCACAAGGTAAGAACATAAATATGTTTTAATAAGAATGGATTAAGAACCATGCGGCTGGACCTATTCCTTGAAGATTTAGAACTAATACATCATCTAATAGAGTACTCATTTGCAAAAGATTAGAGAAATGAGGCCGATCAAACTTGCTTTACGAGTAAGGAAGAAGTTGCGATCGTTCGATATTGAGAGCCAAGAAATTGACTAACTGTTCTATGAATCGTAAAAGAGAACGCTCTTGGTTCTTTTTAAATCTAATAATTAAGAAACTAGAAAGGTGATCTAATCGACATACATGTTGAAAAGATAAGAATATCTAATAACGGATGATAAGCCCCTAATACGTGACTTAGTTAGACTAGATTGAGAACCATGTGTGGGACCTGTGCACAAAAGATTTAGATCAAATGAATGATCTAATCGCATTCGAAAGAGAACGGAGGCAACCATATTAGCTTAATAACTAAGGAAGAAGTGTAATCGTAAGATATTGAGAACTAAGAAAGTCGACTAATCGTAATATATTGTGAGTCGCAAAAGGAGATACAACAATCAAAGAAGATTGAGAACTAAAAAAGGAGAAGTAGTCGTATTAGATTTAAAAAGAACCAAGAAGTAGCGGGTCGTATTCATTAAAGATTTATAATTAAAAGATTATCTAATCGTATAAGAAAAAGAACTGAGAAATGAGGCCTATTAATTATGCATCCACAATTATTAAGGAAGAAATTGTAATAGTACGATATTGAGAAGAAAGAAAGGGTCTAATCGTTCTATATTATTGTGCAGTAAAGGAGATCTAATCGTACAGGATTAAGAACTAAAAAAGTAGATCGAGTCATTTCATATTAAGAAATAGAACAGGAGTTCTTATAAAAGTAAATCTCGTAACTCAAGATAAGAACTTAAAATGCGATTTGATTTGGCCAAATTAAGAACCATGAGTGATAACTATGCATAAAAGAATAAGAACTAAAATATAATATGATGGTTTTGAAGAAATAAGTGAGAAATGAGGCAAAGTATACGTGCTTAATCACAGTGGAAGGAGTTGTACTACTATCAAGTCGCATAAGATTAAGAAACAAGAAAGGAGTTCTCAACAAAGTACATGTAGAAACACAATAAGTTCTAATAACTCATGATAACAACGTAAAATGTGATTTAATTATGCAAGATTAAGAACCAAGAATCAGTTCAAATTGTAAAAGACTTTGAACAAAAGATGATTATCTAACCTTATTTGAAAAAAAACTGAGAAATTTCTTAGTTACACCTTGTACAATGACAGAGGAAGAAGTGATAATCGTACAACATTGAGAACTAAGAAATGCGACAAATCGAGCTATACAATGAACAACGAAAGGACACATAACATATGCAATTCAGAACAAGGAAAGGAGATTTGTTCTGAGATTATGAAATACGAGAGGAGTTCCAATCATAGCACATTTGGAAAAGATATGAGATCAGATTTCACAAGGTAAGAACATAAATATGTTTTAATAAGAATGGATTAAGAACCATGCGGCTGGACCTATTCCTTGAAGATTTAGAACTTATTATTCTAATACATCATCTAATAGCATTTGCAAAAGATTAGAGAAATGAGGCCGATCAAACTTGCTTTACGAGTAAGGAAGAAGTTGCGATCGTTCGATATTGAGAGCCAAGAAACTGACTAACTGTTCTATGAATCGTAAAAGGAGAACACAAGATAAAATATTAGGGAGATAATTAAGACACTAGAAAGGTGATCGAATCGACATACATGTTGAAAAGATAAGAATATCTAATAACGGATGATAAGCCACTAATACGTGACTTAGTTAGACTAGATTGAGAACCATGTGTGGGCCCTGTGCACAAAAGATTTATATCAAATGAATGATCTAATCGCATTCGAAAGAGAACTGAGGCAACCATATTAGCTTAATAACTAAGTAAGAAGTGTAATCGTAAGATATTGAGAACTAAGAAAGTCGACTAATCGTAATATATTGTGAGTCGCAAAAGGAGATACAACAATCAAAGAAGATTGAGAACTAATAAAGGAGAAGTAGTCGTATAGTTAGATTTAAAAAGAACCAAGAGCGGGTCGTATTCATTAAAGATTTATAATTAAGAGATTATCTAATCGTGTAAGAAAAAGAACTGAGGAATGAGTCCTATTAATTATGCCGGCACAATGATTGAGGAAGAAATTGTAATAATACGATATTGAGAAGAAAGAAAGGGTATAATCTCATACTGTATTATGACACTCAGCCGTCGGTTGAAGGGCAACCAAAAACCTTTGCACAAGCTCTTTCGGGTGGACAAATCCTAAGCCTTCACGCACCAAATCCAGATCTCGCCTTGAAAGCTCTTCAACTGCACAAAGGGGAACCAACGATTTTCTTCTCCCAAGATGAAGTTCAACACCTTGCTGCACCATTTCGTTACACATTGGTGGGTAACTTTCCAAGAGGCAAGCCGAACATGGAAACTCTTCGTAAAAGCTTTCACACCATTGGATTCAAAGGTCAGTTCACCATAGGATATCTTGATTACAAGCACATTTTGATGAGGTTTTCATTGGAGGAGGACTTCCTACGATGTTGATGTCAAAAACACCAGGTTTGTTAATGGCTACTACATGAGGGTTCTTAAGTGGTGTCCCTTATTTACGTCTAGCTTGTATTCAAGATGCCCTATCAGATGTGTATAAGATTCAGCATTGGCAGAGACCAGTGTTTCTTGCATTTCTTCTTCAACAAACACGCCGTTTTAGCCTTGCTCAAGCGGTTGGAACACCCTTAAACTCGACTTAGCCACCGCAAATTTCACCGGGCCAAGTGTTGCTAAGGTATGTGTGGAAGTAGACCTCCTATCTGACCTTCCTTCTAGGGTGTGGTTGGGGGTCGGTAATGAGGGCATTTGGCAAAAAATTACCTACGATGCAGTCCCATCTTATTGCACGAAATGCAAGAAAATTGGTCATGCCAATGGTGAATGCCGGAGAGGTGAAGCGGGGCATCCTAACCAACCTGTAGGTAACGGTGAACAAATAAAGAACTCAGCCAAGCAACCCATCCGAACACGTTGGACTCCGGTAAAGGAACACACGGCTGGACCTTCGGGCTCAAAATCAGCCCCATCTCTTCCACATGTGAATGCGGTGATAAGCTTGAAGGAGATGACCGAAAGGATACTCCACCAGCTGCAACCAACATTGTAAGACCAGAAGTAAGGTAATATCATTTCCTAGGGGTGATGCAACAACCTCTCATGCTGGACGAACCCCTCATTCTCTATGGATTGTAAGTGCTATTACCGTGCTATTAAGGCCATTCTCAAATCGAATGGATTTGGATTCAAACCAGCAGATGGATAAGGCCAAAGCACACCAGCACTTGGATTCAAATTTTGAAAAGGAGCACATTGTGGAAGGTCAGCCCTTGAACCCCTTGGAGAGTGGGGCCAATTCGAATTTTGTGGAACCACCAACATCCTTGGCTGCACAATCAAGGGATGCTGAAAATCAGCCAACACCCCTTCACATTCGAATTTCAAACAATCCCTTCATGGATGATTCACTCATCTCTCATGGTAAAATAATGGAGGAATTACCATGTTACTATTCAGACACTGACTCCCCCATGCAAGCCATGCAAACAACAAGGATCTTCAGCCGATCACCCCCACCTCACACACAATTGGTAAGCCCTCATCCAAAAAGAAAAGATTGGATGTGATCGCAAAAGAACCTACACTATGCCAAGGCCAATGCGCACCAGGTTGGCCAAAGCAAATTCCAAGCTGCCCTCCCCCCCACAATGTTAAATGGATCGCATTTTAGTTTGGAACATTCGGGGGATAGCTAATAAACCCTCACTTAGTAGGTTAAAGTTAATCTCTTATACAACATCTAATAAAACTCATTGCTCTAATGGAGCCAATGGGTCGAAATTGCCGCTAGGATCAACGTTTCGAATCATTAGGTTTTGCCCTTCTCTGCCTCATCACGAACTCGCATCATTCTTTTCCATAAGAGTGAATCTCCTCTGATGAGTACAAAGGAACTTCCCCATTGCACCTTGATGCCATGAATGACTTCAATGATTGCCTACATGCATGTGGCTTGGTGGACTTACCTTTTCAAGGCTGTAAATTCACTTGGCGTGGGAATAGACTTGGAAATTTGGTATGGAAGAGGCTGGACAGATTTGTTTGTAACACACATTTTCTAGCAGCCTTTCAACAAGTTAGTGTTGAACACCTTCTCAAGACCTGCTCATCAGTTAAGAGTGAGTCCATGAAAATACTTTTGGCACACGAGCCAAAGTAACCAAATTGCCTTAGCTCATGCCCAAGCGGTCCATATGAGGTGCTGCGAAGAGGAAGCCTTTTGGCAGCAAAAAGCGGGGATGAAATGGCTGAAAGAGGGTGACAAAACTCCAAATTCTTCCACTCCACCCTCCTAGCTAAACGACAAAGATTGCGTATCTCCAAGATCAGAGAAGGGGCTGATTTTGAGCCCGAAGGTCCAGCCGTGTGTTCCTTTACCGGAGTCCAACGTGTTCGGATAGGTTGCTTGGCTGACGGCTTATACACATGTTCCATCGTTACCTACAGAGTACAGGGCCATGCCCCGCTTCACCTCTCCGGCATTATCAAGATTCTAAGTTATAACGAATGTTTACTAGTACTCTTATTGCTCTTATCCCAAAAACAGCCAATCCGAATTCTTTTAGTGACTTCCAGCCCATTAGCTTGTGCACTTTCTTCAACAAAATCTGCACCAAGATATTGGCCAACCGACTTTCCCTCATCCTACCGAAGATCATTTCAGCCGAACAAGTGGCCTATGTTCAAGGGAGGGACATTGCCGATAACATTCTTCTTGTGCAAGAAATGACCAATTTCATAGATCGGAAGACGAGGGGCTCTTCAATTTGATCATCAAACTGTGACCTCGCCAAGGCGTTTGATAGGCTTTCATGGCCTTTCTTATATGCCATTCTACACAAGATTGGATTTGCTGAACATTGGACTTCCCTCATCAAGAACGTTTTGGAGGAATGTTGATTGATGAGTACATCTAATCGTATAAGAAAAAGGGCTTAGATGTTGCCTACAGAGACAGGTGCTTTTTTGCTCATTAAGTGTCACGAGGATTTGGTTTCTCCTTTTCTGAATGTGTACAAGAGTCTGTCATAGGCCAAGGTGGCCTTCCTCCATTATTTTGCGGGAGAGATGAGTGAACCAAATCCATTCGACACTTAATGAGCTTCTTAGCTGGTATGAGATTCCTCCGATCAGCTCTTTAACAAGTCCAAAAGCTTCTTTTACCTATCTTATAGGTAGAAAACACCTAGGAATTCGGATGATGTCAAGCCAAGGCGGGTTTCACCCACAACTCCCTCCCATTTAATGACTTGGGTTGTCCCATTCACGAAGTGAGGGTTGGTTAGCTATCCCCCGAGAGGTGGCGTTTGAATTTCGAATCACATCCAGCATGAGTGGTTGGCGAGACGAGGTTCCTCTCTCCGGGAGGACGGTTAATTCTAATCAAGCATGTTCGAGCAGCATTCCCATCTACCTATTATCGGTTCTCCTTCCCCAAGATCAGTAATGTTCCAAAGCATGATAACAACGTAAAAACCTGTCTCTAATACATGCTATATGTGTATAAGAGACCTAGGCTCGGTTCCAAAAAAGCTAAATTTTGCCATGATGAAAAGAACTCAGTAGCTAGGGGTCAAAACACATCTAGATTAGTATAACATTATATTCCCATGTATAAGGTTTCCCATGTTTGGGGTTCTAATGATTGGAATATTTCCATTTGGACGAGAGATACTCCATGGAGGAGCTGCAAACCATTGTTCGCAATGTCAATGAAAGATCTATTCTTCATGTGATGAACCAGACCGGATTGTTTGGACCCCTACATCTACTGGTTTCTTTTCATTCTCAACGACATATGCCACAACGGAGCGGACTTTTTCTAGACAAATGATTTGGGATGGGAGACTCCAACTGAAGATCTCCATTTTCATGTGGAAATTGCTGAATAGGAGGCTGCCACTAGATGATATTTTGATTACAATCGGCTTTTCCTTAGCCTCCAAGTGCTACTACTGTTGTCATGGAGAGTCCTTGGATCATCTTTTTGTGGGCTGCGCTATCTCACGCCAAGTTTGGTACTTTTTCGAAACTTAGCTAGAAGTGATGATCGCACCTTCAACGACCATCTTAGACAAGCTTAGCTCATGGTGGTGGGCTGCAGCACCCTCTTCCACAATTGGGCTAATCCACAAAATCCTCCCTTGTATAATATGTTGGTTCTTATGGAAAGCTAGGAACATGGCTGTGTTTGATGGGAAAAGCATGGTAAGTAGTGCTGCACGCATCATTGCCAACATCAACTCATATTTAGTGAATATTTCCTCAATCCACCCCTTCACAAGAGAAAGCACAGCTGATGAATTGCTTCTCTCACGGGACATTTGCTTTCAACTCTTACAAACAAAACCTAAGAGAATCTTGGCGGTCAAATGGGAATGCCCTCATCCAGGGTGCTTCAAATTAAATGTGGATGGCGCCTCTAAAGGTAATCCGGGAATGGCAGCAGGTGGTGGCGCCATAAGGGATCACAAGGGCCATTGTATACGGGCATTTTCAAATGGTTATTTTCAGCAAACCAGCTTGCAAGCAGAGGTAATGGCACTTGAAGAGGGGTTCAAGCGATTTGTTCATTTTAAACATATTTTTAGAGAGTCTAATCAAGTTGTTGATAGATTAGCTAATGAGGGTATTGCAAATCCAATGTATGTTGAGTACGAGCACAACACCATTCCTTGCTCTATAGAAGGTCTGGTTTGGCTAGATGCTAGGGGCTGCCCTAACCTTCGATATTGTAATAACTCATAAAATAAATAAAAGTTCTGCCCACCTTTTGGGCGTTTGATTAAAAAAAAAAGAACCAGGAGTGATAACTATGCATAAAAAAATAAGAACTAAAATATAATATGATGGTTTTCAAGAAATAAGTGAGAAATGTGGCCAAGTATACGTGCTTAATCACAGTGGAAGGAATTTTACTGCGATATTGAGAACTCGAGAAAGGGGACACTTGTTCGGCTGAAATGATCTTCTCTAGGATCAGGTCTAGTCGGTTAAATAATCATTGTCTCTTATTGAAGTGTCTCTTATAAGACACTATTGTTATAATAGACATGATAACAATGTAATCAATGTGATTTAATTATGCTAGATTAAGAACCAAGAATCAGTTCAAATTGAAAAAGACTTTGAACAAAAGATGATTATATAACCTTATTTGAAAAAGAACTGAGAAATGAAGCCAATTACACCTTGTATAATGACAGAGGAAGAAGTGATAATCTTACAATATGGAGAACTAAGAAATGCGACTAATCGAGCTATACAATGAACAAGAAAAGGAGACATAGCATATGCAATTCAGAACAAAGAAAGGAGATTAGTTGTTTGAGATTATGAAATACGAGAGGAGTTCCAATCATAGCACATTTGGAAAAGGTATGAGATCAGATTTCACAAGGTAAGAACATAAATAGGTTTTAATAAGAATGGATTAAGAACCATGCGGCTGGACCTATTCCTTGAATATTTAGAACTAATACATCATCTAATAGCATTTGCAAAAGAATAGAGAAATGAGGCCGATCAAACTTGTTTTACGAGTAAGGAAGAAGTTGCGATCGTTCGGTATTCCGAAGCCAACAAATTGACTAACTGTTCTATATTTTGAATCGTAAAAGGAGAACACATGATAAAATATTAGGGAGATAATTAAGAACTAGAAAGGTGATCTAATCGACATACATGTTGAAAAGATAAGAATATCTAATAACGGATGATAAGCCACTAATACGTGACTTAGTTAGATTAGATTGAGAACCATGCGTTATTCTCTTGAGTTACGAGATTTACTTTTAATAATGACTGCTAATCGATAGAGGAAATCTTATACGACTCGATCTACATATTAGCTTCTTAACTAATCGTCGAAGTTAATCATAGGATATTGAGAAATAAGAAAGTCGACTAATCGTAATAATAGTGTTATCTTCAGATATTACAACCAAACAAGATTGAGAACTAATAAAGGAGAAGTAGTCGTATTAGATTTAAAAAGAACCAAGAGCGGCTCGTATTCATTAAAGATTTATAATTAAGAGATTATCTAATCGTATAAGAAAAAGTTCTTAATCATTTTGTAGATGTGTATAATGCCTACAAAATGATTAAGGCAGAAATAGTCATAGTACGTTATTGAGATAAAAGAAAGGGTCTAATCGTACTATATTGTGACACAGTAAAGGATATCTAATCATACAGGATTAAGAACTAACAAAGTAGATCGAGTCGTATCAGATTAAGAAAATCGAACAGCAGTTGTTATAAAAGTAAATCTCGTAACTCAAGAGAATAACTTAAAATGCGATTTGATTTGGCCAAATTAAGAACCATGAGTGATAACTATGCATAAAAGAATAAGAACTAAAATATAATATGATGGTTTTGAAGAAATAAGTGAGAAATGAGGCCAAGTACACGTGCTTAATCACAGTGGAAGGAGTTGTACTCAAACGATATTGAAAAATCAGAAAGGGGACAAATCGTACAAGATTGAATACTAATAACTGGGATCAAGTCGCACAAGATTAAGAAAACAAGAAAGGAGTTCTCAACAAAGTACATGTAGAAACACAATAAGTTCTTTAATAACTCATGATAACAACGTAAAATGTGATTAATTATGCTAGATTAAGAACCAAGAATCAGTTCAAATTGTAAAAGACTTTGAACAAAAGATGATTATCTAACCTTATTTGAAAAAGAACTGTGAAATGAAGCCAATTAAACCTTGTACAATGACAGAGGAAGAAGTGATAATCGTACAACATTGAGAACCAACAAATGCGACTAATCGAGCTATACAATGAACAACAGAAGGACACATAACATATGCAATTCAAAACAAGGAAAGGAGATTTGTCGTGTGAGATTATGAAATACGAGAGGAGTTACAATCATAGCACATTTGGAAAAGATATGAGATCAGATTTCACAAGGTAAGAACATAAATATGTTTTAATAAGAATGGATTAAGAACCATGCGGCTGGACCTATTCCTTGATGATTTAGAACTAATACATCATCTAATAGCATTTGCAAAAGATTAGAGAAATGAGGCCGATCAAACTTGCTTTACGAGTATGGATAAGAAGTTGCGATCGTTCGATATTGAGAGCCAAGAAATTGACTAACTGTTCTATGAATCGCAAAAGAGAACACATGATAAAATATTAGGGAGATAATTAAGAAACTAGAAAGGTGATCGAATCGACATACATGTTGAAAAGATAAGAATATCTAATAACGGATGATAAGCCCCTAATACGTGACTTAGTTAGACTAGATTGAGAACCATGTGTGGGACCTGTGCACAAAAGATTTATATCAAATGAATGATCTAATCGCATTCGAAAGAGAACTGAGGCAACCATATTAGCTTAATAACTAAGGAAGAAGTGTAATCGTAAAATATTGAGAACTAAGAAAGTCGACTAATCGCAATATATTGTGAGTCGCAAAAGGAGATACAACAATCAAAGAAGATTGAGACCTCATAAAGTAGAAGTTGTCGTATTAGATTTAAAAAGAACCAAGAGCGGGTCGTATTCATTAAAGATTTATAATTAAGAGATTATCTAATCTTATAAGAAAAAAGAACTTAGAAATGAGGCCTATTAATTATGCCTGCACAATGATTAATGAAGAAATTGTAATAGTACGATATTGAGAAGAAAGAAAGGGTCAAATCGTACTATATTATGACACAGTAAAAGAGATGTAATGTAAAGGATTAAGAACTTACAAAGTAGATCGAGTCATATCAGATTAAGAAATTATACAGGAGATCTTATAAAAGTAAATCTCATTTGCAAGATCTAGAACTTAAAATACGATTAGTCGACTTTGGGCAAATTAAGAACCATAGTGATAACTATGCATAAAAGAATAAGAACTAAAATATAATATGATGGTTTTGAAGAAATAAGCGAGAAATGTGGTCAAGTATACGTGCTTAATCACAGTGGAAGGAGTTGTACTCGTACGATATTGAGATTTTAGTAGGGGACAAATCGTACAAGATTGAATACTCTCAACTGGGATCAACGCACAAGATTAAGAAACAAGAAAGGAGTTCTCAACAAAGTACATGTAGATTGAACACAATAAGTTCTTTCTAACTCATGATAACAACGTAAAATGTGATTTAATTATGCTAGATTAAGAACCAAGAATCAGTTCTCAATTGAAAAAGACTTTGAACAAAAGATGATTATCTAACCTTATTTGAAAAAGAACTGAGAAATGAAGCCAATTACACCTTGTATAATGACAGAGGAAGAAGTGATAATCGTACAACATTGAGAACTAAGAAATGCGACTAATCGAGCTATACAATGAACAATAAAAGGAGACATTGCATATGCAATTCAGAACAAAGAAAGGAGATTAGTCGTGTGAGATTATGAAATACGAGAGGAGTTCCAATCATAGCACATTTGGAAAAGGTATGAGATCAGATTTCACAAGGTAAGAACCTAAATATGTTTTAATAAGAATGGATTAAGAACCATGCTGCTGGACCTATTCCTTGAAGATTTAGAATCTAATACATCATCTAATAGCATTTGTAATAGAATAGAGAAATGAGGCCCATCAAACTTGCTTTACGAGTAAGAAAGAAGTTGCGATCGTTCGATATTCTGTCTTTTAAATTGATCTAGATGTTCTATGAATCTGTAAAATGAGGACACTGTGATTATAAATATTGAGGGATCCTTTTAAGAAACTAGAAAGGTGATCTAATCGACATACATGTCGAAAAGATAAGAATATCTAATAACGGATGATAAGCCGCTAATACGTGACTTAGTTAGACTAGATTGAGAACCATGCGTGGGACCTGTGCACAAAAGATTTAGATCAAATGAATGATCTAATCGCATTCGAAAGAGAACAGAGGTAACCATATTAGCTTAATAACTAACGAAGAAGTGTAATCGTAAGATATTCAGAACTAAGAAAGTCGACTAATCGTAATATATTGTGAGTAGCAAAAGGAGATACAACAATCAAACAAGATTGAGACCTAATAAAGTAGAAGTTGTCGTATTAGATTTAAAAAGAACCAAGAGCGGGTCCTATTAATTAAAGATTTATAATTAAGAGATTACGATCAAGTCTAATCGTATAAGAAAAAGAACTGAGAAATGAGGCCTATTAATTATGCCTGCACAATGATTAAGGAAGAAATTGTAATAGTACGTTATTGAGAAGAAAGAAAGGGTCTAATCGTACTGTATTGTTATACAGTAAAGGATATCTAATCGTACAGGATTAAGAACTAACAAAGTAGATCGAGTCTTATCAGATTAAGAAAATCGAACAGGAGTTCTTATAAAAGTGAGAAATGAGGCCAAGTACACGTGCTTAATCACAGTGGAAGGAGTTGTACTCGTACGATATTGAAAACTCAGAAAGGGGACAAATCGTACAAGATTGAATACTAATAACTGGGATCAAGTCGCACAAGATTAAGAAACAAGAAAGGAGTTCTCAACAAAGTACATGTAGAAACACAATAACTTCTAATAACTCATGATAACAACGTAAAATGTGATTTAATTATGCAAGATTAAGAACCAAGAATCAGTTCAAATTGTAAAAGACTTTGAACAAATGACGATCACGATGTATCTAACCTTATTTGAAAAAGAACTGAGAAATGAAGCCAATTACACCTTGTACAATGACAGAGGAAGAAGTGATAATCGTACAACATTGAGAACTAAGAAATGCGACTAATCGAGCTATACAATGAACAACAAAAGGACACATAACATATGCAATTCAGAACAAGGAAAGGAGATTTGTCATGTGAGATTATGAAATACGAGAGGAGTTCCAATCATAGCACATTTGGAAAAGATATGAGATCAGATTTCACAAGGTAAGAACATAAATATGTTTTAATAAGAATGGATTAAGAACCATGCAGCTGGACCTATTCCTTGATGATTTAGAACTAATACATCATCTAATAGCATTTGCAAAAGATTAGAGAAATGAGGCCGATCAAACTTTCTTTACGAGTATGGAAGAAGTTGCGATCTTTCGATATTGAGAGCCAAGAAACTGACTAACTGTTCTATGAATCGTAAAAGGAGAACACAAGATAAAATATTAGGGAGATAGAATTAAGACACTAGAAAGGTGATCGAATCGACATACATGTTGAAAAGATAAGAATATCTAATAACGGATGATAAGCCAGGAGTACGGTTGTAGTTAGACTAGATTACGAACCATGTGTGGGACACATGCACAAAAGATTTATATCAAATGAATGATCTAATCGCATTCGAAAGAGAACGAACCCGCAACCATATTAGCTTAATAACTAAGGAAGAAGTGTAATCGTAAAATTTTGAGAACTAAGAAAGTCGACTAATCGTAATATATTGTGAGTCGCAAAAGGAGATACAACAATCAAAGAAGATTGAGAACTAATAAAGTAGAAGTTGTCGTATTTGATTTAAAAAGAACCAAGAGCGGGTCGTATTCATTAAAAATTTATAATTAAGAGATTATCGAATCGTATAAGAAAAAGAACTGAGAAATGAGGCCTATTAATTATGCCTGCACAATGATTAAGGAAAAAATTATAATAGAAATTATAATAGAACGATATTGAGAAGAAAGATAAAGGGTCGAATTGTACTATATTATGACACAGTAAAGGAGATGTAATCTACAGGATTAAGAACTTACAAAGTAGATCGAGTCATATGAGATTAAGAAAATAGAACAGGAGTTCTTATAAAAGTAAATCTCGTAACTCAAGATAAGAACTTAAAATGCGATTTGATTTGGCCAAATTAAGAACCAGGAGTGATAACTATTCATAAAAGAATAAGAACTAAAATATAATACGATGGTTTTGAAGAAATAAGTGAGAAATGTGGCAAGTATACGTGCTTAATCACAGTGGAAGGAGTTGTACTCGTACGATATTGAGAGAAAGGGGACAAATCGTACAAGATTAAATACTAATAACTGGGATCAAGTCGCACAAGATTAAGAAACAAGAAAGGAGTACTCAACAAAGTACATGTAGAAACACAATAAGTTCTAATAACTCATGATAACAATGTAAAATGTAATTTAATTATGCTAGATTAAGAACCAAGAATCTGTTCAAATTGACATAAAAGACTTTGAACAAAAGATGATTATCTAACCTTAATTGAAAAAGAACTGAGAAATGAAGCCAATTACACCTTGTATAATGATAGAGGAAGAAGTGATAATCGTACAACATTGAGAACTAAGAAATGCGACTAATCGAGCTATACAATGAACAAGAAAAGGAGACATAGCATATGCAATTCAGAACAAAGAAAGGAGATTAGTCCTGTGAGATTATGAAATACGAGAGGAGTTCCAATCATAGCACATTTGGAAAAGGTATAAGATCAGATTTCACAAGATAAGAACATAAATATGTTTTAATAAGAATGGATTAAGAACCATGCGGCTGGACCTATTCCTTGAAGATTTAGAACTAATACATCATCTAATAGCATTTGCAAAAGAATAGAGAAATGAGGCCGATCAAACTTGCTTGTGAAACGTCCCCTCCCTTTCACATATCTTGGCAGCCCCATTCAGAAGGCGAAAAGAAGAAGGTCACCCTTTCAGCCCATGATTGAGTGGGCAAATTACCTCTAAAATTGCGGGGTGGCGAATGAAATTTCTCTCTCCTGGGGGAAAGCTAATCCTGATCAAGCTTGTTTTGAGTATTATTCCAATATACCTATTCACGGTACTCCAGCCTCCAAAAGCTGTAATCAAGGACCTGGAGCGCCAATTCGCAAACTTCTTCTGGGGCAATTCGGACTCGGGAAGCAGGTACCATTGGGCATCATGGAAGTCATTAGGTAAGCCAATAGCTGCCAATGGCCTTGGAATAATGTCCCTCTCAGATTTGGTCAAGGGTTTTGGCATTAAACTATGGTGGAAATTTCGAATATCTTTGTTTCACGAGGTTAGTCAAGTGTTCGAGCCAACCCATACAGTTGCTGATTTGTGATTGCAAATGGCTGGAACCTTGCAATTTTAAGCGAACATTATTCGGGCCTGGAGATAGAAAGACTAGAGAAGCTTCTTTGTGGGATACATTTCCAAGTTAGTAATGACTCGGATGTGCTGGTATGGACTCTCTCACCTAATGGCAAGATTTCAGTCTCCTCTACCCTTCCTTAACATGTTTCCACACTCTCTCAAACAATGATTTGGGACAATAAACTCCAAATCGAAATCTCCATCTTCATGTGGTGCCTCTTTAATAGGAAACTCCCACTTGACGATATCATAAGTACCTTTGGGGTTTCCTTGGCTTCAAAATGTCCCTTTTGTCACCATCAAGAAACATTGGATCGTCTCTTTGCAAGTTGTGATTTCACCAGCAATAGGGGCATCTTCTAGCTCGACCAAGGTTCGTGAAGAGTCATTGCAAGTGCCTAACTTGGACCAATTACAAGGGCACGTGCAAAGAGAATCCAACAAGCCATGCAAAGTTTGGTTCGAGGTGTTCTTGACGGGGAAGCCGTCCAAAACAAACTAGAAGTGGAACCGGCTTGTAAATCTGATTGGAACACTCTTCAAGTCCAAATTCATAATGGAGAAGTCCGATAGTCTGTCTTTACTCTATTATTTTATAAAGCCCAATAGTAGTTTATTGTTTTTAGTCTCATTAATTGCCTTAATAAGGCCCATTTAGCCCAAATTGGGCCACTTATGGTTGACACTAACAGGCATAATTAATAGGCCTCAAGCTAGTTTTAGGGACTTTATTATGACTATAAATAGGCTATCATAGTCATGGATAAATTTCAGCAGATTTTTATGAAAAAAACTTGTATTTTCCGTGAGGAAAAAGTTCTATCGTCAAGTGGGAGTTTCCTATTCAAGAGGCGCCACATGAAAATGGAGATTTCGATTTGGAGTTGAAGATTTAGCATCTATGCATTTTTGAGGCTGCCTTTACGAGTAAGGAAGAAATCTTGAGAGCCCTAACATCATGATAAAATTTAGGGAGATAATTAAGAAACCCCCTAATAACAGCCCCTAATACCTTAGTTTATTGAGAGTGCACAAAAGATTTTGAATGATCTAATTTTCGAAGAGAAGGAGACTTTAATAACTATGACGTAAGATATTGAGAACTAAGGCGACTCATCCAAAGGAGATATCAAAAGGAGAAGAGTCGTATTAGATTTCAGTCGTATTCATTAAAGATTTATAATTAAGAGATTATCTTTTAAAAAAACTGAGAAATGTCCCCTTCTTTTAACTCAAGACAAGAACTTAAAATGCTTTGGATGATAAACATAAAAGAATAAGAACTAATCGCCAAAGTGATTAAGAAACAAGAAAGGAGTTCTAACAAAGTATATGTAGAAACATAATAAGTTCTAATAACTCATATACACTAGGAATGCAAATTGAAAAGAGTTTGAACAAAAGATGATTATCTTACCTTATTTGAATATATAGGCAACGGGTCAATTCTCGCTTTAAATCCTGTTAAGAGTTTGGTTCTTATCTTGTTATAGACAACGAGTTGAACTCTTGCTTGATTGCGCAATTGGAGTCACACCATCTTGGGAAACATTTTTGACAAGGTGAAAAATGCTGAGATGCATGTTCAACAATGTGAGGCTATTTGCTTGCAACAGTAGTCACAACCTAACCAAATTTCTCTTGCCCGTGCACAATCCATGCACGCTAAATGCCTTGCCGATGAAGAAACTTTTTGGACGCAAAAATTTGCTATGAAATGGTTGACACAAGGAGACTTTTGCGCGAGGTTTGCGAGCACAATTCTTTGCGGGAAATATCTGCGATTACGCATTTCCAAGGAAGCGTCCAACAATCACTCATCTTGCGTTCGCGAATGACATAGTCATTTTAACTAAAGGAGAGGCTAAATCAATCAAGAACTCGTGGAGTTCCCCAGGAAAAACGACCAGTTTGAGTATTCATCTGGGCAGCTTATTAACAAGTCGAAAAGCTTCTTTGACATGCCCAACAACGCTCCACTATCTAGGATCAGAATGGTTCAATTTTGAACAGGTTTTGTGAAACCTCCCCTCCCTTTCACATATCTTGGTTGCCCCATTCAGAAGGCGAAGAGAAGAAGGTCACTCTTTCAGCCCATGATTGAGAAAATTACCTCTAAAATTGCGGGGTGGCAAATGAAATTTCTCTCTCCTGGGGGAAAGCTAATCCTGATCAAGCTTGTTTTAAGTAGTATTCCAGTATAGGTTCACGGTACTCCAGCCTCCAAAAGCCGTAATCAAGGACTTGGAGCGCCAATTGGCAAACTTCTTCTGGGGCAATTCGGACTCGGGAAGCAGGTACCATTGGGCATCATGGAAGTCATTATGTAAGCCAACAGTTGCCAATGGCCTTGGAATAATGTCCCTCTCAGATTTGGTCAAGGGTTTTGGCATTAAACTATGGTGGAAATTTCACATTCAGAGCCCGCCGAAAGGGGAATTCTTTATGGTGCTCTTTCATGCGTGCTAGATATTGTCGTTCCCACCCTTGTTTAATGAATGAAAGGCACAGTGATTCATATATATGGAAGTGCATGCTCAAAAGCCGTGAGAACGCTGAAAAAGGCCTTTTATTTTTATTGCGCATTGGACAAGTCTCCTTGTGGTATGACACTTGGCTGCCTCAAGGACCTTTGTTTCACGAGGTTAGTCAAGTGTTCGAGCCAACCCTTACAGTTGCTGATTTGTGAGTGCAAATGGCTGGAACCTTGCAATTTTAAGCGAACATTATTCGGGCCTGGAGATAGAAAGACTAGAGAAGCTTCTTTGTGGGATACATTTCCAAGTTAGTAATGACTCGGATGTGCTGGTATGGACTCTCTCACCTAATGGCAAGATTTCAGTCTCCTCTACCCTTCCTTAACATGTTTCCACACTCTCTCAAACAATGATTTGGGACAATAAACTCCAAATCGAAATCTCCATTTTCATGTCATGACTCATGTGGCGCCTCTTGAATAGGAAACTCCCACTTGACGATATCATAACTACCTTTGGGGTTTCCTTGGCTTCAAAATGTCCCTTTTGTCACCATCAAGAAACATTGGATCGTCTCTTTGCAAGTTGTGATTTCACCAGCAAGTCTGGTGATACGAGCCAAGGGGCATCTTCTAGCTCGACCAAGGTTCGTGAAGAGTCATTGCAAGTGCCAACTTGGACCAATTACAAGGGCACGTGCAAAGAGAATCCAACAAGCCATGCAAAGTTTGGTTCGAGGTGTTCTTGACGGGGAAGCAGTCCAAAACAAACTAGATGTGGAACGGGCTTGTAAATCAGATTGGAACACTCTTCAAGTCCAAATCCATAATGGAGAAGTCCGGTAGTTTGTCTTTACTCTATTATTTTATAAATCCCAATAGTAGTTCAAGTTTGTGTAAATTGGGCTGGTTTAAGTCGAGTATAGTTGTGACTTAGTTCTCAGTTTTTTAGCTCATTAATTAGCCTTAATAATAACGGCCCATTTAGCCCAAATCTTGGGGCCACTTATGGCTGAACCCCAGCACTACCTTTTTAGGAGTTTTTAAGCTAGTTTTAGGGACTTTATTATGACTATAAATAGGCCTCATCCTATGGACGAATTTCAGCAGATTTTTATAAAAAAAACTTGTCTTTTCCGTGAGGAAAAAGTTCCTTCTTTTAGTCTTTGGATTAACACTTTGTTGGGATCATCGCTTGAGCAACGGTGATTGTTCTAACCGAGTTATAGATTTGGTACTTGCCTGATTCGTATAGGCAACGGGTCAATTCTCGATTTAAATCCTGTTAAGAGTTTGGTTCTTATCTTGTTATTGACAACGAGTTGAACTCTTGCTTGATTGCACAATTGGAGTCACACCATCTTGGGAAACATTTTTGACAAGGTGAAAAATGCTGAGATGCATGTTCAACAATGTGAGGCTATTTGCTTGCAACAGTCACAACCTAACCAAATTTCTCTTGCCCGTGCACAATCCATGCACGCTAAATGCCTTGCCGATGAAGAAAGTTTTTGGACGCAAAAATCGGCTATGAAATGGTTGACACAAGGAGACTTTTGCGCGAGGTTTGCGAGCACAATTCTTTGCGGGAAATATCTGCGATTACGCATTTCCAAGGAAGCGTCCAACAATCACTCATCATGCGTTCGCGAACGACATAGTCATTTTCACTAAAGGAGAGGCTAAATCAATCAAGAACTCGTGGAGTTCCACGACCAGTTTGAGTCTTCATCTGGGCAGCTTATTAACAAGTCGAAAAGCTTCTTTTACATGCCCAACAACGCTCCACTATCTAGGATCAGAATGGTTCAATTTTGAACAGGTTTTGTGAAACCTCCCCTCCCTTTCACATATCTTGGCTGCCCCTTCAGAAGGCGAAGAGAATAAGGTCACTCTTTCAGCACATGATTGAGAAAATTACCTCTAAAATTGCGGGGTGGCAAATGAAATTTCTCTCTCCTGGCCGAAAGCTAATCCAATCAAGCTTGTTTTAAGTAGTATTCCAGTATAGGTTCACGGTACTCCAGCATCTTAAAGCCGTAATCAAGGACTTGGAGCGCCAATTGGCAAACTTCTTCTAGGGCAATTCGGACTCGGGAAGCAAGTACCATTGGGCATCATGGAAGTCATTATGTAAGCCAACAGTTGCCAATGGCCTTGGAATAATGTCCCTCTCAGATTTGGTCAAGGGTTTTGGCATTAAACTATGGTGGAAATTTCGAAAGGGGAATTCTTTATGGTGCTCTTTCATGCGTGCTAGATATTGTCGTTCCCACCCTTGTTTAATGAATGAAAGGCACAGTGATTCATATATATGGAAGTGCATGCTTCAAAAGCCGTGAGAACGCTGAAAAAGACCAGATTTTTATTGCGCAATGGACAGCTCTTCTTGTCGTATGACAGTTGGCTGCCTCAAGGACCTTTGTTTCATGAGGTTAGTCAAGTGACATTCGAGCCAACCCTTACAGTTGCTGAGTTATGATATCGTCTCTTATACACATCTAGATGTGTATAAGAGACAGGTCTATAACAAGATAATAACCAAACTCTTAACAAGCTTCTTTGTGCGATACATTTCCAAGTTAGTAATGACTCGGATGTGCTTTGGTATGGACTCTCTCACCTAATGGCAAGACTTTAGTCTCCTCTACCCTTCCTTAACATGTTTCCACACTCTCTCAAACAATGATTTGGGACAATAAACTCCAAATTGAAATCTCCATTTTCAAGTGTCACCTCTTTATATTGACACTCCCCACTAGTTATGATATCGAATCACCTTTGGGAGTGTTCCAATTATTTACAATCTAGATGTGTATAAGAGACAGGAAACCAATGTTTCTCCGCCCAAGAACACCTCGAACCAAACTTTGCATGGCGGTGATACGAGCCAAGGGCATCTTCTAGCTCGACCAAGGTTCGTGAATAGTCACTGCAAGTGCCAACTTGGACCAATTACAAGGGCACGTGCAAAGAGAATCCAACAAGCCATGCAAAGTTTGGTATCGAGGTGTTCTTGACGGGGAAGCAGTCCAAAACAAACTAGATGTGGAACGGGCTTGTAAATCTGATTGGAACACTCTTCAAGTCCAAATCCATAATGGAGAAGTCCGGTAGTTTGTCTTTACTCTATTATTTTATAATAAGAATCAGTTTCAGTACCTGTATATTCAACTAGATTATCCCAAGAGTACTGTTCTGATTAGTTCTCGGTTTTTAGACTCATTAATTAGCCTTAAATAAGGCCCATTTAGCCCAAATCTTGGGGCCACTTATGGCTGAACCCCAGCACTACCTTTTTAGGAGTTTTTAAGCTAGTTTTAGGGACTTTATTATGACTATAAATAGGCCTCATCCTATGGACGAATTTGAGCAGATTTTTATAAAAAAAACTTGTCTTTTCCGTGAGGAAAAAGTTCCTTCTTTTAGTCTTTGGATTAACACTTTGTTGGGATCATCGCTTCAGCAACGGTGATTGTTCTAACCGAGTTATAGATTTGGTACTTTGCCTGATTCGTATAGGCAACGGGTCAATTCTCGCTTTAAATCCTATTAAGAGTTTGGTTCTTATCTTGTTATAGACAACGAGTTGAACTCTTGCTTGATTGCGCAATTGGAGTCACACCATCTTTGGAAACATTTTTGACAAGGTGAAAAATGCTGAGATGCATGTTCAACAATGTGAGGCTATTTGCTTGCAACAGCCGTCACAACCTAAACAAATTTCTCTTGCCCGTGCACAATCCATGCACGCTAAATGCCTTGCCGATGAAGAAACTTTTTGGACGCAAAAATCGGCTATCAAATGGTTGACACAAGGAGACTTTTGCGCGAGGTTTGCGAGCACAATTCTTTGCGGGAAATATCTGCGATTACGCATTTCCAAGGTAGTGTCCAACAATCACTCATCATGCGTTCGCGAACGACATAGTTATTTTCACTAAAGGAGAGGCTAAATCAATCAAGAACTCGTGGAGTTCCACGATCAGTTTGAGTCTTCATCTGGGCAGTCTATGTACTTATTAACAAGTCGAAAAGCTTCTTTGACATGACCAACAATGCTCCACTATCTAGGATCAGAATGGTTCAATTTTGAACAGGTTTTGTGAAACCTCCCCTCCCTTTCACATATCTTGGCTGCCCCATTCAGAAGGCGAAGAGAAAAAAGTCACTCTTTCAGCCCATGATTGAGAAAATTACCTCTAAAATTGCGGGGTGGCAAATGAAATTTCTCTCTCCTGGGGGAAAGCTAATCCTGATCAAGATTGTTTTAAATAGTATTCAAGTATAGGTTCACGGTACTCCAGCCTCCAAAAGCCGTAATCAAGGACTTGGAGCGCCAATTGGCAAACTTCTTCTGGGGCAATTCGGACTCGGGAAGCAGTCATGCGTGCTAGATATTGTCGTTCCACCCTTGTTTAATAAATGAAAGGCACAGTGATTCATATATATGGAAGTGCGTGCTCAAAAGCAGTGAGAACGCAGAAAAGGCCTTTTATTTTTATTGCGCATTGGACAAGTCTTCTTGTCGTATGACACTTGGCTGCCTCAAGGACCTTTGTTTCACGAGGTTAGTCAAGTGTTCGAGCCAACCCACGAATTGCCGATTTGTGAGCGCAAATGGTTGGAACCTTGCAATTGTTAAGCGAACATTATTCGGGCCTAGAGATAGAAAGACTAGAGAAGCTTCTTTGTGCGATACATTTCCAAGTTAGTAATGACTCGGATGTGCTGGTATGGACTCTCTCACCTAATGGCAAGACTTTAGTCTCCTCTACCCTTCCTTAACATGTTTCCACACTCTCTCAAACAATGATTTGGGACAATAAACTCCAAATCGAAATCTCCATCTTCATGTGGCGCCTCTTTAATAGGAAACTCCCACTTAACAAACGATATCATAACTACCTATGGGGTTTCCTTGGCTTCAAAATGTCTCTTTTGTCACCATCAAGAAACATTGGATCGTCTCTTTGCAAGCTTGTGATTTCTTTCCCCCAGGAGAGTGATACGAGCCAAGGGGCATCTTCTAGCTCGACCAAGGTTCGTGAAGAGTCATTGCAAGTGCCAACTTGGACCAATTACAAGGGCACGTACAAAGAGAATCCAACAAGTCATGCAAAGTTTGGTTCGAGGTGTTCTTGACGGGGAAGCCGTCCAAAACAAACTAGATGTCGAACGGGCTTGTAAATCTAATTGGAAGGGTCTTTAATAAGTGGCTCCAAATCAGAAGTAATATAGTTTGTCTTTACTCTATTATTTTATAAAGCCCAACTGTAGTTTAAGTTTGTGTAAATTGGGCTGATTTAAGTCGAGTATAGTTGTGACTTAGTTCTCAGTTTTTAGGCTCATTAATTAGCCTTAATAAGGCCCATTTAGCCCAAATCTTGGGGCCATCTGTCTGCTTATGGCTGAACCCCAGCACTACCTTTTTAGGAGTTTTTAAGCTAGTTTTAGGGACTTTATTATGACTATAAATAGGCCTCATCCTATGGACGAATTTCAGCAGATTTTTATAAAAAAAACTTGTCTTTTCCGTGAGGAAAAAGTTCCTTCTTTTAGTCTTTGGATTAAGACTTTGTTGGGATCATCGCTTGAGCAACGGTGATTGTTCTAACCGAGTTATAGATTTGGTAATTGCCTGATTCGTATAGGCATCGGGTCAATTCTCGATTTAAATCCTGTTAAGAGTTGGTTCTTATCTTGTTATTGACAACGAGTTGAACTCTTGCTTGATTGCGCAATTGGAGTCACACCATCTTGGGAAACATTTTTGACAAGGTGAAAAATGCTGAGATGCATGTTCAACAATGTGAGGCTATTTGCTTGCAACAGCCGTCACAACCTAACCAAATTTCTCTTGCCCGTGCACAATCCATGCACGCTAAATGCCTTGCCGATGAAGAAGAAGCTCTTTTAGTTTTTGGACGCAAAATCGGCTATGAAATGGTTGACACAAGGAGACTTTTGCGCGAGGTTTGCGAGCACAATTCTTTGCGGGAAATATCTGCGATTACGCATTTCCAAGGAAGCGTCCAACTGTCTCTTATACATGCGATCGCGAACGACATAGTCATTTTCACTAAAGGCTAAATCAATTAGCTGAAATCGTATACCACAAAGAAGCTTCTCTAGTCTTCTATCTGGGCCCGAGATTAACTGTCGAGAAGCTTCTATTTATATGCCCAATAACCCTCCACTATCTAGCTTAAAAACTCCTAAAAAGGTAGTACTGGGGTTCAGCCATAAGTCTGTCTCTTATACACATCTAGATGTGTATAAGAGACAGGCTTCCTGAGTCAGTCTTTCAGCCCATGATTGAGAATATTACCTCTAAAATTGCGGGGTGGCAAATGAAATTTCTCTCTCCTGGGGGAAAGCTAATCCTGATCAAGCTTGTTTTAAGTAGTATTCCAGTATAGGTTCACGGAAGGAGATTTGTCCAATCCGTAACAAAGTGCATGCTCAAAAGCCGTGAGAACGCTGAAAAAAAGGCCTTTTATTTTTGTTACGCATTGGACAAATCTCCTTGTGGTATGACACTTGGCTGCCTCAAGGACCTTTGTTTCATGAGGTTAGTCAAGTGTTCGAGCCAACCCTTACAGTTGCTGATTTGTGAGTGCCAATGGCTGGAACCTTGCAATTTTTTAGCGAACATTATTCGGGCCTAGAGATTAAGAGACAGACTTAAAACAATACATTTCCAAGTTAGTAATGACTCGGATGTGCTGGTATGGACTCTCTCACCTAATGGCAAGATTTCAGTCTCCTCTAACAAGATTCCTTAACATGTTTGAGAGAGTCTCTCATGTTAATGATTTGAGGACATACCTCCAAGAAGCTCTGTCCAATGGCGTAACAAAATATAAAAGGCCTTTTTATACAGCATCTCAGAACTTTGTAATGGGCTTTCCTTAGATGCACAAAGAGACAGCCATTCACCATCAAGAAACATTGGATCCTCTATTTATAAGTACTTAGAAACGGATTTTAAAACTTAATTTTGATGTTCGCGCAGTAATTTCGGATTTGAAAATATTTCTTTGAAGTCCACACAGTATTGACCGACAAAAATCTTATTGGAACATTCTTCAAGTCCAAATCCATAATGTAGAAATTAGTTTGTGTAAAAGTGCAGTTCCATAAAGCCCAATAGTAGTTCAAGTTTGTGTATATTGGGAAAGTCGTTAAACAAAATAGTTGTGACTTAGGCTCTCAGTTTTTAGGCTCATTAATTAAAGTGTACAAGAGAAACTTGAACTAATCTCAACATACATCTATTCGGTTAGAACAATCACCGTTTCTCAAGCGATGATCCCAACAAAGTGTTAATCCTAGATAGTGGACGGCTGTTGGGCATTTTAAAAGAAGCTTTTCGACCTGTTAANGAATTCTTGCTAGATTATGCAATTGAGTCACACCATCTTGGGAAACATTTTTGACAAGGTGAAAAATGCTGAGATGCATGTTCAACAATGTGAGGCTATTTGCAAATTTCTTGCCTTTACGAATCAGGCAAGAACCAAATCTATAAGTCGGTTAGAACAATCACCGTTGCTCAAGCGATGATCCCAACAAAGGCACCTGTCTCTTATACACATCTATCGTAGATATTTCCTGCAGGTTTGTTCCATAGGTTTGAATTCATAGGTTTGAATATTAGTCTTTGGATTAATCACAATTGTTGGGATCATCGCTTGAGAAACGGTGATTGTTCCACACCTAGATGTCTCTTATACACATCTAGATGTGTATAAGAGACAGGTCAATTAATCGATTTAAATCCAAGATAAGAGTTTGGTTCTTATCTTGTTATTGACAAAGAAAAGAACTCTTGCTTGATTGCGCAATTGGAGTCACACCATCTTGGGAAACATTTTTGACAGGGTGAAAAATGTTGAGATGCATGTTCAACAATGTGAGGCTATTTGCTTGCAACATCCGTCACAACCTAACCAAATTTCTCTTGCCCGTGCACAATCCATGCACGCTAAATGCCTTGCCGATGAAGAAAGTTTTTGGACGCAAAAATCGGCTATGAAATGGTTGACACAAGCAGACTTTTGCTCGAGGTTTGCGAGCACAATTCTTTGCGGGAAATATCTGCGATTACGCATTTCCAAGGAAGTGTCCTCTAACAATCTCTCATCTTGCGTTCGCGAACGACATAGTCATTTTCACTAAAGGAGAGGCTAAATCAATCAAGAACTCGTGGAGTTCCACGACCAGTTTGAGTCTTCATCTGGGCAGCTTATTAACAAGTCGAAAAGCTTCTTTTACATGCCCAACAACGCTCCACTATCTAGGATCAGAATGGTTCAATTTTGAACAGGTTTTGTGAAACCTCCCCTCCCTTTCACATATCTTGGCTGCCCCATTCAGAAGGCGAAGAGAAGAAGGTCACTCTTTCAGCCCATGATTGAGAAAATTACCTCTAAAACTTGTTAATAAGTGGCAAATGAAATTTCTCTCTCCTGGGGGAAAGCTAATCCTGATCAAGCTTGTTTTAAGTAGTTTTCCAATATAGGTTCACGGTACTCCAGCCTCCAAAAGCCGTAATCAAGGACTTGGAGCGCCAATTGGCAAACTTCTTCTGGGCAATTCGGACTCGGGAAGCAGGTACCATTGGGCATCATGGAAGTCATTAGCATGTAAGCCAACAGTTGCCAATGGCCTTGGAATAATGTCCCTCTCAGATTTGGTCAAGGGTTTTGGCATTAAACTATGGTGGAAATTTCGAAAGGGGAATTCTTTATGGTGCCCTTTCATGCGTGCTAGATATTTTCGTTCCCACCCTTGTTTAATAAATGAAAGGCACAGTGATTCATATATATGGAAGTGCATGCTCAAAAGCCGTGAGAACGCAGAAAAAATGCCTTTTATTTTTATTGCGCATTGGACAAGTCTTCTTGACGTATGACACTCATCTTGCGTTCGCGAGCGATAGTCATTATCACTAAAAGAGAGGCCAAATCAGTCAAGAACTCACGGAGTTCCACGACCAGTTTGAGTCTTCATCTGGGCGGCTTATTAACGAGTCGAAAAACGTCTTTTACATGGCCAACAACGCTCCTCTATCTAGGATCAGAATGGTTCAATTTTGAACATGTTTTGATACACAGATAGATGTGTATAAGAGACAGCTTCCATATATATGAATCACTGTGCCTTTTATTTATTAAACAAGGGTGGGAACGACTATATCTACCTCTAAAATTTCGAGATGGCAAATGAAATTACTTTCGAGAGCTAATCCTGCTCAAGCTTGATTTACGTAGTATTCCAATATACCTATTCACGGTACTCCAGCCTCCAAAAGCTGTAATCAAGGACTTGGAGCGCCAATTGGCAAACTTCATCTGGGGCAATTCGGACTTGGGAAGCAAGTACCATTGGGCTTACATAATGACTTCCATGATGCCCAATGCCAACATGCCAATGGCCTTGCCCTCCCAAATCAGCAATTTGGTCAAGGGTTTTGGCATTAAACTACTGTGGAAATTCTGAAAGGGGAATTCTTTATGGTGCTCTTTCATGCGTTCTAGATATTGTCATTCCCACCCTTGTTTAATAAAAGAAAGGCACAGTGATTCATATATATGGAAGTGCATGCTTAAAAGCCGTGAGAACAAGAAAAAGGCCTTTTATTTTTGTTACGCATTGGACAAGTCTCCTTTTCAGGTTTGACACTTGGCTCCTCAAGGACCTTTGTTTCACGAGGTTAGTTAGTGTTCGAACCAACCCTTACAGTTGCTAATTTGTGAGTGCAAATGACTGGAACCTTGCAATTTTAAGCAAACATTATTCAGGCCTTGAGATAGAAAGACTAGAGAAGCTTCTTTGTGGGATACATTTCCAAGTTAGTAATGACTCGGATGTGCTTGTACGGACTCTCTCACCTAATGGAAAGTTTTCAGTCTCCTCTACCCTTCCTTCACATGTTTGAGAGAGATAAAGAGGAAAACTAAGGTTCGTGAAGAGTCATTGCAAGTGCCAACTTGGACCAATTACAGGGGCACGTGCAGAGAGAATCCAACAAGCCAAGCAAAGTTTGGTTCGAGGTGTTCTTGACGGGGAAGCCGTCCCAAAACAAACTAGAAGTGGAACGGGCTTGTAAATCTAATTGGAACATTCTTCAAGTCCAAATCCATAATGGAGAAGTCCAGTAGTTTGTGTTTACACTATTATTTTATAAAGCCCAAGAGTAGTTTATGTTTGTGTAAATTGGGCTGGTTTAAGTCGAGTATAGTTGTGATTTAGTTCTCAATTTTTGAGCTCATTAATTAGCCTTAATAAGGCCCATTCAGCCCAAATCTTGGGGCCACTTATGGCTGAACCCCAGCACTAGTTTTTTAGGAGATTTTAAGCTAGTTTTTAGGACTTCATTAAGACTATAAATAGGCCTCATCATATGGACGAATTGCCAACAAACAACCCGGATAATTAAAAACTGAATTTAAGAAGCATATAAGAAAGAAACTTACAAATTTATTGAAGACCAGGCCTGAAGACCAAGCTTTAATTTACAAGAGAGGATGAAAAGATTATTATAGAAAGAAGGAAGTAGAAAGACTGAAATATTACAAGTGGAGAGAGAAGAGAGAAGAAAGTTTTGAGTTCTAAAAACTCTGCCTTCCCTAACATTTGAAGGCCTCTATTTATAAGAAAAAAATTGGATTTGAAAATTTTTAATTTGATGTTCGCACAGTGATTTTGTATTTGAAATTCTTTATTTGAAGTCCACGCAGTACCGTCCAACAGAATTGGGGTCCCACTTCATTTTTGTTTCTTTTTTGATTTTTGGGAACTTTGAGACCCTGATTGAGAACTCGTTTCATCATCTGAAAAAAGTTCTTCTTGCATACATTTGTCTGAGATTTTGCTCAAGGTAATAAAGAAAGAAATAAAACTGTGTCCTGGATCTATGATTTGTATGAATTCCCATGTATTTATCCATTTCTTCATTCATGAAAGATGTCATCCATCTTCATTTGTTTCATCAAAATCCATTACACATTTTGATGTGTATAAGAGACAGTCAGAAATGGTGAAGTAATTTTTCTTTTCCCTTATATTATGATCCCTTGATTTGACTCATTTAGTTTGGAATATTCTTGCCTGATTGGTCCTTCTTCCTCAGAAATCCAATCTTAATAGAATCAATCTTATGTTCTTTCATTTTGTCTTGAGATCATCATATTTAAATAAATTCTTCTTTTACCTTTCAGATTTTGCATAAGAGACAGATTTAACACTCTCCTTTTTTCTTCCATTAGTAAAGATTAGATGTCAATCTGAGAGACATCTAGATGTGTATAAGATTTGAAGATCAGAAGGAAGAAAATTTTCAGGAATTCCATATGATTGGAACCGTCTATAAAACCACATCGGAAGAAAAGTTTTGTTATTTAGAATTGTAGGTTCCATACGAATCCACCAAGTATGTTTAAAATCAGCAGTATTGTAAAGAAGAACATAGGTGAATGAATTTATACAATCCCAATAATTGAAATTGTAATTGGAATTATTGAAAAAGGATCTGAAAGAGAACACATCAGAGGAGTGTGTAGGAGTGTGTACTCCAATCATCAGTAGAAGGAACTGTTTTAATAAACATTTTAGACATTGTGAAATAATGATCTTGGATAGTGGGTCTCCATCCAATATCACCATCTTTAATATCAACAATTTTGGTAAGATTGAGGAAGTCAGCATAAGTATGCCTGTATTTAGGAGGATCATTTGTTTATAATGAGAAAGAAAGAACCATAATTTTTTGAAAAATATTTATTTACAATTTGAAATATATTTTGATTTATTTCAATAAATTTAATTCAATGAAAGCAATATGACCTTTAGTTCCATTTGGTTTATAAGGCTCTTTTTCAATAGGTTTAGGAGAAGATTTCTCTTCTTCTAAAAGAATTCCAATAGAAGACTAGAATATGGGATTTGAAACAAATCGCATGGCAGTTTTAGGTCGATTTGAGCTGTTTGGAATTGATCCAAGAATAGTCATTTTGTTTTGAGGAGAAATTGGATTTGAAGGAATGTTTAAAGGATTTTCTACTGCTTGTAAAAAATTTAAATTTGTATTTGAAGTATTTGAGGGGAGAGGGGGAAAGTTTTTTGGAGAAATTTGTCCTCCTGAATTTATTTGTCTTATTTGTCCTCTTCCTGAATTTGGAAATCTACCAATGTCTGTCATCCAAGTGTATAAATCTGTCTCTTATACATCTAATGTGTAAGATAAAATAGAAGAATTAATAATTTATTTTTATTTAGATTGACAATTCATATAATTGAGACAGTTCGTATATGATATGCTATTGTGAAATATTTTATTTCTGCTTGTTCTTCATTATATATATCGTTTCTTGTTGTAATATATCGATATCCATAAAGGATCTTTTTCTTTGTTCTGAATTGCATATGTTATGTCTCCTTTCATTGTTCATTGTATAGCTCTATAGTGGCATTTCTTTGCTACAATTATTGTAGATCGATTATCACTTCTTCCTTTGTCATAATATTAATTTGATATTGTCTTATAATTCTTATTCTATATTTTGTAGGGGGAATTCTAAATTGCTATAATCTAATTCAGGAATTTTTTCTAAATATTTTAATTTTAATTCTCGTCCTCCTTTATTAATTTTATTGGATGAACCAGTTTCATGGGGCATAAGTTTTCTTGGAAATTCCATCTGCAAGACTCAAGTTATTTTGTAAAAATTCTCTGGTAAGAAAATCCGGTAAAGAATTAGAATCACCTTTAATATATTCAATATCTAAATCAAATACAGATAATATAGACTGCCATCTAGCAAAAATTTGTTTAGAAGCAATGCATCTTTGATATATTAAGATAAAATAAGATTCTGCAAATTTTGCAATCTATTCTTAAAAGAAATTTTTGATTTAATAAATCTTCTTGAAATTTAGAAATACAAAGAACAATAGATAAAATTTCTTTTTTGATTGTAGAATAATTTAATTGTGCACTTTTCCAAAGTCAGATTTGAATCTTACTAATTCTTCTTTATTATTTTTAGGATTAATTTGTTTTAATATGCCACCATATCCTATATTAGAAGCATCTGTTTCCACAATTTTGTACCATTTAGTATTTGCTAAAGATAAACAAGGCAAATGTTTGACCTTTTCTTTAATTTTCTTAACAACATTAGTATGAATTTGTGTCCAAGCAGGAGGATTCTTTTTTAATCTTTCATATAAGGGTTTACTATCTTGTGCAATATTTTTATAATATTCAGCAATATAATTTAAACTTCCTAAAAATCTTTGTATTGTTTTTATCTTTTATTTCATCTGGAAATTTATTTGCAAATTCAATACTTCTTGAAGATAGATAGGAATAATTTGTCCATTTTCTATTTCAAATCCAAGAAATCTGATTTTATGTTGGAATAATTTAATCTTTTTAGCAGAAATAACGATACCATTTTTCTTGGCTATTTTAATGAAAATATTAAATGTTTAAAATGTTGATCTATGGAATTTGAAAATATTAATATATCATCAATATAAGTAATAATATAAGAATAGGAAGAAAATATTTCATTCATTATATTTTGAAATTCAGAAGGAGCATTTTTAAGCCCAAAAGGCATAACATTCCATTCGTAATGTCCAAATGGTATGTAAAAATAATTTTTCATCTATCCTTTTCAGCTATTTGAATTTGCCAAAATCCTGATTTTAAATCAAATTTAGAATATATATTTGATCCAACTGTTCTGTTTAATAGATCTTTTTCATTAGGAATGGGATATCTTATCCATTTTAAAATTTTGTTAAGTGGTTTATAATTAATAACTAATCTAGGAATCCCTCTTTCTATTTCTGAATTACCATGGAGAAAAATATACCAACAGAAAAAGGAGAATAAGATTTTCTTATTGTTTTCTTTTCTAATAAATCATTAATTTCTTTTTTACAAAATTCAACCATATCCTTGTTCATTTGACAAGGTCTAGCTTTAGTTGGTATATTTTTCTCCACAAAATTTGTTTCATAAGGTAATTCTATAATATGTTGTTTTCTGTTCCAAAAAGCGTTAGGAACATCGCTACAAACTTCAGAAATAATTTGCTTATTTATTTGAGATGTTTTTTCTTTTATTTTAGGAGAGTTTAATTGATGTTCTATGCTTAAATTAAATATTTCTTTATGCATATAATTAATTTGATTTTGTTTTAATTTAATATTATAGTCTAAAGGGTTTAAATCAGAAATTTTTTCTGTAGTAGCAAAATCAAAAGTTAATTCTTTATCTTTATTACATATTATTTTTCCATCACAATAGTAAGGATACATTTGACATAAAAAAGGAGTTCCTAAAATTAAATGAAGTCCAACTTTTTGTTAATATAAAAGGCATTTTAACAAAATTTCCTTCTTTTGAAAAACACAGACATTAGAGATTTTATGTTCAATATGGATTTTGATCCTTCAGTTGCTGTTAAGGAAGCTGTAGTTTTTTCAAAATATTGAGAGGGAACTAATCCTTCTCTAATACAATTTAAGTCAGCACCTCCATCTACCATAGCAATTGATTTAAAGGCATAAGTATCATTTATAACAATTGAAACGTAAATGTATTGTTTTTGAGATATATACATAGTATTAATATCATAACTTAATCTATTACAAGTTCTTGATAGTATTCATTAATTTCTTCGTATTATTTGTTTCTAATTTTATTTTTCTTAATTCTTCAACTAAAGAAAGTTCTTCCAAATTAATGACTCTTTCTTTTAAATTTTCAAAACTTTGTTTAAGATTATTTATTTCTTTAATTTCTTGTTTTAATTCATTTATTTCTTGTTTTAAAATTTGAATAGTTATTGGTTTATTAAAATAGATAGTATTTTGAATATTATTAAAAACATCTTTCATAGAAAAACTGGTATTTTTAATTTCTAATTGTTCTTTAATTCTTGGGGGAACATATTCTCTTATACACATCTAGATGTGTATAAGAGACAGGTATTAACTTCAACAGGAGTAGGATTTGTATAATCTTTTTTATCGATTTTCTATTTCATCTATCGATCTAAAATAAAATTTTGATTATCATTAAAGTAAAAGCTGTAGGATTTAAATCATGAGCTTCAACTATAGATTTATAATATATTAATTCAGGGTACAATTAGAACATTCGCCTTAATCATCGAACTTGTTTTAGAAGTATTATCTTCGTAATTTTCTTAATTTCTATCATTAAAATTTAAATGATTAATAATTTGTTCTTTAATTTCTTCATCTATTTGTAAATCTCCAATTTTTTCTATTAAATTTATTTTAGTTGTACATTTATTAGCATAATGTCCTTTCTTTCCACATTTTCTGCAAATTATATTTGTTTTTACCCCTAATCTTTTACTTCTTGATCTGCTTTTTTATTAGAATTCATTTTTACCTTATCTTTATTTTTTCTAAAAAATGGTTTGTAGGGTTTTTTGGAGTTCTTAAATTTATTTTTCCTTTTATTTTTTGTAATTCTTTTTGCTTTTTGATAAGGAATAGGATTATCTTGGAATATCAAATTCTCTTAAACACATCTAGATGTGTATAAGAGACTAAGTTTATAGGCCCCTAATACGAACATTATTGGAATTTGCAATATTTCCAATAAAATGTTTAACAATATTTATTATTAAAGTAAAGGCAGATAAAAATTCAGAAATAGAAAGAGGGATTCCTAGATTAGTTATTAATTATAAACCATTTAACAAGTTTCAGTGAGATAATTATCCCACCAACCTCTAAGGATTCCAGAAAATCCTTCAATAACAATTTTGACAGCATTTGGCTCAGAAGTTCCTTTTTGTTTCAAAATTTTTATATACATAAGCATGTTATGTAAAGTTTTTTGTATTGCAGCATTACTATGAGCATCAATACACCACTCATATATTGTTCCAGAATTATAAGAATTTGCCATTAGTTGTGGATCTTCATAACTTAAATCAATAGGAGTAGGTCTTTGATAATAGTTATAAGTTTGGTGATATAGAGGTTTAAATTGTGTTGCATTTTCTTTGAATCTATTTTTTCTTTTTATAGCAAAAATATTTTCTTCTGGAATATTTAAATTTTTAAACATTGTTCTGAAATGTTTGTAATATTATTTTCTGAACAATTGCTTTCATTATCTTCAGTATCAGTATTATTATCTTTTACTGATAAAACATTTAATTTTAAAATATTTTTCTGTTTATCACTTGAAGAAGGTTCTGTTATATTTAAATCTTTCATTTTTCCTCTTAAGATTTTCACTAATTCTTCATTTTGATCAATAAAAACATCAGAAGGTAAATTTTCTCTAGGTTTTATTGAAGAAATATGATCATTAGAAGTAGGAATTGGTTTAATATTAATAGGAGTATTTATATAAGGGGAAGAATAATAATGTAATTTTTCTTCAATTCTATTTAATTGTTTAGAAATTGTTCCTAAGTTAAGATTTGAAAAATTATTTTGTTGGTATCAGAGTCATGTGTAACTAAATTCTTAAAGGATTGATTATAATTGTACTAAATCATGACTTAATGATAAAATCAGTAAACAACAAGGATGGTAAGTAAAATGATTTTTATTCCCTAATATCGATTAATTGTTAAATGGTTCGTCACCCAAATCGTAACTGGCATAAAAGACATCAGTTAGTAAGATAAGTTCCACTTGTTTAAGATATTAAAGTAAAACATGATTTAATACCTGTCTCTTATACACATCTAGATGTGTATAAGAGAAGTGCTTCAATAAGTGAAAGATTGAATTTAAATTAAGACTATGAATTTAGTCAGTTCTGTCTCTTATACACATCTAGATGTGTATAAGAGACAGGTTCAAGTCTACTTCACTATTTAAAACTAAAAAAAATTCTGAATTAATTAAATTGAAGATAATTGTAATACTATACAAAATCTGGCTTGTATAAGAGATTTAATAGTTAATTCAAATTTCTTTACAACCTTTAAATCGTCAAGGACTTGATACTACTGTCTGTGTTGCTCTTCGTGATGCTAGACATAATAAATTTTCAGATTCATTAATTGGTTTAATTGAATCAAGTCTTTGTAATGGCCCAATTTATTTTAGTAGTTATCCAAATTTTTCTGTATCTTTAAGTGATAAAAATTTGCTTGATGTTTTAACCTTAAATGTTAAAACTAACGGTTATGATATGAAACCTGGATCAGAAAATATAAATATTACTTATAGAATTTGTTATAAATTAATGAATACTATAAGTCCTGGTGCTATTAATATAAATACAAATGACAGAAAAACTCCTTTAATTGATACAAATTTAACAAGATCTAATATACAAATTCCTAAATTAATTAGCTGGGATGAGGTTAATATTCCAGAAACTTGGACTTTTGAGAAAATTACAAATCCTACTCCTGTTGAAGTTAATACTTCAGATTGTGAGTCGGTGTTCGAGATAGCTTTTATCTAGAAGAAGAAGAGGCCTTCTTCTATTCCAACTTCTCTTTCTCAAAATTTTAAAAAACTCCTAGATCTGTAGTTAGATCCAGATCTAATAGATTAACTTTTGAAGGAACTCAAGAATCACCTAATAAAATTCTTCATGGAATTTATAATTCTGCAAACGAAACAGAAGATATAAATTTAGGATCTGAAGTTAATTATCAATCTGACTATCAGATAAATGTTCTATCAAATCAAGAATTTTCTGATGAAGAAATGAGAAAAATTGCTGAAAAATCTAAAGAAGAATTTTAAGCACGTATACTTGGCCTCATTTCTCACTTATTTCTTCAAAACCATCATATTATATTTTAGTTCTTATTCTTTTATGCATAGTTATCACTCATGGTTCTTTATTTGGCCAAATCAAATCGCATTTTAAGTTCTTCTCTTGAGTTACGAGATTTACTTTTATAAGAACTCCTGTTCTATTTTTCTTAATCAGATATGACTCGATCTACTTTGTTAGTTTTTAATCCTGTACGATTAGATCTCCTTTACTGTGTCATAATATAGTAGATTAGACCCTTTCTTTCTTCTCAATATCGTACTATTACAATTTCTTCCTCAATCATTGTGCAGGCATAATTAATAGGCCTCATTTCCCAGTTCTTTTTCTTATACGATTAGATAATCTCATAATTATAAATCTTTAATGAATACGACCCGCTCTTGGTTCTTTTTAAATCTAATACGACTACTTCTCCTTTTGATTGTATCTCCTTTTGCGACTCACAATATATTACGATTAGTCGACTTTCTTAGTTCTCAATGTCTTAGGATTACACTTCTTCCTTAGTTATTAAGCTAATATAGTTGCCTCCGTTCTCTTTCGATTGCGATTAGATCATTCATTTGATCTAAATCTTTTGTGCACAGGTCCCACACGTGGTTCTCAATCTAGTCTAACTAAGTCACGTATTAGGGGCTTATCATCCGTTATTAGATATTCTTAAGGACTCTTTTCAACATGTATGTCGATTAGATCACCTTTCTAGTTTCTTAATTATCTCCCTAATATTTTATCGTGTGTTCTCCTTTTGCGATTCATAACATAGAACAGTTAGTCAATTTCTTGCCTTTCAATATCGAACGATCACAACTTCTTCCTTACTCGTAAAGCAAGTTTGATCGGCCTCATTTCTCTATTCTTTTGCAAATGCTATTAGATGATGTATTAGTTCTAAATCTTCAAGGAATAGGTCCAGCGCATGGTTCTTAATCCATTCTTATTAAAACATATTTATGTTCTTACCCTGTGAAATTTGATCTCATATCTTTTCCAAATGTGCCATGATTGGAACTCTTCTCATATTTCATAATCTTACACGACTAATCTCCTTTCTTTGTTCTGTGAATTGCATATGTTATGTCTCATTTTGTTGTTCATTGTATAGCTCGATTAGTCTCGTTTCTTAGTTCTCAATATAGTACGATTATCACTTCTTCCTTTGTCATTGTAACTATGAACTATACAGCAAGGTGTAATTGGCTTCATTTCTCAGTTCTTTTTCAAATAAGGTTAGATAATCATCTTTTGTTCAAAGTCTTTTTCAATTTGAACTGATTCTTGGTTCTTAATCTAGCATTAATTAAATCACATTTTACGTTGTTATCATCAGTTATTAGAACTTATTACGTTTCTACGTGTACTATGTTGAGAACTCCTTTCTTGTTTCTTAATCTTATGCGACTTGATCCCAGTTATCAGTATTTAATCTTGTATGATTTGTCCACTTCCTTAGTTCTCAATATCGTACGAGTACAACTCCTTCCACTGTGATTAAGCACGTATACTTGGCCTCATTTCTCACTTATTTCTTCAAAACCATCATATTATATTTTAGTTCTTATTCTTTTATGCATAGTTATCACTCATGGTTCTTAATTTGGCCAAATCAAATCGCATTTTAAGTTCTTATCTTGAGTTACGAGATTTACTTTTATAAAAACTCCTGTTCTATTTCTTAATCTGATCTATGACTCGATCTACTTTGTTAGTTATTAATCCTGTACGATTAGATCTACTTTACTGTGTCATAATATAGTACGATTAGACCCTTTCTTTCTTCTCAATATCGTACTATTACAATTTCTTCCTCAACCATTGTGCAGCATAATTAATAGGCCTCATTTCTCAGTTCTTTTTCTTATACGATTAGATAATCTCTTAATTATAAATCTTTAATGAATACGACCCGCTCTTGGTTCTTTTTAAATCTAATACGACTACTTCTCCTTTTGATTGTATCTCTTTTTGCGACTCACAATATATTACGATTAGTCGACTTTCTTAGTTCTCAATATCTTACGATTACACTTCTTCCTTAGTTATTAAGCTAATATAGTTGCCTCCGTTCTCTTTCGATTGCGATTAGATCATTCATTTGATCTAAATCATTTGTGCACAGGTCCCACACATGGTTCTCAATCTAGTCTAACTAAGTCACGTATTAGGGGCTTATCATCCGTTATTAGATATTCATTATCTTTTCAACATGTATGTCGATTAGTTCACCTTTCTAGTTTCTTAATTATCTCCCTAATATTTTATCATGTGTTCTCCTTTTGCGATTCATAACATAGAACAGTTAGTCAATTTCTTGGCTCTCAATATCGATCGATCGCAACTTCTTCCTTAGTCGTAAAGCAAGTTTGATCGGCCTCATTTCTCTATTCTTTTGCAAATGCTATTAGATGATATATTAGTTCTAAATCTTCAAGGAATAGGTGCAGCGCATGGTTCTCAATCCATTCTTATTAAAACACATTTATGTTCTTACCTTGTGAAATTTGATATCAAATCTTTTCCAAATGTGCCATGATTGGAACTCTTCTCATATTTCATAATCTTACACGACTAATCTCCTTTATTTTTTCTGTGAATTGCATATGTTATGTCTCATTTTGTTGTTCATTGTTTAGCTCGATTAGTCGCATTTCTTAGTTCTCAATATTGTACGATTATCACTTCTTCCTTTGTCATCATACATATACAAGGTGTAATTGGCTTCATTTCTCAATTCTTTTTCAAATAAGGTTAGATAATCATCTTTTGTTCAAACTCTTTTTCAATTTGAACTGATTCTTGGTTCATAATCTAGCATAATTAAATCACATTTTACGTTGTTATCATGAGTTATTAGAACTTATTATGTTTCTACGTGTACTTTGTTGAGAACTCCTTTCTTGTTTCTTAATCTGTTGGGACTTGATCCCAGTTATTAGTATTTAATCTTGTACGATTTGTCCCCTTTCTTAGTTCTCAATATCGTACGAGTACAACACCTTCCACTGTGATTAAGCATGTATACTTGGCCTCATTTCTCACTTATGTCTTCAAAACCATCATATTATATTTTAGTTCTTATTCTTTTATGCATAGTTATCACTCATGGTTCTTTATTTGGCCAAATCAAATCGCATTTTAAGTTCTTCTCTTGAGTTACGAGATTTACTTTTATAAGAACTCCTGTTCTAAATTCGTAATCGATAATGCAAAGTCGATCTATTTTGTTAGTTATTAATCTGTACGATTAGATCTCCTTTACTGTGTCATAATATAGTACGATTAGACTCTTTCTTTCTTCTCAATATCGTACTATTACAATTTCTTCCTCAATCATTGTGCAGGCATAATTAATAGGCCTCATTTCTCAGTTCTTTTTCTTATACGATTAGATAATCTCTTAATTATAAATATTTAATGAATACGACCCACTCTTGGTTCTTTTTAAATCTAATACGACTACTTCTCCTTTTGATTGTATCTCTTTTTGCGACTCACAATATATTACGATTAGTCGACTTTCTTAGTTCTCAATATCTTACGATTACACTTCTTCCTTAGTTATTAAGCTAATATAGTTGCCTCCGTTCTCTTTCGATTGCGATTAGATCATTCATTTGATCTAAATCTTTTGTGCACAGGTCCCACACATGGTTCTCAATCTAGTCTAACTAAGTCACGTATGAGGGGCTTATCATCCGTTATTAGATATAATCATCTCTTATCTTTTCAACATGTATGTCGATTAGTTCACCTTTCTAGTTTCTTAATTATCTCCCTAATATTTTATCATGTGTTCTCCTTTTGCGATTCATAACATAGAACAGTTAGTCAATTTCTTGGCTCTCAATATCGATAAATCGCAACTTCTTCCTTACTCGTAAAGCAAGTTTGATCGGCCTCATTTCTCTATTCTTTTGCAAATGCTATTAGATGATGTATTAGTTCTAAATCTTCAAGGAATAGGTCCAGCACATGGTTCTTAATCCATTCTTATTAAAACATATTTATGTTCTTACCTTGTGAAATTTGATCTCATATCTTTTCCAAATGTGCCATGATTGGAACTCCTCTCATATTTCATAATCTTACACAACTAATCTCCTTTCTTTGTTCTGTGAATTGCATATGTTATGTCTCATTTTGTTGTTCATTGTTTAGCTCGATTAGTCACCTTTCTTAGTTCTCAATAATGTACGATTATCACTTCTTCCTTTGTACATTACACAAGGTGTAATTGGCTTCATTTCTCAGTTCTTTTTCCAATAAGGTTATCTTTTGTTCAAACTCTTTTTCAATTTGAACTGATTCTTGGTTCTTAATCTAGTATAATTAAATCACATTTTACGTTGTTATCATGAGTTATTAGAACTTATTATGTTTCTACGTGTACTTTGTTGAGAACTCCTTTCTCGTTTCTTAATCTTATGCCACTTGATCCCAGTTATTAGTATTTAATCTTGTACGATTTGTCCCCTTTCTTAGTTCTCAATATCGTACGAGTACAACTCCTTCCACTGTGATTAAGCATGTATACTTGGCCTCATTTTTCACTTATTTCTTCAAAACCATCATATTATATTTTAGTTCTTATTCTTTTATGCATAGTTATCACTCATGGTTCTCTATTTGGCCAAATCAAATCGCATTTTAAGTTCTTCTCTTGAGTTACGAGATTTATTATTATAAGAACTCCTGTTCTATTGTTCTTAATCGCATATGACTCGATCTACTTTGTTAGTTTTTAATCCTGTACGATTAGATCTCCTTTACTGTGTCATAATATAGTACGATTATGCCCTTTCTTACTTCTCAATATCGTACTATTACAATTTCTTCCTCAATCATTGTGCAGGCATAATTAATAGGCCTCATTTCTCAGTTCTTTTTCTTATACGATTAGATAATCTCATAATTATAAATCTTTAATGAATACGACCCGCTCTTGGTTCTTTTTAAATCGAATACGACTACTTCTCCTTTCGATTGTATCTCCTTTTGCCACTCACAATATATAAAGATTAGTCGACTTTCTTAGTTCTCAATATCTTACGATTACACTTCTTCCTTAGTTATTAAGCTAATATAGTTGCCTCTATTCTCTTTCGATTGCGATTGGATCATTCATTTGACCTAAATCTTTTCTGCACAGGTCCCACACATGGTTCTCAATCTAGTCTAACTAAGTCACGTATCAGGGGCTTATCATCCGTTATTAGATATTCTTATCGTGAGATCGTAATAAGATGATCTAATGTATTTTCAACATGTATGTCGATTAGATCACTTTCTAGTTTCTTAATTATCTCCCTAATATTTTATCGTGTGTTCTCCTTTTGCTATTCACAACATATAACAGTTAGTCAATTTCTTGGCTCTCAATATCGAACGATCGCAACTTCTTCCCTACTCGTAAAGCAAGTTTGATCGGCATCATTTCTCTATTCTTTTGCAAATGCTATTAGATGATGTATTAGTTCTAAATCTTCAAGGAATAGGTCCAGCGCATGGTTCTTAATCCATTCTTATTAAAACATATTTATGTTCTTACCTTGTGAAATTTGATCTCATATCTTTTCCAAATGTACTATGATTGGAACTCCTCTCATATTTCATAATCTTACACGACTAATCTCCTTTCTTTGTTCTGTGAATTGCATATGTTATGTCTCCTTTTGTTGTTCATTGTGTAGCTCGATTAGTCGCATTTCTTAGTTCTCAATATTGTACGATTATCACTTCTTCCTTTGTCATTATACCAAGGTGTAATTGGCTTCATTTCTCAGTTCTTTTTCCAATAAGGTTAGATAATCATCTTTTGTTCAAACTCTTTTTCAATTTGAACTGATTCTTGGTTCTTAATCTTGCATAATTAATTCACATTTTACATTGTTATCATGAGTTATTAGAACAAATTATGTTTCTACGTGTACTTTGTTGAGAACTCCTTTCTTGTTTCTTACTCTTATGCGACTTGATCCCAGTTATTGTTATTTAATCTTGTACGGTTTGTCCCCTTTCTTAGTTCTCAATATCGTACGAGTACAACACCTTCCACAGTGATTAAGCACGTATACTTGGCCTCATTTCTCACTTATTTCTTCAAAACCATCATATTATATTTTAGTTCTTATTCTTTTATGCATAGTTATCACTCATGGTTCTTTATTTGGCCAAATCAAATCGCATTTTAAGTTCTTCTCTTGAGTTACGAGATTTACTTTTATAAGAACTCTGTGATGTATTTCTTAATCTGATATGACTCGATCTACTTTGTTAGTTCTTAATCTGTACGATTAGATCTCCTTTACTGTGTCATAATATAGTACGATTAGACCCTTTCTTTCTTCTCAATATCGTACTATTACAATTTCTTCCTCAATCATTGTGCAGGCATAATTAATAGGCCTCATTTCTCAGTTCTTTTTCTTATACGATTAGATAATCTCATAATTATAAATCTTTAATGAATACGACCCGCTCTTGGTTCTTTTTAAATCTAATACGACTATTTCTCCTTTATTAGTTCTCAATCTTGTTTGATTGTATCTCCTTTTGCGACTCACAATATATTACGATTAGTCGACTTTCTTAGTTCTCAATGTCTTAGGATTACACTTCTTCCTTAGTTATTAAGCTAATATAGTTGCCTCCGTTCTCTTTCGATTGCGATTAGATCATTCATTTGATCTAAATCTTTTGTGCACAGGTCCCACACGTGGTTCTCAATCTAGTCTAACTAAGTCACGTATTAGGGGCTTATCGATCCGTTATTAGATATTCTTATCTTTTCAACATGTATGTCGATTAGATCACCTTTCTAGTTTCTTAATTATCTCCCTAATATTTTATCATGTGTTCTCCTTTTGCGATTCATAACATAGAACAATTAGTCAATTTCTTGGCTCTCAATATCGAACGATCGCAACTTCTTCCTTACTCGTAAAGCAAGTTTGATCGGTCTCATTTCTCTATTCTTTTGCAAATGCTATTAGATGATGTATTAGTTCTAAATCTTCAAGGAATAGGTCCAGCACATGGTTCTTAATCCATTCTTATTAAAACATATTTATGTTCTTACCTTTTGAAATTTGATCTCATATCTTTTCCAAATGTGCTATGATTGGAACTCCTCCCATATTTCATAATCTTACACGACTAATATTCTTTTCTTTGTTCCGTGAATTGCATATGTTATGTCTCATTTTGTTGTTCATTGTATAGCTCGATTAGTCGCATTTCTTAGTTCTCAATATTGTACGATTGAGATATCACTTCTTCCTTTGTCATTATACAAGTAGTAATTGTCGTCATTTCTCAGTTCTTTTTCAAATAAGATTAGATAATCATCATTTGTTCAAACTCTTTTTCAATTTGAACTGATTCTTGGTTCTTAATCTTGCATAATTAAATCACATTTTACGTTGTTATCATGAGTTATTAGAACTTATTTTGTTTCTACGTGTACTTTGTTGAGAACTCCTTTCTTGTTTCTTTATCTTATGCGACTTGATCCCAGTTATTAGTATTTAATCTTGTACGATTTGTCCCCTTTCTTTGTTCTCAATATCCTACGAGTACAACACCTTTCACTGTGATTAAGCACGTATACTTGGCCTCATTTCTCACTTATTTCTTCAAAACCATCATATTATATTTGAGTTCTTATTCTTTTATGCATAGTTATCCATCATGGTTCTTTATTTGGCCAAATCAAATCGCATTTTATGTTCTTCTCTTGAGTTACGAGATTTACTTTTATAAGAACTCATGTATCTATTTCTTAGTCTGATATGACTCGATTACTTTGTTAGTTCTTAATCCTGTACATTTAGATATCCTTTACTGTGTGATAATATAGTACGATTAGACCCTTTCTTTCTTCTCAATATCGCACTATTACAATTTCTTCCTCAATCATTGTGCAGGCATAATTAATAGGCCTCATTTCTCAGTTCTTTTTCTTATACGATTAGATAATCTCTTAATTATAAATCTTTAATGAATACGACCCGCTCTTGGTTCTTTTTAAATCTAATACGACTACTTCTCCTTTTGATTGTATCTCTTTTTGCGACTCACAATATATTACGATTAGTCGACTTTCTTAGTTCTCAATATCTTACGATTACACTTCTTCCTTAGTTATTAAGCTAATATAGTTGCCTCCGTTCTCTTTCGAATGCGATTAGATCATTCATTTGATCTAAATCTTTTGTGCACAGGTCCCACACATGGTTCTCAATCTAGTCTAACTAAGTCACGTATTAGGGGGGCGTAAGAAGATGATGTTATCATCCGTTATTAGATATTCTTATCTTTTCAACATGTATGTCGATTAGATCACCTTTCTAGTTTCTTAATTATCTCCCTAATATTTTATCGTGTGTTCTCCTTTTGCGATTCATAACATAGAACAGTTAGTCAATTTCTTGGCTCTCAATATCGAACGATCGCAACTTCTTCCCTACTCGTAAAGCAAGTTTGATCGGCATCATTTCTCTATTCTTTTGCAAATGCTATTAGATGATGTATTAGTTCTAAATCTTCAAGGAATAGGTCCAGCGCATGGTTCTTAATCCATTCTTATTAAAACATATTTATGTTCTTACCTTGTGAAATTTGATCTCATATCTTTTCCAAATGTGCTATGATTGGAACTCCTCTCGTATTTCATAATCTTACACGACTAATCTCCTTTCTTTGTTCTGTGAAGGCATATGTTATGTCTCCTTCGGTTGTTCATTGTGTAGCACGATTAGTCGCATTTCTTAGTTCTCAATATTGTACGGAGACAATTATCCCTTCTTCCTTTGTCATTATACAAGGTGTAATTGGCTTCATTTCTCAGTTCTTTTTCCAATAAGGTTAGATAATCATCTTTTGTTCAAACTCTTTTTCAATTTGAACTGATTCTTGGTTCTTAATCTTGCATAATTAATTCACATTTTACGTTGTTATCATGAGTTATTAGAACTTATTGTGTTTCTACATGTACTTTGTTGAGAACTCCTTTCTTGTTTCTTAATCTTATGCGACTTGATCCCAGTTATTAGTACTTAATCTTGTACGATTTGTCCCCTTTCTGAGTTCTCAATATCGTACGAGTACAACTCCTTCCACTATGATTAAGCACGTATACTTGGCCTCATTTCTCACTTATTTCTTCAAAACCATCATATTATATTTTAGTTCTTATTCTTTTATGCATAGTTATCACTCTTGGTTCTTAATTTGGCCAAATCAAATCGCATTTTAAGTTCTTATCTTGAGTTACGAGATTTACTTTTATAAGAACTCCATGTTCTATTTTCTTAATCTGATATGACTCGATCTACTTTGTTAGTTCTTAATCCTGTACGATTAGATCTCCTTTACTGTGTCACAATATAGTACGATTAGACCCTTTCTTTCTTCTCAATAATGCACTATTACAATTTCTCCCTTAATCATTATGCAGGCATAATTAAAGGCCTCGTTTCTCATTTCTTTTTCGTATACGATTAGATAATCTCTTAATTATAAATCTTGAATGAATACGACCCGCTCTTGGTTGTTTTTAAATATAATACGGCTAATTTTCCTTTATTAGTTCTCAATCATTTTAAATTGCTGTATCTCCTTTTGCGACTCACAATATATTACGATTAGTCGACTTTCTTAGTTCTCAATATCTTACGATTACACTTCTTCCTTAGTTATCAAGCTTATATGGTTGCCTCCGTTCTCTTTCGAATGCGATTAGATCTTTCATTTGATCTAAATCTTTTGTGCAGGTCCCACACATGGTTCTCAATCTAATAGTTAACTAAGCTACGTATTATACACATCTATCCGATTAGATAAGAGACATCTTTTCAACATGTATGTCGAGAATAACAAAAGAAGTTTATTAATAGACATGATCGCAATATTTTATCATGTGTTCTCCTTTTGCTATTCATAACATAGAACAGTTAGTCAATTTCTTGGCTCTCAATATCGAACGAGAAATGAACTTCTTCCTTACTCGTAAAGCAAGTTTGAGAGCATTTATGAAAATTCGTTTGCAAATGCTATTAGATGATGTATTAGTTCTAAATCTTCAAGGAATAGGTCCAGCACATGGTTCTTAATCCATTCTTATTAAAACATATTTATGTTCTTACCTTGTGAAATTTGATCTCATATCTTTTCCAAATGTGCTATGATTGGAACTCCTCTCATATTTCATAATCTTACATAACTAAGAAACTTAAAATTGTGATGTGAATTGCATATGTTATGTCTCCTTTTTTGTTCATTGTGTAGCTCGATTAGTCGCATTTCTACGTTAGTTCTCAATATTGTACAATTATCACTTCTTCCTTTGTCATTATACAAGGTGTAATTGGCTTCATTTCTCAGTTCTTTTTCAAATAAGGTTAGATAATCATCTTTTGTTCAAACTCTTTTTCAATTTGAACTAATTCTTGGTTCTTAATCTAGCATAATTAAATCACATTTTAAGTTGTTATCATGAGTTATTAGAACTTATTATGTTTTAAGTAAGAATGGATTAAGAACTCAAGAGAAGAACTTAAAATGCGATTTGATTCGGCCAAATCCCAGTTATCAGTATTTAATCTTGTACGATTTGTCCCCTTTCTGAGTTCTCAATATCGTAAGAGTACAACTCCTTCCACTGTGATTAAGCATGTATACTTGGCCTCATTTCTCACTTATTTCTTCAAAACCATCATATTATATTTTAGTTCTTATTCTTTTATGCATAGTTATCACTCATGGTTCTCTATTTGGCCAAATCAAATCGCATTTTAAGTTCTTCTCTTGAGTTACGAGAAGAATTTACTTTTATAAGAACTCCTGTTCCATTTCTTAATCTGATATGACTCGATCTACTTTGTTAGTTCTTAATCCTGTACGATTAGATCTCCTTTACTGTGTCACAATATAGTACGATTAGACCCTTTCTTTCTTCTCAATAATTGACTATTACAATTTCTTCCTTAATCATTATGCAGGCATAATTAAAGGCCTCGTTTCTCGTTTCTTTTTCTTATACGATTAGATAATCTCTTAATTATAAATCTTTAATGAATATGACCCGCTCTTGGTTCTTTTTAAATATAATACGGCTACTTTTCCTTTATTAGTTCTCAATCATTTTTGATTGAGAAAATAACAGATTGTACTAACTGGTTCTCAATCTAGTCTAATTAAGTCACGTATTAGGGGCTTATCATCCGTTATTAGATATTCTTATCTTTTCAACATGTATGTCGATTATATCATCTTTCTAGTTTCTTAATTATCTCCCTAATATTTTATCCTGTGTTCTCCTATTGTGATTCATAACATAGAACAGTTAGTCAATTTCTTGGCTCTCAATATCGAACGATCGCAACTTCTTCCTCACGCGTAAAGCAAGTTTGATCGGTCTCATTTCTCTATTCTTTTGCAAATGGTATTAGATGATGTATTAGTTCTAAATCTTCAAGGAATAGGTCCAGCCGCATGGTTCTTAATCCATTCTTATTAAAACATATTTATGTTCTTACCTTGTGAAATTTGATCTCATATCTTTTCCAAATGTGCAATGATTGGAACTCCTCTCATATTTCATAATCTCACACGACTAATCTCCTTTCTCTGTTCTGAATTGCATATGTTATGTCTCCTTTGTTGTTCATTGTATAACAGCTCGATTAGTCGCATTTCTTAGTTCTCAATGTTGTACGATTATCCCTTCTTCCTTTGTAATGAGACAAGGTGTAATTGGCTTCATTTCTCTGTTCTTTTTCCAATAAGGTTAGATAATCATCTTTTGTTCAAACTCTTTTTCAATTTGAACTGATTCTTGGTTCTTAATCTTGGATAATTAATTCACATTTTACGTTGTTATCATGAGTTATTAGAAATCGTTATTATGTTTCTACATGTACTTTGTTGAGAACTCCTTTCTTGTTTCTTAATCTTATGCGACTTGATCCCAGTTATTAGTACTTAATCTTGTACGATTTGTCCCCTTTCTCAGTTCTCAATATCGTACGAGTACAACTCCTACCACTGTGATTAAGAACGTATACTTGGCCTCATTTCTCACTTATTTCTTCAAAACCATCATATTATATTTGAGTTCTTATTCTTTTATGCATAGTTATCACTCGTGGTTCTTAATTTGGCCAAATCAAATCGCATTTTAATCGTTCTTATCTTGAGTTACGAGATTTACTTTTTTAAGAACTCCTGTTCTATTTCTTAATCTGATATGACTCGATCTACTTTGTAAGTTCGTAATCCTGTACGATTAGATCTCCTTTACTTTTTCATAATATAGTACGATTAGAACCTTTCTTTCTTCTCAATATCGTACTATTACAATTTCTTCCTTAATCATTGTGCAGGCATAATTAATAGGCCTCGTTTCTCAGTTTTCTTTTTCTTATACGATTAGATAATCTCTTAATTATAAATCTTTAATGAATACGACCCGCTCTTGGTGCTTTTTAAATCTAATATGGCTACTTCTCCTTTATTAGTTCTCAATCATTTTTTATTGCTGTATCTCCTTTTGCGACTCACAATATATTACGATTAGTCGACTTTCTTAGTTCTCAATATCTTACGATTACACTTCTTCCTTAGTTATTAAGCTTATATGGTTTGCCTCCATTCTCTTTCGAATGCTATTAGATCATTCATTTTATAATACTAAATCTTTTGTGCACAGGTCCCAGACATGGTTCTCAATCTAGTCTAACTAAGTCACGTATTAGGGGCTTATCATCCGTTATTAGATATTCTTATCTTTTCAACATGTATGTCGATTATATCACCTTTCTAGTTTCTTAATTATCTCCCTAATATTTTATCATGTGTTCTCCTATTGCGATTCATAACATAGAACAGTTAGTCAATTTCTTGGCTCTCAATATCGAACGATCGCAACTTCTTCCTCACTCGTAAAGCAAGTTTGATCGGTCTCATTTCTCTATTCTTTTGCAAATGGTATTAGATGATGTATTAGTTCTAAATCTTCAAGGAATAGGTCCAGCCGCATGGTTCTTAATCCATTCTTATTAAAACATATTTATGTTCTTACCTTGTGAAATTTGATCTCATATCTTTTCCAAATGTGCAATGATTGGAACTCCTCTCATATTTCATAATCTCACACGACTAATCTCCTTTCTTTGTTCTGAATTGCATATGCTCCTTATGTCTCCTTTTGTTGTTCATTGTATAGCTCGATTAGTCGCATTTCTTAGTTCTCAATATTGTACGATTATCACTTCTTCCTTTGTAATGAGACAAGGTGTAATTGGCTTCTTTTCTCTGTTCTTTTTCCAATAAGGTTAGATAATCATCTTTTGTTCAAACTCTTTATCATTTTGAACTGATTCTTGGTTCTTAATCTTGCATAATTAATTCACATTTTACGTTTTTATCATGAGTTATTAGAACTTATTATGTTTCTACGTGTACTTTGTTGAGAACTCCTTTATTGTTCCTTAATCTTATGCGACTTGATCCCAGTTATTAGTACTTAATCTTGTACGATTTGTCCCCTTTCTCAGTTCTCAATATCGAGAACCAACAAATTGGCTAACTGTTCTATGATTAAGAACGTATACTTGGCCTCATTTCTCACTTATTTCTTCAAAACCATCATATTATATTTGAGTTCTTATTCTTTTATGCATAGTTATCACTCATGGTTCTTAATTTGGCCAAATCAAATCGCATTTTAAGTTCTTCTCTTGAGTTACGAGATTTACTTTTATAAGAACTCCTGTTCTATTTCTTAATCTGATATGACTCGATCTACTTTGTTAGTTCGTAATCCTGTACGATTAGATCTCCTTTAGTGTGTAAGAATATAGTACAATTAGACCCTTTCTTTCTTCTTAATATCGTAGAATTACAATTTTTACCTTAATCATTGTGCAGGCATAATTAATAGGCCTCATTTCAGAGTTCTTTTTCTTATACGATTAGATAATCTCTTAATTATAAATCTTTAATGAATACGACCCGCTCTTGGTTCTTTTTAAATATAGTACGGCAACTTCTCCTTTACCAGTTCTCAATCTTGTTTGATTGATTTATCTCCTTTTGCGACTCACAATATATTACGATTAGTCGACTTTCTTAGTTCTCAATATCTTACGATTACACTTCTTCCTTAGTTATTAAGCTAATATGGTTGCCTCCGTTCTCATATAATCTTTCGAATATGATTAGATCATTCATTTGATCTAAATCTTTTGTGCACAGGTCCCACACATGGTTCTCAATCTAGTCTAACTAAGTCACGTATTAGGGCTTATCATCCGTTATTAGATATTCTTATCTTTTCAACATGTATGTCGATTAGAACACCTTTCTAGTTTCTTAATTATCTCCCTAATATTTTATCATGTGTTCACCTTTTGCGATTCATAACATAGAACAGTTAGTCAATTTCTTGGCTCTCAATATCGAACGATCGCAACTTCTTCCTCACTCGTAAAGCAGGTTTGATCGGTTTCATTTCTCTATTCTTTTGCAAATGGTATTAGATGATGTATTAGTTCTAAATCTTCAAGGAATAGGTCAAGCCGCATGGTTCTTAATCCATTCTTATTAAAACGTATTTATGTTCTTACCTTGTGAAATTTGATCTCATATCTTTTCCAAATGTGCAATGATTGGAACTCCTCTCATATTTCATAATCTCACACGACTAATCTCCTTTCTCACAAATGAACTGCATAAATTATGTCTCCTTTGTTGTTCATTGCATAGCTCGATTAGTCGCATTTCTTAGTTCTCAATGTTGTACGATTATCCCTTCTTCCTTTGTAATGAGACAAGGTGTAATTGGCTTCATTTCTCAGTTCGTTTTCCAATAAGGTTAGATAATCATCTTTTGTTCAAACTCTTTATCAATTTGAACTGATTCTTGGTTCTTAATCTTGCATAATTAATTCACATTTTACGTTGTTATCATGAGTTATTAGAACTTATTGTGTTTCTACATGTACTTTGTTGAGAACTCCTTTGTTGTTTCTTAATCTTATGCGACTTGATCCCCGTTATTAGTATTTAATCTTGTACGATTTGTCCTCTTTCTTAGTTCTGTATATCATACAGTACAACTCTTTCTACTGTGATTAAGCAAGTATAATTGGCCTCATTTCTCACTTATTTCTTCAAAACCATCATATTATATTTTAGTTCTTATTGTTTTTTGCTGCCATAGTTATCACTCATTGTTCTTTATTTGGCCAAATCAAATCGCATTTTAAGTTCTTATCTTGAGTTACGAGATTTACTTTTATAAGAACTCTGTTCTATTTCTTAACGGATGATAAGCCCCTAATACGTGACATAGTTAGACTAGATTGAGAATATCTAATAACGGATGATAAGTGTAATAATAGACTTATTAGACTAGATTGAGAACCAATATCGTACTATTACAATTTCTTCCTTAATCATTGTGCAGGCATAATTAATAGGCCTCCTTTCTCAGTTCTTTTTCTTATACGATTAGATAATCTCTAATTATAAATATTTAATGAATACGACCCGTTCTTGGTTCTTTTTAAATATAGTACGGCAACTTCTCCTTTACCAGTTCTCAATCTTGTTTGATTGATGTATCTCCTTTTGCGACTCACAATATATTACGATTAGTCGACTTTCTTAGTTCTCAATATCTTACGATTACACTTCTTCCTTAGTTATTAAGCTAATATGGTACAGACATAGAAGTGCCTCCATTCTCTTTCGAATGCTATTAGATCATTCATTTTATCTAAATCTTTTGTGCACAGGTCCCAGACATGGTTCTCAATCTAGTCTAACTAAGTCACGTATTAGGGGCTTATCATCCGTTATTAGATATTCTTATCTTTTCAACATGTATGTCGATTAGATCACCTTTCTAATTTCTTAATTATCGTACTAATATTTTATCATGTGTTCACCTTTGCGATTCATAACATAGAACAGTTAGTCAATTTCTTGGCTCTCAATATCGAACGATCGCAACTTCTTCCTCACTCGTAAAGCAAGTTTGATCGGCCTCATTTCTCTATTCTTTTGCAAATGCTATTAGATGATGTATTAGTTCTAAATCTTCAAGGAATAGGTTAAGCCGCATGGTTCTTAATCCATTCTTATTAAAACATATTTATGTTCTTACCTTGTGAAATTTGATCTCATATCTTTTCCAAATGTGCAATGATTGGAACTCCTCTCATATTTCATAATCTTACACGACTAATCTCCTTTCTTTGTTCTGAATTGCATATGTTATGTCTCCTTTTGTTGTTCATTGTATAGCTCGATTAATCGAATTTCTTAGGACTGTCTCTTATACAGATGCTAGGTTCGAAAGGGAAGAGAGGCAACTATATTAGCTTAATAACTAAGGAAGATGTGTTATCGTAAGATATGGAGAACTAAGAAAGTCGACTAATCATAATATACTCTAATTTCATTCTTTTATGCATAGTTATCACTCATGGTTCTTAATTTGAGATCAAATCGCATTTTAAGAACATATCTTGAGTTACGAAGAATTACATTTTTAAGAACCCTGTTCCATTCCTTAATCTGATATGACTCGATCTACTTTGTTAGTTCTTAATCTGTACGATTAGATCTCCTTTCTTTTTCATAATATAGTACGATTAGACCCTAACTATGCATAAAAGAATAAGAACTAAAATATACTATGATGGTTTTGAAGAAATAAGTGAGAAATGAGGCCAAGTATACGTGCTGTCTCTTATACACATCTAGATGTGTATAAGAGACAGATTATGTGAACCAAGAATCAGAGTCAAAACTATGCGTAAAAGAATAAGAACTAAAATATAATATGACGGTTTTCAAGTAATAAGTGAGAAATGAGGCCAAGTATACGTGCTTATATATTGTGAGAAATTGACTAAGAGTTCTAGGTTATAAACAAAGTAAGGAGAACACATGCTGTCTCTTATACGTTCTCTTTCGAACATGATCTAGATCTGTCTCTTATACACATCTTAGTGTATCCCACACATGGTTCTCAATCTAGTCTAACTAAGTCACGTATTAGGGCTTATCATCCGTTATTAGATATTCTTATCTTTTCAACATGTATGTCGATTAGAACACCTTTCTAGTTTCTTAATTATCTCCCTAATATTTTATCATGTGTTCTCCTTTTGCGATTCATAACATAGAACAGTTAGTCAATTTCTTGGCTCTCAATATCGAACGATCGCAACTTCTTCCTTACTCGTAAAGCAAGTTTGATCGGCCTCATTTCTCTATTCTTTTGCAAATGCTATTAGATGATGTATTAGTTCTAAATCTTCAAGGAATAGGTCAAGCCGCATGGTTCTTAATCCATTCTTATTAAAACATATTTATGTTCTTACCTTGTGAAATTTGATCTCATATCTTTTCCAAATGTGCTATGATTGGAACTCCTCTCATATTTCAATAATCTCACACGACTAATCTCCTTTCTTTGTTCTGAATTGCATATGTTATGTCTCCTTTTGTTGTTCATTGTATAGCTCGATTAGTCGCATTTCTTAGTTCTCAATATTGTACGATTATCACTTCTTCCTTTGTCATTATACAAGGTGTAATTGGCTTCATTTCTCAGTTCTTTTTCAAATAAGGTTAGATAATCATCTTTTATAACATACTAGAGTTATCACTCATGGTTCTTAATTTGGCCAAATCAAATCGCATTTTAAGTTCTTATCTTGAGTTACGAGATTTACTTTTATAAGAACTCCTGTTCTATTTCTTAATCTGATATGACTCGATCTACTTTGTTAGTTCTTAATCCTGTACGATTAGATCTCCTTTACTGTGTCATAATATAGTACGATTAGACCCTTTCTTTCTTCTCAATATCGTACTATTACAATTTCTTCCTTAATCATTGTGCAGGCATAATTAATAGGCCTCATTTCTCAGTTCTTTTTCTTATACGATTAGATAATATCTAATTATAAATGGAACATAAGTACGGCCCCGCTCTTGGTTGTTTTTAAATCTAATACGGCTACTTCTCCTTTATTAGTTCTCAATCTTGTTTGATTGATGTATCTCCTTTTGCGACTCACAATATATTACGATTAGTCGACTTTCTTAGTTCTCAATATCTTACGATTACACTTCTTCCTTAGTTATTAAGCTAATATGGTATGGTGGTGCCTCCGTTCTCTTTCGAATGCGATTAGATCATTCATTTGATCTAAATCTTTTCTGCACAGGTCCCACACATGGTTCTCAATCTAGTCTAACTAAGTCACGTATTAGGGCTTATCATCCGTTATTAGATATTCTTATCTTTTCAACATGTATGTCGATTAGATCACCTTTCTAGTTTCTTAATTATCTCCCTAATATTTTATCATGTGTTCTCCTTTTGCGATTCATAACATAGAACAGTTAGTCAATTTCTTGGCTCTCAATATCGAACGATCGCAACTTCTTCCTTACTCGTAAAGCAAGTTTGATTGGCCTCATTTCTCTATTCTTTTGCAAATGCTTTTAGATGATGTATTAGTTCTAAATCTTCAAGGAATAGGTCCAGCCGCATGGTTCTTAATCCATTCTTATTAAAACATATTTATGTTCTTACCTTGTGAAATTTGATCTCATATCTTTTCCAAATGTGCCATGATTGGAACTCCTCTCATATTTCATAATCTTGAAACACACGACTAATCTCCTTTCTTTGTTCTGAATTGCATATGTTATGTCTCCTTATGTTGTTCATTGTATAGCTCGATTACTCGCATTTCTTAGTTCTCAATATTGTACGATTATCTCCTGTGTCATTATACAAGGTGTGTATTGGCTTCATTTCTCAGTTCTTTTTCAAATAAGAAAAGATAATCATCTTTTGTTCAAAAGAACGTAAAATTTGAACTGATTCTTGGTTCTTAATCTGGCATAATTAAATGACATTTTACGTTGTTATAATGAGTTATTAGAACTTATTATGTTTCTACATGTACTTTGTTGAGAACTCCTTTCTTGTTTCTAAATCTTATGCGACTTGATCCCAGTTATTAGTATTTAATCTTGTACGATTCGTCCCCTTTCTGAGTTCTCAATATCCTTCCACTGTGATTAAGCACGTATACTTGGCCTCATTTCTCACTTATTACTTGAAAACCGTCATATTATATTTTAGTTCTTATTCTTTTACGCATATAGTTATCACTCATGGTTCTTAATTTGGCCAAATCAAATCGCATTTTAAGTTCTTATCTTGAGTTACGAGATTTACTTTTATAAGAACTCCTGTTCTATTTCTTAATATGATATGACTCGATCTACTTTGTTAGTTCTTAATCCTGTACGATTAGATCTCCTTTTCACAATATAGTACGATTAGACCCTTTCTTTCTTCTCAATAATGCACTATTACAATTTCTTCCTTAATCATTGTGCAGGTATAATTAATAGGCCTCATTTCTCAGTTCTTTTCTTATACGATTAGAAAATATCATAATTATCTCCCTAATATTTTATCATGTGTTCTCCTTTTGCTATTCACAACATAGAACAGTTGGTCTATTTCTTGGCTCTCAATATCGAACGATCGCAACTTCTTCCTTACTCGTAAAGCAAGTTTGTTCGGCCTCATTTTTATATTCGTTTGCAAATGCTATTAGATGATGTATTAGTTCTAAATCTTCAAGGAATAGGTCCAGGAAGAACACACATGGTTCTTAATCCATTCTTATTAAAACATATTTATGTTCTTACCTTGTGAAATTTGATCTCATATCTTTTCCAAATGTGCTATGATTGGAACTCCTCTCGAATTTCATAATCTCACACGACTAATCTCCTTTCTTTGTTCTGAATTGCATATGAGTCATGTCTCCTTTTGTTGTTCATTGTATAGCACGATTAGTCGCATTTCTTAGTTCTCAATATTGTACAATTATCACTTCTTCCTTTGTCATTATACAAGGTGTAATTGGCTTCATTTCTCAGTTCTTTTTCAAATAAGGTTAGATAATCATCTTTTGTTCAAACTCTTTTTCAATTTGAACTGATTCTTGGTTCTTAATCTAGCATAATTAAATCACATTTTACGTTGTTATCATGAGTTATTAGAACTTATTATGTTTCTACATGTACTTTGTTGAGAACTCCTTTCTTGTTTCTTAATCTTATGCGACTTGATCCCAATTATTAGTATTTAATCTTGTACGATTTGATCATCTCCCCTTTCTGAGTTCTCAATATCGTACGAGTACAACTCCTTCCACTGTGATTAAGCACGTATACTTGGCCTCATTTCTCACTTATTTCTTCAAAACCATCATATTATATTTTAGTTCTTATTCTTTTATGCATAGTTATCACTCATGGTTCTTAATTTGGCCAAATCAAATCGCATTTTAAGTTCTTATCTTGAGTTACGAGATTTACTTTTATAAGAGACTCCTGTAAGATTTCTTAAACTGATAGTCGACTAATCGTCTACTTTGTTAGTTCTTAATCGTGTACACATTAGATCTCCTTTAAGAACAAATATAGTACGCTTAGTCCCTTTCATTGAAGATCTAAAATGTCACTAAACAATTTGGAAAAGATGTGAGATAATTGTTAAAGAATTAAGAACCTCGTTTCTCGTTTCTTTTTCTTATACGATTAGATAATCTCTTAATTATAAATCTTTAATGAACTATGACCGCTCTTGGTTCTTTTTAAATATAATACGGCTACTTTATCCTTTATTAGTTCTCAATCATTTTTGATTGTTGTATCTCCTTTTGCGACTCACAATATATTACGATTAGTCGACTTTCTTAGTTCTCAATATCTTACGATTACACTTCTTCCTTAGTTATTAAGCTTATATGGTTTGCCTCCATTCTCTTTCGAATGCTATTAGATCATTCATTTTATCTAAATCTTTTGTGCAAGAACCCAGACATGGTTCTCAATCTAGTCTAACTAAGTCACGTATTAGGGGCTTATCATCCGTTATTAGATATTCTTATCTTTTCAACATGTATGTCGATTATATCACCTTTCTAGTTTCTTAATTATCTCCCTAATATTTTATCATGTGTTCTCCTTGAACACAGATTCATAACATAGAAAAAGTTAGTCAATTTCTTGGCTCTCAATATCGAACGATCGCAACTTCTTCCTCACTCGTAAAGCAAGTTTGATCGGTCTCATTTCTCTATTCTTTTGCAAATGCTATTAGATGATGTATTAGTTCAATAAATCTTCAAGGAATAGGTCCAGCCGCATGGTTCTTAATCCATTCTTATTAAAACATATTTATGTTCTTACCTTGTGAAATTTGATCTCATATCTTTTCCAAATGTGCAATGATTGGAACTCCTCTCATATTTCATAATCTCACACGACTAATCTCCTTTCTCTGTTCTGAATTGCATATGTTATGTCTCCTTTGTTGTTCATTGTATAGCTCGATTAGTCGCATTTCTTAGTTCTCAATATTGTACGATTATCACTTCTTCCTTTGTAAGAGACAGGGTGTAATTGGCTTCACATCTCTGTTCTTTTTCAAAGATAAGGTTAGATAATCATCTTTTGTTCAAAGTCTTTTCAATTTGAACTGATTCTTGGTTCTTAATCTTGCATAATTAATTCACATTTTACGTTGTTATCATGAGTTATTAGAACTTATTATGTTTCTACATGTACTTTGTTGAGAACTCCTTTCTTGTTTCTTAATCTTATGCGACTTGATCCCAGTCTATATTAGTACTTAATCTTGTACGATTTGTCCCCTTTCTTAGTTCTCAATATCGTACGAGTACAACTCCTTCCATGATGATTAAGTAAACAACAAAGGAGACTCATTTCTCACTAATTTCTTCAAAAACATCATATTATATTTTAGTTCTTATTCTTTTATGCATAGTTATCACTCGTGGTTCTTAATTTGGCCAAATCAAATCGCATTTTAAGTTCTTATCTTGAGTTACGAGATTTACTTTTATAAGAACTCCTGTTCTATTTCTTAATCTATCATGACTCGATCTAGATATGAGATAAGTTCTTAATCCTGCATGATTGAGAACTAATAAAGGAAAAGTAATCGTACTATATTATGAACCAGAAGCGCTTCTCTTATACACATACTATTACAATTAGATCCTTAATCATTGTGCAGGCATAATTAATAGGCCTCATTTCTCAGTTCTTTTTCTTATACGATTAGATAATCTCTTAATTATAAATCTTTAATTTGAAATTCTTTTTAAATCTAATATGGCTACTTCTCCTTTATTAGTTCTCAATCTTTTTTTATTGCTGTATCTCCTTTTGCGACTCACAATATATTACGATTATTTAGACTTTCTTAAGAGACAATATCTTACGATTACACTTCTTTCTTATTTATTAAGCTTATTTGGTTTGCCTCCATTCTCTTTCGAATGCTATTAGATCATTCATTTTATCTAAATCTTTTGTGCACAGGTCCCAGACATGGTTCTCAATCTAGTCTAACTAAGTGATCTAATCGCTGTCTCTTATACACATCTAGATGTGTATAAGAGACAGATATTATGACACAGTAAAGGAGATCAAATTTCTTAATTATCTCTGGGACCTGTGCACAAAAGATTTAGATAAAATGAATGTCTCTTATAGCACATCTAGATGTGTATAGTTTCTTAGCATAAGCGATCGCAACTTCTTCCTCATTCGTAAAGCAAGTTTGATCGGCCTCATTTCTCTATTCTTTTGCAAATGCTATATTAGATGATGTATTAGTTCTAAATCTTCAAGGAATAGGTCAAGAACCATGGTGATTAATCCATTCTTATTAAAACATATTTATGTTCTTACCTTGTGAAATTTGAATCTCATATCTTTTCCAGATGTGTATGATTGGAACTCCTCTCATATTTCATAATCTTACAGAACTAATCTCCTTTCTCTGTTCTGAATTGCATATGTTATGTCTCCTGTGTATAAGAGACAGTTACAAGTGAGGAAGAAATTTCTTAGTTCTCAATATTGTACGATTATCCTTCTTCCTTTGTCATTATGAGACAGGGTGTATTGGCTTCATTTCTCAGTTCTTTTTCCAATAAGGTTAGATAATCATCTTTTGTTCAAACTCTTTATCAAACAAACTGATTCTTGGTTCTTAATCTTGCATAATTAATTCACATTTTACGTTGTTATCATGAGTTATTAGAACTTATTATGTTTCTACATGTACTTTGTTGAGAACTCCTTTCTTGTTTCTTAATCTTATGCGACTTGATCCCAGTTATTAGTATTTAATCTTGTACGATTTGTCCCCTTTCTCAGTTCTCAATATCGTACGAGTACAACTCCTTCCACGTGATTAAGAACGTATACTTGGCCTCATTTCTCACTTATTTCTTCAAAACCATCATATTATATTTTAGTTCTTATTCTTTTATGCATAGTTATCACTCATGGTTCTTAATTTGGCCAAATCAAATCGCATTTTAAGTTCTTATCTTGAGTTACGAGATTTACTTTTATAAGAACTCCTGTTCTATTTCTTAATCTGATATGACTCGATCTACTTTGTTAGTTCTTAATCCTGTACGATTAGATCTCCTTTACTGTGTCATAATATAGTACGATTAGACCCTTTCTTTCTTCTCAATATCGTACTATTACAAATTTATGGATTAATCACTGTGCAGCATAATTAATAGGCCTCATTTCTCAGTCTCTTTTTCTTATACGATTAGATAATCTCTTAGGGATGAAGAAGAGACTTGGTTCTTTTTAAATATAGTACGGCAACTTCTCCTTTACCAGTTCTCAATCTTGTTTGATTGATTTATCTCCTTTTGCGACTCACAATATATTACGATTAGTCGACTTTCTTAGTTCTCAATATCTTACGATTACACTTCTTCCTTAGTTATTAAGCTAATATGGTTGCCTCCGTTCTCTTTCGAATATGATTAGATCATTCATTTGATCTAAATCTTTTGTGCATTTAGACACTACATGGTTCTCAATCTAGTCTAACTAAGTCACGTATTAGGGCTTATCATCCGTTATTAGATATTCTTATCATTTCAACATGTATGTCGATTTGATCAGCTTAGCTTAATAACTAAGGATTATCTCCTAATATTTTATCATGTGTTCAGGTGAAGATTCATTATAAAGATCTAGATAGTATATAAGAACACTAATACAATGTCGAACGATGCAACTTCTTCCTCACTCGTAAAACAAGTTTGATCGGCCTCATTTCCTCTATTCTTTTGCAAATGCTATTAGATGATGTATTAGTTCTAAATCTTCAAGGAATAGGTCCAGCCGCATGGTTCTTAATCCATTCTTATTAAAACATATTTATGTTCTTACCTTGTGAAATTTGATCTCATATCTTTTCCAAATGTGCTATGATTGGAACTCCTCTCATATTTCATAATCTTACACGACTAATCTCCTTTCTTTGTTCTGAATTGCATATGTTATGAACTAAGTTTGTAGATCATTGAGGCAGCTCAGATTAGTCGCATTTCTTAGTTCTCATAATTGTACGATTATCAATTCTTCCTTTGTCATTATACAAGGTGTAATTGGCTCCTTTCTTGTTTCTTAATCTTATGCGACTTGATCCCAGTTATTAGTATTTAATCTTGTACGATTTGTCCTCTTTCTTAGTTCTCATTATCGTATCGAGTCCAACTCTTCCACTGTGATTAAGCACGTATACTTGGCCTCATTTCTCACTTATTTCTTCAAAACCATCATATTATATTTTAGTTCTTATTCTTTTATGCATAGTTATCACTCATGGTTCTTAATTTGGCCAAATCAAATCGCATTTTAAGTTCTTATCTTGAGTTACGAGATTTACTTTTATAAGAACTCCTGTTCTATTTCTTAATCTGATATGACTCGATCTACTTTGTTAGTTCTTAATCCTGTACGATTAGATCTCCTTTACTGTGTCATAATATAGTACGATTAGACCCTTTCTTTCTTCTCAATATCGTACTATTACAATTTCTTCCTTAATCATTGTGCAGGCATAATTAATAGGCCTCACAACTAAAGTATATTTGATATAGATAGAGACCAAGAGCGGGGTCGTATCTGTCTCTTATACACATCTAGATGTGTATAATGACTGTCTCTTATACACATTCTAGATGTGTGAATGATTAAGAGCTAATCATCTTTTAGATATTCTTATATGTTCAACATGTATGTCGATTAGATCACCTTTCTAGTTTCTTAATTATCTCCCTAATATTTTATCATGTGTTCTCCTTTTGCGATTCATAACATAGAACAGTTAGTCAATTTCTTGGCTCTCAATATCGAACGATCGCAACTTCTTCCTTACTCGTAAAGATAGCAAGTTTGATTGGCCTCATTTCTCTATTCTTTTGCAAATGCTATTAGATGATGTATTAGTTCTAAATCTTCAAGGAATAGGTCCAGCCGCATGGTTCTTAATCCATTCTTATTAAAACATATTTATGTTCTTACCTTGTGAAATTTGATCTCATATCTTTTCCAAATGTGCTATGATTGGAACTCCTCTCATATTTCATAATCTTACACGACTAAGGAAGAATTTCTTTGTTCTGAATTGCATATGTTATGTCTCCTAATTGTTGTTCATGTATAGATCGATGAAATACGCATTTCTTAGTTCTCAATATTGTACGATTGATCTCCATTGTCTCTTATACAAGGTCTAATTGGCTTCATTTCTCAGTTCTTTTTCAAATAAGGTTAGATAATCATCTTTTGTTCAAACTCTTTTACAATTTGAACTTATTCTTGGTTCTTAATCTAGCATAATTAAATCACATTTTACGTTGTTATCATGAGTTATTAGAACTTATTATGTTTCTACACATGTATATGTACTTTGTTGAGAACTTAGAATAAAATCTTAATCTTATGCGACTTGATCCCAGAAAATTAGTATTTAATCAGTATAAGAGAGAGTGAAAACACAGAAAACACTAAATAAACAGTGATTAAGCACCATGCTTGGACCTATTCCTGAAGATTTTTCAAAAGGTAAGATCATAAATATGCATTAATAAAAATGAATAAGAACCATGCATCAACCTAACCTTGAAAATTTAGAAAGAATTGCGATGTTCTTATCTTGAGTTACGAGATTTACTTTTATAAGAACTCCTGTTCCATTTCTTAATATGATATGACTCGATCTACTTTGTTAGTTCTTCATCCTGTACGATTAGATCTCCTTTACTGTCACAATATAGTACGATTAGACCCTTTCTTTCTTCTCAATAATGCACTATTACAATTTCTTCCTTAATCATTGTGCAGGTATAATTAATAGGCCTCATTTCTCAGTTCTTTTTCTTATACGATTAGAAAATATAGTAAGGCATAATTATCTCCCTAATATTTTATCATGTGTTCTCCTTTTGCTATTCACAACATAGAACAGTTGGTCTATTTCTTGGCTCTCAATATCGAACGATCGCAACTTCTTCCTTACTCGTAAAGCAAGTTTGTTCGGCCTCATTTTTATATTCGTTTGCAAATGCTATTAGATGATGTATTAGTTCTAAATCTTCAAGGAATAGGTCCAGCACATGGTTCTTAATCCATTCTTATTAAAACATATTTATGTTCTTACCTTGTGAAATTTGATCTCATATCTTTTCCAAATGTGCTATGATTGGAACTCCTCTCGTATTTCATAACCTCACACAACTAATCTCCTTTCTTTGTTACAGTGAATTGCATATGTTATGTCTCCTTTTTTGTTCATTGTGTAGCACGATTAGTCGCATTTCTTAGTTCTCAATATTGTACAATTATCACTTCTTCCTTTGTCATTATACAAGGTGAGTAATTGGCTTCATTTCTCAGTTCTTTTTCAAATAGCAGGTTAGATAATCATCTTTTGTTCAAACTCTTTTTCAGTCATATCAAATTAAGAAATCTACAGATTAAGAATAAAAGTAAATCGTTGTTATCATGAAGAACTTAAGAACTTATTATGTTTTTATGTACTTTGTACTATATTGTGACACAGTAAATGAGATCTTAATCTTATGCGACTTGATTAACATTATTAGTATTTAATCTTGTACGATTTGTCCCCTTTCTGAGTTCTCAATATCGTAAGAGTACAACTCCTTCCACTGTGATTAAGCACGTATACTTGGCCTCATTTCTCACTTATTTCTTCAAAACCATCATATTATATTTTAGTTCTTATTCTTTTATGCATAGTTATCACTCATGGTTCTTAATTTGGCCAAATCAAATCGCATTTTAAGTTCTTATCTTGAGTTACGAGATTTACTTTTATAAGAACTCCTGTTCTATTTCTTAATCTGATATGACTCGATCTACTTTGTTAGTTCTTAATCCTGTACGATTAGATCTCCTTTACTGTGTCATAATATAGTACGATTAGACCCTTTCTTTCTTCTCAATATTGAGATAAAGTAAGCAGATCACCTTTCTAGTTTCTTAATTATCTCCCTAATATTTTATCATGTGTTCTCCTATTGTGATTCATAACCAAGAACAGTTAGTCAATTGAAAAAGATCTCAATATCAAACGAGAATCACTTCTTCCTCACTCGTAAAGCAAGTTTGATCGGTTATCATTTCTCTATTCTTTTGCAAATGCTATTAGATGATGTATTAGTTCTAAATCTTCAAGGAATAGGTCCAGCCGCATGGTTCTTAATCCATTCTTATTAAAACATATTTATGTTCTTACCTTGTGAAATTTGATCTCATATCTTTTCCAAATGTGCAATGATTGGAACTCCTCTCATATTTCATAATCTTACACGACTAATCTCCTTTCTTTGTTCTGAATTGCATATGTTATGTCTCCTTTTGTTGTTCATTGTATAGCTCGATTAGTCGCATTTCTTAGTTCTCAATATTGTACGATTATCACAAGTGTAAAATGTCATTATACAAGGTGTAATTGGCTTCATTTTCTGTTCTTTTTCAAATAAGGTTAGATAATCATCTTTTGTTCAAACTCTTTTTCAATTTGAACTGATTCTTGGTTCTTAATCTTGCATAATTAAATCACATTTTACGTTGTTATCATGAGTTATTAGAACTTATTATGTTTCTACATGTACTTTGTTGAGAACTCCTTTCTTGTTTCTTAATCTTATGCGACTTGTAACACAGAGACATTAGAACTTAAAATTGTACGATTTGTCCCCTTTCTTAATTCTCAATAACTCGAGTACAACTCCTTCCACTGTGATTAAGCACGTATACTTGGCCTCATTTCTCACTTATTTCTTCAAAACCATCATATTATATTTTAGTTCTTATTCTTTTATGCATAGTTATCACTCGTGGTTCTTAATTTGGCCAAATCAAATCGCATTTTAAGTTCTTATCTTGAGTTACGAGATTTACTTTTATAAGAACTCCTGTTCTATTTCTTAATCTGATATGACTCGATCTACTTTGTTAGTTCTTATAAAAAAACCGTATCCTGTACGATTAGATCTCCTTTACTGTGTCATAATATAGTACGATTAGACCCTTTCTTTCTTCTCAATATCGTACTATTACAATTTCTTCCTTAATCATTGAATCACTTATATCGAACGATAACTTATGCAATTCGTAAAGCAAGTTTGATCGGTCTCATTTCTCTATTCTTTTGCAAATGCTATTAGATGATGTATTAGTTCTAAATCTTCAAGGAATAGGTCCAGCCGCATGGTTCTTAATCCATTCTTATTAAAACATATTTATGTTCTTACCTTGTGAAATTTGATCTCATATCTTTTCCAAATGTGCTATGATTGGAACTCCTCTCATATTTCATAATCTTACACGACTAATCTCCTTTCTTTGTTCTGTGAATTGCATATGTTATGTCTCCTTTTGTTGTTCATTGTATAGCTCGATTAGTCGATTTCTTAGTTCTCAATATTGTACGATTATCACTTCTTCCAAATACATTGAGAAGGTGTAAGAGACAGATCTAACCTTATTTCATTTTAATCAGTTCCTTTCCAGATAAGGTTGGATAATCATCTTTTGTTCAAAGTCTTTTTCAATTTGAACTGATTCTTGGTTATTAATCTAGCATAATTAAATCACATTTTACGTTGTTATCATGAGTTATTAGAACTTATTATGTTTCTACATGTACTTTGTTGAGAACTCCTTTCTTGTTTCTTAATCTTAATAGACTTGATCCCAGTTATTAGTATTTAGAACTGTATAAGAGACAGCTCTTTCTTAGTTCTCATTATCGAATACAACTCCTTCCACTGTGATTAAGCACGTATACTTGGCCTCATTTCTCACTTATTTCTTCAAAACCATCATATTATATTTTAGTTCTTATTCTTTTATGCATAGTTATCACTCATGGTTCTTAATTTGGCCAAATCAAATCGCATTTTAAGTTCTTATCTTGAGTTACGAGATTTACTTTTATAAGAACTCCTGTTCTATTTCTTAATCTGATATGACTCGATCTACTTTGTTAGTTCTATAATCCTGTACGATTAGATCTCCTTTACTGTGTCATAATATAGTACGATTAGACCCTTTCTTTCTTCTCAATATCGTACTATTATAATTTCTTCCTTAATCATTGTGCAGGCATAGTTAATAGGCCTCGTTTCTCAGTTCTTTTTCTTATACGATTAGATAATCTCTTAATTATAAATCTTTAATGAGTACGACCCGCTCTTGGTGCTTTTTAAATCTAATACGGCTACTTCTCCTTTATTAGTTTCTCAATCATTTTTGATTGCTGTATCTCCTTTTGCGACTCACAATATATTACGATTAGTCGACTTTCTTAGTTCTCAATATCTTACGATTACACTTCTTCCTTAGTTATTAAGCTAATATAGTTGCCTCCGTTCTCTTTCGAATGCGATTAGATCATTCATTTGATCTAAATCTTTTGTGTGTCCCACACATGGTTCTCAATCTAGTCTAACTAAGTCACGTATTAGGGCTTATCATCCGTTATTAGATATTCGATTATCTTTTCAACATGTATGTCGATTAGATCACCTTTCTAGTTTCTTAATTATCTCCCTAATATTTTATCATGTGTTCACCTTTTGCGATTCATAACATAGAACAGTTAGTCAATTTCTTGGCTCTCAATATCGAACGATCGCAACTTCTTCCTCACTCGTAAAGCAAGTTTGATCGGCCTCATTTCTCTATTCTTTTGCAAATGCTATTAGATGATGTATTAGTTCTAAATCTTCAAGGAATAGGTCCAGCCGCATGGTTCTTAATCCATTCTTATTAAAACATATTTATGTTCTTACCTTGTGTAATTTGATCTCATATCTTTCCAAATGTGCCATGATTGGAATCCTCTCATATTTCATAATCTTACACGACTAATCTCCTTTCTTTGTTCTGAATTGCATATGTTATGTCTCCTTATGTTGTTCATTGTATAGCTCGATTAGTCGCATTTCTTAGTTCTCAATAATGTACGATTATCACTTCTTCCTTTGTCATTACAGATACAAGGTGTAATTGGCTTCATTTCTCAGTTTTTTTCAACATAAGGTTAGATAATCATCTTTTGTTCAAACTCTTTTACAATTTGAACTGATTCTTGGTTCTTAATCTGGCATAATTAAATTACATTTTACGTTGTTATCATGAGTTATTAGAACTTATTATGTTTCTACATGTACTTTGTTGAGAACTCCGTTCTTGTTTCTAAATCCTATGCGACTTGATCCCAGTTATTAGTATTTTATCTTGTACGATTTGTCCCCTTTCTTAGTTCTCAATATCGTACGAGTACAACTCCTTCCACTGTATTTAACCACGTATACTTGGTCTCATTTCTCACTTATTACTTGAAAACTTTCATATTATATTTTAGTTCTTATTCTTTTACGCATAGTTATCACTCATGGTTCTTAATTTGGCCAAATCAAGTCGCATTTTAAGTTCTTATCTTGAGTTACGAGATTTACTTTTATAAGAACTCCTGTTCCATTTCTTAATCTGATATGATACTCGATCTACTTTGTTAGTTCTTAATCCTGTACAAATAGATCTCCTTTACTGTGCCACAATATAGTACGATTAGACCCTTTCTTTCTTCTCAATAATGCACTATTACAATTTCTTCCATAATCATTGTGCAGGTATAATTAATAGGCCTCTAATACAGTTCTTTTTCTTATAGAATTAGATAACATCATAATTATGTGAGCTAATAGATTATCAGAACTAATTGTTGAAGCTAATCATAACACAGACAGTTAGTCTATTTCTTGGCTCTCAATATCGAATGATCACAACTTCTTCCTTACTCGTAAAGCAAGTTTGATCGGCCTCATTTCTCTATTCTTTTGCAAATGCTATTAGATGATGTATTAGTTCTAAATCTTCAAGGAATAGGTCCAGCCGCAAGGTTCTTAATCCATTCTTATTAAAACATATTTATGTTCTTACCTTGTGAAATTCGATCTCATATCTTTTCCAAATGTGCTATGATTGGAACTCCTCTCGTATTTCATAATCATTACACGACTAATCTCCTTTCTTTTTTCTATGTGAATTGCATATGTTATGAACCTTTGGTTGTTCATTGTATAGCACGATTAGTCGCATTTCTTAGTTCTCAATATTGTACAATTATCACTTCTTCGTTTGTCATTATACAAGATGTGTAATTGGCTTCATTTTTCTGTTCTTTTTCAAATAAGGTTAGATAATTATCTTTTGTTCAAACTCATTTTAAATTTGAACTGGTTCTTGGTTCTTAATCTAGCATAATTAAATCACATTTTACGTTGTTATGATGAGTTATTAGAACTTATTATGTTTCTACATGTACTATGTTGAGAACTCCTTTCTTGTTTCTTAATCTTATGCGACTTGATCCCAATTATTAGTACTTAATCTTGTACGATTTGTCCCCTTTCTCAGTTCTCAATATCGTACGAGTACAACTCCTTCCACTTTGATTAAGCACGTATACTTGGCCTCATTTCTCACTTATTTCTTCAAAACCATCATATTAATAACAATATTTTAGTTCTTATTCTTTTATGCATAGTTATCACTCGTGGTTCTTAATTTGGCCAAATCAAATCGTCTAAGAAGTTCTTATCTAGATGTTACGAGATTTACTTTTATAAGAACTCCTGTTCTATTTCTTAATCTGATATGACTCGATCTACTCTGTTAGTTCTTAATCCTGTACGATTAGATCTCCTTTACTGTGTCATAATATAGTACGATTAGACCCTTTCTTTCTTCTCAATATCGTACTATTATAATTTCTTCCTTAATCATTGTGCAGGCATAGTTAATAGGCCTCGTTTCTCAGTTCTTTTTCTTATACGATTAGACACTTGTCTTAATTATCTAAATCTTTAATGAATACACATCTAGATGTGTATAAGAGACAATACGGCTACTTCTCCTTTGTCAGTTCTCAATCATTTTTGATTGTGTATCTCCTTTTGCGACTCACAATATATTACGATTAGTCGACTTTCTTAGTTCTCAATATCTTACGATTACACTTCTTCCTTAGTTATTAAGCTTATATGGTTTGAAGAACCCCAGTTATGTTAATCATGTTTTGATGATGACCAAATCATGCTAATGGTTTAAAGACAAGTGTGCAGAAAAACAGGGAGGTTCGGACGCAAATGATCGTCCGAACAAAACAACCACACAGAGCTTCTGGACGATGGTAATCGTCCGACACAAAGAATTTGAAGCAAGCCTCGAAGAACAGCGTCCGATAAATTTAAGACTCTCGAAGAACAGCGTCCGATAAATTTCCGTAAGACTTCGCTTCTATCGGACGATGTTCGGACGCATACTCGACGTCCAACGAACACCTCGAGAACGGACGCAGTGTCGGACGCAGGTTCAGCGCCGTCCAAAGGTCCAACGGCTAGTCTGGACGACTCTTGCCGCATCGCCGTCTGAAGGTCAAACGGCTAAATTTCCAGTAGACAGAAAATAGCCGTTGGGAAGTTGTTGAAAGCAGATATTTGGCAACTCTAAATACCCCAAGGTCTGAATTAAGTGAAGTAAAAGAAAGACTACATTCAATACAAACACTTGTAAGAGCTATTTGAGGAGAAATAGGCTAAAATATTGTGGGTTGTATTGGTTTGAGTAGTATAGCTTTCTTGGCTCAACTAGTGGGAATTAGTGTGAGCAAGAATAGACTAGTGAGTGATCTTCAAGTGTAAGAGTGGAGGGATAACAAGTGTACAAAAGTGAGGTTGTAGTGTAAAACCCTTTGGCTCAACTAGAGGAACTTAGTTGGTGCAAGGGTGAGCCTACTTTGTGTACAAGAAGGTTATTGCCTCACCTTCTTTGAAGAAGCACTACTAGTGGATGTACTCCAAGCTTGAGAAGCTTGGGAGTTTGGTTTGATATTCTTTATCTCATTCTTATTTGTTCTTTAAGCTTAAACTGTTGAATATCTATTATATTCATTTGTGCTTAAGTATTCATTTGTTGCATAAAGTTTTGAATTTCTATTAAGCACTTAAAAAGGTTAGTCTTTAGAGATAACCTAATCTCACCTCCCCTCTTAGGTTGCATTTGGGGCCAACATGGTTTGCCTCCATTCTCTTTCGAATGCTATTAGATCATTCATTTTATCTAAATCTTCCCACACATGGTTCTCAATCTAGTCTAACTAAGTCACGTATTAGGGGTATTATCATCCTTATAAGATGCATTCAAATCTTTTGCAACATGTATACTTAAGCATACACCTTTCTAGTTTAATAATTATCTCCCTAATATTTTATCATGTGTAAAAAGGGGATTCATAACATTCAACAGTTAGTCAATTTCTTGGCTCTCAATATCGAACGATCGCAACTTCTTCCTCACTCGTAAAGCAAGTTTGATCGGTCTCATATCTCTATTCTTTTGCAAATGCTATTAGATGATGTATTAGTTCTAAATCTTCAAGGAATAGGTCCAGCCGCATGGTTCTTAATCAATTCTTATTAAAACATATTTATGTTCTTTCCATGTGAAATTAGATCTCATATCTTTTCCAAATGTGCTATGAGTTCGAACTCCTCCCGTATTTCATAATCTTACACGACTAATCTCCTTTCTTGGTTATGTGAATTGTATATGTTATTTCTCCTTTTGTTGTTCATTGTATAGCACGATTAGTTGCATTTCTTAGTTCTCAATATTGTACGATTATCACTTCTTCCTTTGTCATTATACAAGGTGTGTAATTGGCTTCATTTTTCTGTTCTTTTTCAAATAAGGTTAGATAATCATCTTTTGTTGAAACTCTTTTTCAATTTGAACTGGTTCTTGGTTCTTAATCTAGCATAATTAAATCACATTTTACGTTGTTATGATGAGTTATTAGAACTTATTATGTTTCTACATGTACTTTGTTGAGAACTCCTTTCTTGTTTCTTAATCTTATGTGACTTGATCCCAGTTATTAGTACTTAATCTTGTATAAGAGACCCCTTTCGTAGTTCTCAATATCGAATGAGTACATCTCGTAACTCATTGATTAACTAAGAATACCTAATTTCTCACTTATTTCCTCAAAACTGTCATATTATATTTTAGTTCTTATTCTTTAAAAGAGACAGTTATCACTCGTGGTTCTTAATTTGGCCAAATCAAATCTCATTTTAAGTTCTTATCTTGAGTTACGAGATTTACTTTTATAAGAACTCCTGTTCTATTTCTTAATCTGATATGACTCGATCGACTTTTTTTGTTCTTAATCCTGTACGACTAGATCTCCTTTACTGTGTCATAATATAGTACGATTAGACCCTTTATTTCTTCTCAATATCGTACTATTACAATTTCTTCCTTAATCATTGTGCAGGCATAATTAATAGGACTCATTTCTCCGTTCTTTTTCTTACACGATTAGAAAATCTCTTAATTATAAATCTTTCTTTCTTTGTAACTGTAACTGAAGAAAGAATATTTCTCTGTTCTTTTTCAAATAAGGTTAGATAATCTTCTTTTGTTCAAAGTCTTTTTCAATTTGAACTGATTCTTGGTTCTAAATCTTGCATAATTAAATCACATTTTACGTTGTTATCATGAGTTATTAGAACTTATTATGTTTCTAGATGTACTTTGTTGAGAACTCCTTTCTTGTTTCTTAATCTTATGCGACTTGATCCCAGTTATTAGTATTTAATCTTTTACGATTTGTCCCCTTTCTTAGTTCTCAATATCGTAATCGAGATATATAATTAAAGATATGATAAATTAAGCACGCATACTTGGCCTCATTTCTCACTTATTTCTTCTAAACCATCGTATTATATTTTAGTTCTTATTCTTTTTTGCATAGTTATCACTCCTGGTTCTTAATTTGGCCAAATCAAATCGCATTTTAAGTTCTTATCTTGAGTTACGAGATTTACCTTTATAAGAACTCCGGTATTATTTCTTAATCTGATATGACTCGACTTTTTTCATTCTTTAATCCTGTACGACTAGATCTCATTTACTGTGTCATAATATAGTACGATTAGACCCTTTCTTTTTTCTCAATATCGTACTATTACAATTTCTTCCTTAATCATTGTGCAGGCATAATTAATAGGACTCATTTCTCAGTTCTTTTTCTTACACGATTAGAAAATCTCTTAATTATAAATCTTTCTTTCTTTGTTCTGTGAATTGCATATGTTATGTCTCCTTTTGTGGTTCATTGTATAGTACGATTAGTCGCATTTCTTAGTTCTCAATATCGTACGATTATCACTTCTTCCTTTGTATAATTATACAAGGTGTAATTGGCAAATTAAGAACTAAAAGTGAGACAATGTAAAATGTGATTCTAATGACAGTGTCTTTTTCAATTTGAACACATTCTTGGTTCTAAATCTTGCATAATTAAATCACATTTTACGTTGTTATCATGAGTTATTAGAACTTATTATGTTTCTAGATGTACTTTGTTGAGAACTCCTTTCTTGTTTCTATGTAATCTTATGCGACTTGATCCCAGTTATTAGTATTTAATCTTTTACGATTTGTCCCCTTTCTTAGTTCTCAATATCGTACGGGAACTACTGTTTCCACTGTCATTAAGCACGCATACTTGGCCTCATTTCTCACTTATTTCTTCTAAACCATCGTATTATATTTTAGTTCTTATTCTTTTTTGCATAGTTATCACTCCTGGTTCTTAATTTGCCCAAATCAAATCGCATTTTAAGTTCTTATCTTGAGTTACGAGATTTACCTTTATAAGAACTCCGGTATTATTTCTTAATCTGATATGACTCGATCGACTTTTTTCATTCTTAATCCTGTACGACTAGATCTCATTTACTGTGTCATAATATAGTACGATTAGACCCTTTCTTTTTTCTCAATATCGTACTATTACAATTTCTTCCTTAATCATTGTGCAGGCATAATTAATAGGACTCATTTCTCAGTTCTTTTTCTTACACGATTAGATAATCTCTTAATTATAAATCTTTATTATGAATACGACCCGCTCTTGGTTCTTTTCAAATCTAATACGACTACTTCTCCTTTTGATTGTATCTCCTTTTGCGATCACAATATAAGACGACAGTCGACTTTCTTAGTTCTTGTGCACTTAAGATTACAAATCGTTAGATATTAAGCTAATATTATTGCCTCCGCAACTATATTAGACTATAGATTAAGAACCATGAATCATGGGAAGAAATCATAAAATGAATGATCTAATAGATTAAGAACCATGCGGCTGGACCTATTCCTTGAAGATTGTAGAACCAAGAGCGATAAGATGATGATAAGCTCTTATAACATAAGCCCTGTCTCTTATAACACATCTAGATGTGTATAAGAGAATGATTTTATCAAGAGCTTATCGTATTATTCATACATAGAACAGTTAGTCAATTTCTTGGCTCTCAATATCGAACGATCGCAACTTCTTCCTTACTCGTATAGCAAGCTTGATCGGCCTCATTTCTCTATTCTTTTGCAAATGCTATATATAGATGGTGTATTAGTTCTAAATCTTCAAGGAATAGGTCCAGCCGCATGGTTCTTAATCCATTCTTATTAAAACATATTTATGTTCTTACCTTGTGAAATTTGATCTCATATCTTTTCCAAATGTGCTATGATTGGAACTCCTCTCGTATTTCATAATCTTACACGACTATTCTCCTTTCTTTGTTCTGTGAATTGCATATGTTATGTCTCCTTTTGTGGTTCATTGTATAGCTCGATTAGTCGGATTTCTTAGTTCTCAATATCGTACGATTATCACTTCTTCCTTTGTCATTATACAAGGTGTAATTGGCTTCATTTCTCAGTTCTTTTTCAAATAAGGTTAGATAATCATCTTTTGTTCAAAGTCTTTTTCAATTTGAACTGATTCTTGGTTCTTAATCTTGCATAATTAAATCACATTTTACGTTGTTATCATGAGTTATTAGAACTTATTATGTTTCTACATGTACTTTGTTGAGAACTCCTTTCTTGTTTCTTATGTGAGATCTTATGCGAATTGATACACAGCTAGATGTGTATAAGAGACAGATCTAATTGTCCCCTTTCTTAGTTCTCAATATCGTACGGGAACTACTGTTCCACTGTCATTAAGCACGCATACTTGGCTTCATTTCTCACTTATTTCTTCTAAACCATCGTATTATATTTTAGTTCTTATTCTTTTTTGCATAGTTATCACTCATTGTTCTTAATTTGCCCAAATCAAATCGCATTTTAAGTTCTTATCTTGAGTTACGAGATTTACTTTTATAAGAACTCCTGTTCTATTTCTTAATCTGATATGACTCATCTACTTTGTTAGTTCTTAATCCTGTACGATTAGATCTCCTTTACTGTGTCATAATATAGTACGATTAGACACTTTCTTTCTTCTCAATATCGTGGTATTACAATTTCTTCCTCAATCATTGTGCAGGCATAATTAATAGGCTTCATTTCTCAGTTCTTTTTCTTATACGATTAGATAATCTCTTAATTATAAATCTTTAATGAAAATACGACCCGCTCTTGGTTCTTTTCAAATCTAATACGACAACTACCTTTTGATTGTATCTCCTTTTGCGACTCACAATATATTACGATTAGTCGACTTTCTTAGTTCTCAATATCTTACGATTACACTTCTCGTTAGTTATTAAGCTAATATAGTTGCCTCCGTTCTCTTTCGAATGCGATTAGATCATTCATTTGGTCTAAATCTTTTGTGCACAGGTCCCACACATGCGTATTAGGGGCTTATCATCCGTTACTAGACATTCTTATCTTTTCAACATGTATGTCGATTACATCACCTTTCTAGTTTCTTAATTATCTCCCTAATATTTTATCATGTGTTCTCCTTTTGCGATTCATACATAGAACAGTTAGTCAATTTCTTGGCTCTCAATATCGAACGATCGCAACTTCTTCCTTACTCGTATAGCAAGCTTGATCGGCCTCATTTCTCTATTCTTTTGCAAATGCTATTAGATGGTGTATTAGTTCTAAATCTTCAAGGAATAGGTCCAGCCGCATGGTTCTTAATCCATTCTTATTAAAACATATTTATGTTCTTACCTTGTGAAATTTGATCTCATATCTTTTCCAAATGTGCTATGATTGGAACTCCTCTCGTATTTCATAATCTTACATGACTATTCTCCTTTCTTTGTTCTGTGAATTGCATATGTTATGTCTCCTTTTGTGGTTCATTGTATAGCTCGATTAGTCGGATTTCTTAGTTCTCAATATCGTACGATTATCACTTCTTCCTTTGTCATTATACAAGGTGTAATTGGCTTCATTTCTCAGTTCTTTTTCAAATAAGGTTAGATAATCATCTTTTGTTCAAAGTCTTTTTCAATTTGAACTGATTCTTGGTTCTAAATCTTGCATAATTAAATCACATTTTACATTGTTATCATGAGTTATTAGAACTTATTATGTTTCTAGATGTACTTTGTTGAGAACTCCTTTCTTGTTTCTTAATCTTATAATCGACTTGATCGCAAAAGGAGTATTTAATCTTTTACGATTTGTCCCCTTTCTTAGTTCTCAATATCCTACGGGAACTACTGTTTCCAATGTCATTAAGCACGCATACTTGGCCTCATTTCTCACTTATTTCTTCTAAACCATCGTATTATATTTTAGTTCTTATTCTTTTTTGCATAGTTATCACTCATTGTTCGTAATTTGCCCAAATCAAATCGTATTTTAAGTACACATCTTGAGTTATAGATTTACTTTTATAAGAACTCCTGTTCTATTTCTTAATCTGATAGGACTCATCTACTTTGTTAGTTCTTAATCCTGTCACGATTAGATCTCCTTTTACTGTGTCATAATATAGTACGATTAGACACTTTCTTTCTTCTCAATATCGTGGTATTACAATTTCTTCCTCAATCATTGTGCATAATTAACATGGGAGGCCTAGTAAAGATTTTCTTATACGATTAGATAATCTCTTAATTATAAATCTTTAATGAATACGACCCGCTCTTGGTTCTTTTTAAATCCAATACGACTACTTCTCCTTTTGATTGTGTCTCCTTTCGCGACTCACAATATATTACTATTAGTTGACTATCCTAGTTCTCAATATCTTACGATTACACTTCTTCCTTAGTTATTAAGCTAATATTGTTGCCTCCGTTCTCTTTCGAATAAGATTAGATCATTCATTTGATCTAAATCTTTTGTGCACAGGTCCCACACTTGGTTCTATATCTAGTCTAACTAAGTCACGTATTAGGGGCTTATCATCCGTTACTAGACATTCTTATCTTTTCAACATGTATGTCGATTACATCACCTTTCTAGTTTCTTAATTATCTAATAGTATAAAAAGAATCATGTGTTCTCCTTTTGCGATTCATACATAGAACATTTAGTCAATTTCTTGGCTCTCAATATCGAACGATCGCAACTTCTTCCTTACTCGTATAGCAAGCTTGATCGGCCTCATTTCTCTATTCTTTTGCAAATGCTATTAGATGGTGTATTAGTTCTAAATCTTCAAGGACGATAGGTCCAGCCGCATGGTTCTTAATCCATTCTTATTAAAACATATTTATGTTCTTACCTTGTGAAATTTGATCTCATATCTTTTCCAAATGTGCTATGATTGGAACTCCTCTCGTATTTCATAATCTTACACGACTATTCTCCTTTCTTTGTTCTGTGAATTGCATATGTTATGTCTCCTTTTGTGGTTCATTGTATAGCTCGATTAGTCGCATTTCTTAGTTCTCAATATTGTACGATTATCACTTCTTCCTTTGTCATTATACAAGGTGTAATTGGCTTCATTTCTCAGTTCTTTTTCAAATAAGGTTAGATAATCATCTTTTGTTCAAACTCTTTTTCAATTTGAACTGATTCTTGGTTCTTAATCTAGCATAATTAAATCACATTTTACGTTGTTATCATGAGTTATTAGAACTTATTATGTTTCTACATGTACTTTGTTGAGAACTCCTTTCTTGTTTCTTAATCTTATGCGACTTGATCCCAGTTATTAGTATCTTAATCTTGTACGATTTGTCCCCTTTCTTAGTTCTCAATATCGTACGAATACAACACCTTCCACTGTGATTAAGTACGTATACTTGGCCTCATTTCTCACTTATTTCTTCAAAACCAGAATATTTTAGTTCTTATTCTTTTTTGCATAGTTATCACTCATGGTTCTTAATTTGGCCAAATCAACTTGCATTTTAAGTTCTTATCTTGAGTTACGAGATTTACTTTTATAAGAACTCCTGTTATATTTCTTAATCTGATATGACTCGATCGACTTTTTTAGTTCTTAATCCTGTACGACTAGATCTCCTTTACTGTGTCATAATATAGTACGATTAGACCCTTTTTTTTCTTCTCAATATCATACTATTACAATTTCTTCCTTAATCATTGTGCATAATTAATAGGACTCATTTCTCAGTTCTTTTTCATACACGATTAGATAATCTTTTAATTATAAATCTTTAATGAATACGACCCGCTCTTGGTTCTTTTTAAATCTAATATGTACGACTACTTCTCCTTTATTAGTTCTCCATCTTGTTTGATTGCTGTATCTCATTTTGCGACTCACAATATATTACGATTAGTCGACTTTCTTAGTTCTCAATATCTTACGATTACACTTCTTCCTTAGTTATTAAGCTAATACGGTAGCCTCCGTTCGCTTTCGAATAGAACATCTTAGATCATTCATTTGATCTAAACTTTTGTGCATAGGTCCCACACATGGTTCTCAATCTTGTCTAACTAAGTCACGTATTCCATTATTAGATATTCTTATCTTTTCAACATGTATGTCGATTAGATCACCTTTCTAGTTTCTTAATTATCTCCCTAATATTTTATCATGTGTTCTCCTTTTACGATTCCTAGAACAGTTAGGTAATTTCTTGGCTCTCAATATCGAACGATCGCAATTTCTTGCATACTCGTAAAGCAAGTTTGATCGGCCTCATTTCTCTATTCTTTTGATGAATGCTTTTAGATGATGTATTAGTTCTAAATCTTCAAAAGGAATAGGTCCAGCACATGGTTCTTAATCCATGCTTATTAAAACATATTTATGTTCTTACCTTGTGAAATTCGATCTCATATTTTTTCCAAATGTGCTATGATTGGAACTCCTCTCATATTTCATAATCCTACACGACTAATCTACTTTCTTTGTTCTGTGAATTGCATATGTTATGTCTCCTTTTGTTGTTCATTGTATAGCCCGATTTGTCGCATTTCTTAGTTCTCAATATTGTACGATTATCACTTCTTCCTTTGTCATTATACAAGGTGTGTAATTGGATTCATTTCTCAGTTCTTTTTCAAATAAGGTTAGATAATTATCTTTTGTTCAAACTCTATTTCAATTTGAACTGATTCATGGTTCTTAATCTACCAGAATTAAATCACAGTTTACGTTATTATCATGAGTTATTAGAACTTATTATGTTTCTACATGTACTTTGTTGAGAACTCCTTTCTTGTTTCTTAATCCTATGCTACTTGATCCCAGTTATTAGTATTTTATCTTGTACGATTTGTCCCCCTACTAATTTCTCAATATCGCATTGAGTACAACTTCCACTGTGATTAAGCACGTATACTTGGCCTCATTTCTCACTTATTTCTTCGAAACCATCATATTATATTTTAGTTCTTATTCTTTTATGCATAGTTATCACTCATGGTTCTTAATTTGGCCAAATCAAATCGCATTTGAAGTTCTTATCTTGAGTTACGAGATTTAATTTTATAAGAACTCCTGTTCTATTTCTTAATCTGATATGACTCGATCTATTTTGTTAGTTCTTAATCCTGTACGATTAGATCTCCTTTACTGTGTCGTATTATAGTACGATTAGACCCTTTCTTTCTTCTCAATATCGTACTATTACAATTTCTTCCTTAATCATTGTGCAGGCATAATTAATAGGCTTCATTTCTCAGTTCTTTTTCTTATACGATTAGATAATCTCTTAATTATAAATCTTTAATGAATACGACCCGCTCTTGGTTCTTTTTAAATCCAAATAAGATTAATGAATACGACTACTTCTCCTTTTGATTGTATCTCCTTCTGCGACTCACAATATATTACGATTAGTCGATTATCTTAGTTATTAAGCTAATATAGTTGCCTCCGTTCTCTTTCGAATGCGATTAGATCATTCATTTGGTCTAAATCTTTTGTGCACAGGTCCCACACATGGTTCTCAATCTAGTCTAACTAAGTCACGTATTAGGGGCTTATCATCCGTTATTAGACATTCTTATCTTTTCAACATGTATGTCGATTACATCACCTTTCTAGTTTCTTAATTATCTCCCTAATATTTTATCATGTGTTCTTTAGATAAACAAGAAAAAGATAAAACATATTTATGTTCTTACCTTGTGAAATTTGATCTCATATCTTTTCCAAATGTGCTATGATTGGAACTCCTCTCATATTTCATAATCTTACACGACTAATCTCCTTTCTTTGTTCTGTGAATTGCGTATCTTATGTCACCTTTAGTTGTGTATAAGTATAGCTCGATTAGTCGCATTTCTTAGTTCTCAATATTGTACGATTATCACTTCTTCCTTTGTCATTGTACAAGGTATAATTTGCTTCATTTCTCAGTTCTTTTTCAAATAAGGTTAGATAATCATCTTTTGTTCAAACTCTTCTTCAATTTGAACTGATTCCTGGTTCTTAATCTAGCATAATTAAATCACATTTTACGTTGTTATCATGAGTTATTAGAACTTATTATGTTTCTACATGTACTTTGTTGAGAACTCCTTTCTTGTTTCTTAATCTTATGCGACTTGATCCCAGTTATTAGTATTTAATCTTGTACGATTTGTCCCCTTTCTTTCTCTCTCNCAATATCGTACGGGAACTACTCTTTCCACTGTCATTAAGCACGCATACTCGTGATTGAATGGTGAATCTTTTGTTGATCACTCATCATCCTTCCGTATTTCATATTATACCCAAAATCTACCATATAATTACCTATTAAGAATATTACGTATATAGTTAAAATATAGTAATCCATACAAGTGATATGCTGTCGTACGCTTAAATTCTTAAGTTGGTTAATCTTCAACACGCGATTCAATTAAGCCCTAACTAGTAATTTAATCCAGACATGCTCCAAAGATTAATTAATAGAAGCATTAAAACTAGTAAGAACAATTTGGCTAATTAAACATAAACACATGCGATTATGTCAATTAGTTGATTATTTTCCTTAAATTCAATAATGCTAATCGAGCAATTATTTAATATCAATCTGTGAAATTCCTTAAGTCTTATATAATTGCTCGATTCCTATAAGAAAATGAACCATTAAAACAATGCATGGAAGGATTTTGTGTATTGCCCCCATTGTGGTAGAATGATCATGTGCAGCCCACCACCATGAGTTGAGCTTGTTGAGGGAATTGAAGCCATGATCGGTTCAAAATTGTCAGAATTTAATGTACTTGAATTTATTCGTTTTTATGTCAAGTATCTGTCTCTTATACACATCTAGATGTGTATAAGAGACAGATGTAGTAATTTCAGCCTTATTGATAGAACCATTTGAATAACCTATTCTCTTGAAGATTTAGAACTAATAAGATCATCTAATAGTGAATATTAGGTTACAATCCCTAGCCTAGCATACACATCTAGATGTGTATAAGAGACAGTCTGAGCCCTGATTGATTTGATTCAAAATATGTTGGAAAGCTAAGAAAGAGACTAATCTATAAGAAATTGTTTTAACTTTACCAAATTCCAATTGAGCATCCAGTACCAAAGAACCAAGATGAATGTATTCATAAAAGCATAAGAATTAAGATATTAACGCTACGCTACACATTCATCTTTGATTTTAAGCTTGATGCTCTTGGAATTTGGTAAAGTGTAAAACATGAAAGTTTTAGCTCTCTTTCTTAGCTTTCCAACATATTTTGAATCAAATCAATCAGGGCTCAGACCAGAAAGTTGTGTTTAAAATGCGAAACAACGTCCAGATTAGCTCCATACTCACGCACAATTCGTCCTTGAAATTCTTCCCATCTTTTTCAACCTTTCTAGCCCCTTTTCACTTGAACCCTAGGTGCAAAAACTAACAATAACCAAATTAAGCTCAATCTTAACCCAAATCTTGCTTACAATACATAAAAATGCGGTAAATGACACATAAAATATATAACAACTATGAGCTTATCAATTTATCGCTCACTTAACCTTTGATCATTCTCGAGCAAATATAAAATTAAAACAATTAAACATATCCAAATTCCACGCAACATATTTCCTCAAGTATCCACATAAATAACCATGTGTATAAGAGACAGATTTGAAGTAGCCCAAGAACTCAAGAGTTGAAATAAATTTTAAACAACAAGAGCTTTAAAGTAATGTTGGTCACACAATAAAATAAAACTTCTCTTCATGTATGAAAAATCATACATCCACAACCCCACACTTGAGTAACAAACACCCATGAAGAATTCTAAACAAGCAATAAGCAAAGAAGTCCCCATTTTTTGACTTGACCAAACATTGCAATATTCCTTCGGACATTTTTGCATCACATTATTTATTTTGTCGCTCACAGTACGAGTACCAGTGGTAGGTACTACTCGCAACATATAAACCCTTAGGTACCAGAGATGGGCACTACCTGCAAATATTGGTACTAGTGATAGGCACTACCTGTATATATCAAGACCTTTCATTATTTTATCAATTTAAAAACTTTTTCAGTGCCCTATTTTGCTCCACAAATGTACACCACCCACTCTCACAATCTTCCACACTCATTCACTACTTTCCATCCTTATGTCCACTTAACAAATAATGTGTGCAATAAATCTTTTAAGGGACAATTTTGTGAGGATACACCAATTGTTCTTATTTAATTGAATGTTAATTACTAAATAGGGTTCATGTAAATTAGCTTTATAAAATACACAAGCTAGTCGGATTTGTTAAGCTACTAACTAGTCTTGAGGGGAGGAAAATACAATTGGAAGAAACTTTGTTTAGTAAGGGCTGTGTTGTAAATATTTTAGGACTAAATAAAAATATGTTAGCCACCAAATAAAACCATAAAATAATTAAAAAAGATAAGAAGCTAAACTAGGTCAAAATGGCTAAAGCATTACAAGGATAAAACAAGCAAGTGGTGGCATATAAATCAGCTACTTAGGGTGCCAACAAGCAGCTCCTAATTCCAGCTCCTACTTCACCTTATAAGGCTTAACTAAGTCTCTAATACACCTTAGAAGTAGCATAAAAGACAGGAGCATTCAAAGGGAGATAGGACTAAGAGAAAACCAAAGAAAAGGAAGAAAGAAAGATACACATCTAGATGTGTATAAGAGACAGCCCCAATTATTCTTATTACTAGTTAGGGTAATATTTCAACCATCTAATAGATTATGAACATGTTGTTAAGGATGCTTTGATATTAAAGTCTTGTATTAGCCAAATAATTGTTACTATGCTTGCTGAAAATTAATTCCAGCTTAGTGTGACTTAGCTTATTTAGTTAAAGGTGATTAGAAACAAGGTTTTTATGTATAATCTACTAGTAATATGAAAGATTAGGCTGCTAGGTAAGTGATTGCTATTTGGATATTCCTAAGTTTAACACCATAAAATACACCAAATTATCCAGTTAATGTTCCTTAAAATTTAGGGTTATGTTCAGCCCTCTTGGCAGTGATTTTTGGACTAGGTTTGAAGGTGATTGCTAGATGGTATTGACATTAATTAGGGTAGCTGAATTGGGTTGTTATATTGCACCCTAAATGAAAGGAAAATCTGGAAAGAAACCATGGCATTTAAGTGAAGTATAAGGCTGAAATTACTACATAATACAAAGAAATATTGACTAACAAATTCTACATACACACATATAATGGTGATTTTTTTTATGTGAGTTATTATTCTAATATGCAATGAATTGAGTGGAGTATAAATGAGCTTAAATCTGGACAGATTTAATCTTATATGGAAAAACTACTTAATTGGCTATTTACTACTATATTATGTAGAAATTTTCACCCCTATCAAGCCTAAGTTAAGTGAAGCTTTGAATTCCTTTGGTATGGTTGTTATAGGAGCTGTTTAGATGATAATATAATTATAACATGAATTTTGTTTAGGTAGCTCGTATACATTAACTTAATACTACAAAATTTATAAAGATTAAGTAGGCTGCCCAAATGAAATTTAGGGATAAAAGTTACTAAATTTTACCTTGGAATGTTAACACTATAATAAGCCTTAATTAGGCTAAAAGGGTACCAAAATTACATCATATTATCTAGTAAAAGAAAATGAAATAAAATCCACTTAAGTAGTCTTAACAATTGAAGTAATCAACTTGAACTTGCTAATTACTATGTTTTCGAGTATAATATGTTATCTTAAATTGCATTTTAGGATTATCTATCTTACACTTCAATTTTGTGTAGAAAATAACCTAAACCTAGTATATTTGGTAAATGAACAGGTTAGGGAATAAAGGAAAGACGAAAGATAATTAGGAACTAAATACCATCAATCGGTGAGTGTCCCTAGCTCTTTTAATTTCGATAAAGATCCTTGAAATGAATTCATGCTAAAACTATAATTTTGGGTATTCAAATGTGCTATTTGCTTACTTGAGTCACACTTGAGTTATATGTTATGGATAATTACATTGAATTTCTTGAATTTGTATTCTATATTATATCAAGATTACTTGTGCATGATGTACCTCCGGTTGTGTACTTTATCGCGCCCGATGGGGAACTGGGCCCTTGTCATATGGGGGCTAGACACGACGAGCCGAGAACGATCTTGTACCAAAACAATCTATCTTCTATGGCTTTGCAACCCAAACACCTCGGATGGGGTGATCGTTGGTGTTTTGGGCGTGTGTATTCTTTTCCGGTATTCTCGAGTTTACCTTTCTTGTGTGGCCACTTGGTGTTGGGTGTTGTTGATGGAGGTTTATTATTGGAGGATACATACTCATTTCTGAAATTCATTATTACCATGGAGAATAAGAGATTTGGTCTCAATATGAGGCCAATCGTATCCACCTTTATGTGACGACTACGTGTTTTATATGTCTTATGTGCTTTTTATTACTTTATATCATTCATTTTTGAGAAATATGAGTTAATTATGTTGTCGGGACCTCACTGGGCATAAGCTCACAATGTTTTTAAAATTTATTTTTCCTTATGGAGTTTTTGACTTCCTGAGAAGAATGAACAGATATTTTGGAGTTTTGTACTGTTTATATTTATCTATGTTAATGTAATGGATAACTCAATGTACATAAGTCCTAGTTTGTGATGTAGACTAGCATTAGTTATATTAGCTTTGAAGTTGTACACGAAGCCTGTTCCGAACACTATAAACATTAACTGTTTTGGCATATATTAAACACTAAGTTTTCTTAAGTTGTATGCATTACTTATGTTCAGTTTTCCAATTTTTTTAAAGTTATATGTTATGTATTTAAAACCCAGTCCTGGTGAGAGCTAGGCAGGCGCTCAAATAGGTTCTAGGAGTTAGTAACCTACTTGGGGTGTCACAAATTTGGGATAGAAAATTGAAATTATTAGACTTAATAAGGGTAAATAATTTTAAATGAAAGAAGGAGAATAGTGTTTCTCTCCATTAATAACAATTCAAGGATCAAACAAGGTACTTAGGATAAAAATTTTAAAAAGAATTGGCTAGAAATGCTCAAATGACCAAAGAAGGCTCTACTCTCATCTTCAAACCAAATCACGTTGTAGCTGATTATTATGCCTTGAAAATTCAATAAAAGAAGTTTCTAGGATGCAATATATTAGAGTTTATATAATCATCTCTAAGTGTCCAAACTAAAAATTAATTTTTGTCTAAGTGCTCAAAATTCTTAAAATGATTATGAATGGAAAATATTAACACAAATTAGTCAGTCATGAATGGTTCAGCTAAATAGTTATTATGTGGAAAAAAGAAGAAACATGTTAAGAAAAAATTTCCAAAATTTTCGAAGATTTTGCAACTAATCCACACAAAAATTTTCAAAAATTTTGAAAAGCTCTCAAATAAAAAAAAAAATCGAAATATTGCAGCAAAGCTGAGCAAAATAAACCAACTTTTGGACATAAATCAAAATTCACCCCACCCCATACTTAAAAAAAACACATTGTATCAATGCCAAAATAAAAGCATAAAGTTTGGAAAAGAAAAGCTTCTTCGGATGTGATTTGCGTTTGGAGCAATATCCCACATATGAATATTCCTTCGACAGGAATTTCATAGCGGAAAACAAAACTATGAAAAATAAATTAAGTAAAAATAAAACTCGCTAAAATATGTGATAAATAAAAATAACTAAAATGTCTGATAAATCAACTGAAAGATAAAAAAGTCATCAAAATGGCGCTAAGCATAGAGCATCAAACATCATATGCTCAAGGAGCATCAGGCACCAATCCTGCAATAATTGAGGGAATGGCGGGAATGCCGATGAGTTCTTTCCCCGCTCTCTCGCCAACTGGCAAGCTTCCATATTCTATACATCATCTTGATACTTATATTTGTCTCTTCATATCTCATCGCATGTGCTGCTATTCTACTAAGAATATGCTCCAGGATCTCTACTTGAGTACGCCTGTCTCTCGATACACATCTTAGATGTGTATAAGATATGTGGGGTGCAAGCCTCTTGCATCTCTTATACACACTCTAAATGTTATTGTGTATTAGCATTGAAGTATCTTGCCATTGTCGCAACCGTATTATATGTCCATTCAACAACACCGTTAAAAAGGATGCTTGTGATATCATTCAACTCTATATTGGTTTGATGGTCGGCAGTCATCACTGTTATACTCGATAGATGTGTATAAGAGACTCTTAATCATGTTGGTAGATGAATTGGATATAACCTGCTTCTCGACTTAAGCCATGTGTATAAGAGACAGATGATGCACATAGAAACTATTCCACTACTGAAAAAAAGCTACTGTTGTGGCCGAGGTAAAATGATTCCACCCGGTTGCGAATAGTCAATTTGATCTCGGAACCTTCGCTTAGGGCACTTGAAGATGTGTTCTTTAATCACAGCTCGACTGTGATATATCTTTCTCACATTTGTTCTGGGCTACTATGTGAAGAAATTACAGCCCCATTGTCTCTTCCGGTGTGTTTTCACATTGAAGCTGGGCAGCAGTCGAGGTTGATGTTTCGATACTTTTGCCTGTAGCCACTTTCTTACCCGTTCTTGCCATACTAACAACATTTAAATGTGAAAATCATGGAAACCCAAACAAAGTAGCCCAGAACCCAAACTTATACAAAATCACAACCCATAACTATTAAGCCTTAGAATGCACAAAATAAATTTCCATAAATTAATGCCAAAACTAAGGTCTATATGTACAATCCTAAAACATTCTTATGCATTAAAGTTCAATAAGGATGAATCATAGGGCATAATTAACATTCTAGGATTTTAAATCTTGAATCTTGCATCAATGCTTTGTGTTTTCACATTTTATTCATTAAGACAATTCTAATCAAACATTTGGCATGCATAGATAAAGAACGAATTTTTCTGCATATAAGGAACATGCAATCATTCACAAATTAACAAATCATGCCAAAATTACTCAAATCACCAATTGAAAGTTCAATCCGTGACAAATTTAATCAATTAAAGTATGAAAAATCAAAACCTTCTTGAGAGTCAATTGAAAACCCGTAAATGAAAAATTGAAGATTGAATGAAATCCATACCTTGATGTAGTTATCCCTTGAGAAAGAAAGGTTTTGGATGTGAATTTGATGAAATATAAGATTTGAATAGTAAAACAGCAGGGGAATATTGGGGGTTGAAGGGAGTTGGAGAGGAATAAGTTAAAACTAAAAAGGGGGTGGCCGTGTGAATTGTGGCTAACAAAGGTTTCATCCTTTCAAAAGGCTGTGCGCACATGCATAGCTTGCCCAGCACTCATATGCGCCAAAGGCAATAGCACTCATCCCTGAAGTTGGCTTCGTGCACATGCGTGAGTGTAAAACTTACGAATCGGGTGGGTAATTTAGCTAATAGTTTTTAAGTACATGTGCGTAAAAACACCATTTCGAGCATAACATTGTGATTCCTAACCAATCCAAACAATATATGAAACCTACAGTTGATGATTATTAATCATTTAACTTGGAAATTAACTTGCTTTCCAATACTTAAAACACAAAAATATAAAACATTAAATACAAAATAACCAAATAAAAACGTCAAAAATAGATGAATGGAATAAAATGTAAATAAACATAGGTTGCCTCCCATGCAGCGCCTTTGTTTATTGTATAGTTGGCTCAACTTGATGCTCGTTCGTCACATTTACTAGAAAATAGACGAAGACACGTCTGGTAGAAAATGAGTTTCTGACCAACTTTAAAATCCTTTCTTCTGATCATTTTGTCATGAAAAGCCTTTGTCTTCGCCTTGAAGATACGAGTATTCTCGTATGCTTCATCTCAAATTTCCTCCAACTTTTGCAGTTACAATTTCCTTTGCTCATCACTTGCATCCAATCCCATATTAAGGCTTTTAATAGACCAATATGCTTTGTGCTCCAATTTTATTGGGAGGTGACAAGCTTTCCCAAATACTAACCAATATGGGGACATACCAATAATTGTCTTATAAGAATGCGATAAGCTCATAAAGCATCATTTAACCGTAAACTCCAATCTTTTATGACTAGACTTTATTATTTTCTGGATGATGGACTTAATTTCTCTGTTAGACACCTCAGCTTGCCCACTGGTCTGCGGATGATATGTAATTGATATCCTATGGGTTACATGATACTTCTTCAACAAGGCTTCAACTGTCTGGTTACATACAAAAGTGTGTGCCACGATCACTGATTAGTGCCCTTGGAACCCCACATATATATTAATTCTAAGAAAATCTGTAACAGCTTTTGAATCATCAGTACGAGTGGCCTGGCTTCTACCCATTTTGAAACATAATCTACATCTAGTAATATATAAGAATAACCAAATGAAACAAGAAAAGGTTCCATGAAGTCGATGTCATTTCGCAAAATTTGATTGGGTTTTGGGGCATTTTGTTCTTTTGGGAGATTTTACCTACCGTTTTACAGTTATCGCATCACCAGAATAATAGATAAGAGTCTTGAAACATGTTGGGCCAAAAAAACTACACTCTAATAACTTTATTGTTGTTCTTTTGGCTCCAAAATGCCCTTCGCAAGCATAAGAATGGCAAAATGCTATGATTGAATTAATCTCACAATCATTGAAACACCTTCTTATTACTTGATAGGCACAATGTTTACACAACTAGGGTTCATCCCATACATCATATTTGGCATCACTTTTGATCTCTTCTCTCTTTTTGCCATAGTCAAACTATGGGGTAATTTGTTAGTGACTAAGAAATTAACAATACTTGCATACCATGATAATCTCGCCCTTGCTGAAATTAATTGTTCATCAAGAAAATTTTCTTGTATATCCAATTCATTTTCCACATGTGGTAGTCAACTTAAGTGGTCTGCTACATTGTTCTCCATCCCACTTTTGTTCTTAATCTCTAGGTTAAATTCACTTAAGAGGAGTGTCCATCTTATCAACCTTGGTTTTGACTCTTTCTTTGTCATTAAGTAACGTAAAGTTGCATGATCTGAATAAACAATTACCTTAGTATCAAGTAGATAAGAATAAAATTTTCTCAAGCGAAAACAACAGCAAAAGCTTTTTTTCAGTAGTGGAATAGTTTCTATGTGCATCATTAAGGGTCATGAAAGCATCATAAATTGCATGAGATACCCTTCTAGCTCTTTGTCCCAAAACTGTGCCCACTGCAGAATCACTTGCGTCGCACATTATTATTTCAAATGGTAAGCTCCAATTAGGTGGTTGAATGATTGGAGTTGACATGAGGAGATACTTCAACTTGTTGAATGCCACTTTGTAGTCATCATTGAACTCGAATTCCACATCTTTTTGCAACAATTTGCATAGAGGTGCTAATATTTCGGAGAAGTCCTTGATGAATCTTCTTGTAAAACCTGCATGACCAAGAAATGCGCGAACTTCCTACATCTTGGTGAGGGGCATTACATAACCCAAATGGCATACGACAGTAAGCAAACGTTCCAAATGGACACGTGAATGTCCTCTTCTCTTGATCCTCGAGAGCAATATCAATCTGAAAGTATCCTGAATAGCCATCAGGAAAATAGCATAATAAGCATGACCAGCTAACCTTTCAAATATTTGATTAGTAATAGGTAAAGGAAAGTGATTTTTGTGAGTAAGCTTTCGATAATCTATAGAAACTCCCATTTTGAATAAAAAATAGGCAACATCTCATTTTCTTGATTTTCACCACTGTTATCTTATTCTTATCTGTTAAGGAGCCACTTGCACAGGGCTAATCCATTCACTATCCGAAATGGGGTAAATTATCCCTACTTCAAGAAGTTTGAGTATCTCTTGTTTAAGCACTTCCATTAGTATTGGGTTCATCTTTCTTTGTGGTTGACGAGTAAGCTTACCTCCATTCTCCAATAATATGTAATGCATGCATGTGGATGAGATAATTCCTTTTATATTTGCAGTGATCCATCCAATCATTGTCTTGTGCTCTCTTAGAACCTTTAACAATCTTTCTTCTTGTTCACTAGTTAAATTATTGGAAATTATCACCGGATAAGCTTTTCCATCACCTAAAAATAAATATTTGAGATGACTTGAAGAGGTTTTAGTTCTGGCTCAACTGCCTACACAACAAAAGGTAAGGATTTATCGTTAAAAATTGGAAATGTAGCATAAGATATCTTACCACATTTAGATGTTGCAAGAGACAGAAACGAAATTGAAGATGTCTTCAAAACCATCGTATTATATTTTAGTTCTTATTCTTTTTTGCATAGTTATCACTCATGGTTCTTAATTTGCCCAAATCAAATCGCATTTTAAGTTCTTATCTTGAGTTACAAGATTTACTTTTATAAGAACCCCTATTATAATTTTAACTACCTTTGGGGTTTCCCTGGCTTCAAAATGTCCCTTTTGTCACCATCAAGAAACATTGGATCGTCTCTTTGCAAGTTGTGATTCCAGTAGCCAAGTCTGGGGATACGAGCCAAGTGGCATCTTCTAGCTCGACCAAGGTTCGTGAAGAGTCATTGCAAGTGCCAACTTGGACCAATTACAAGGGCACGTGCAAAGAGAATCCAACAAGCCATGCAAAGTTTGGTTCGAGGTGTTCTTGACGGGGAAGCCGTCCAAAACAAACTAGAAGTGGAACGGGCTTGTAAATCTGATTGGAACACTCTTCAAGTCCAAATCCATAATGAAGAAGTTCGGTTGTTTGTCTTTACTCTATTATTTTATAAAGCCCAATAGTAGTTTTTAAGTTTGTGTAAATTGTGCTGGTTTAAGTCGAGTATAGTTGTGACTTAGTTCTCAGTTTTTAGGCTCATTAATTAGCCTTAATAAGGCCCTTTATACCGTAATACTTGTATAGAGAGACAGACGAAGTCTCTTATATACACATCTAAATGATGCTTTATGAGACTCTTATCTATACACATCTAGTTGTGCCTAAATCCGTATTTATTTCAGTCTTATTCTTATACAACTTGTCTTTTCCGTGAGGAAAATTTTCCTTCTTTTAGTCTTTGGATTAAAACTTTGTTGGGATCATCGCTTGAGCAACGGTGATTGTTCTAACCGACTTATAGATTTGGTTCTTGCCTGATTCGTATAGGCAACGGGACAATTCTCGCTTTAAATCCTGTTAAGAGTTTGGTTCTTATCTTGTTATAGACAACGAGTTGAACTCTTGCTTGATTGCGCAATTGGATTCGCACCATCTTGGGAAACAGCTTTGACAAGGTGAAAATGCTGACANATTACGCATTTCCAAGGAAGCGTCCAACAATCTCTCATCTTGCGTTCGCGAACGACATAGTCATTTTCACTAAAGGAGAGGCTAAATCAATCAAGAACTCGTGGAGTTCCACGACCAGTTTCAGTCTTCATCTTTGCAGCTTATTAACAAGTCGAAAAGCTTCTTTTACATGCCCAACAACGCTCCACTATCTAGGATCAGAATGGTTCAATTTTGAACTGGTTTTGTGAAACCTCCCAGGAAGAGACATTGTTGGTCTTACACTTTTGCCCCATTCAGAAGGCGAAGAGAAGAAGGTCACTCTTTCTAGCCCATGATTGAGCAAATTACCTCTAAAATTGAGGGGTGGCAAATGAAATTTCTCTCTCCTGGGGGAAAGCTAATCCTGATCAAGCTTGTTTTAAGTCGTATTCCAATATAGGTTCACGGTACTCCAGCCTCCAAAAGCCGTAATCAAGGACTTGGAGCGCCGATTGGCAAACTTCTTCTGGGGCAATTCGGACTAGGGAAGCAGGTACCATTGGGCATCATGGAAGTCATTATGTAAGCCAACAGTTGCCAATGGCCTTGGAATAATGTCCATCTCAGATTTGTATAAGAGACAAGTCACAAAGGTCCTTGAGGCTGCCAAGTGTGATACTATAAGAGACTTGTAAAACAAGTAGATATTAGTCTTTCCTAGGGTTGTTTAATAGTGAATAACACTGTCTCTTCATATATATCTCGTGCTCAAAAGCTGTGAGAACGCAGAAAAAAGGCCTTTTATTTTTATTGCACGTTGGACAAGTCTTCTTGTCGTATGACACGTTGGCAGCCTCAAGGACCTTTGTTGAACGAGGTTAGTCAAGTGTTCGAGCCAACCCTTACAGTTGCTGATTTGTGAGTGCAAATGGCTGGAACCTTGCAATTTTAAGCGAACATTATTCGGGCCTGGAGATAGAAAGACTAGAGAAGTTTCTTTGTGGGATACATTTCCAAGTTAGGTATGACTCGGATGTGCTGGTATGGACTCTCTCACCTAATGGCAAGATTTCAGTCTCCTCTACCCGTCCTTAACATGTTGAACACTCTCTGAAACAATGATTTGGGACAATAAAATCCAAATCGAAATCTCCATCTTCATGTGGCGCCTCTTTAATAGGAAACTCCCACTTGACGATATCATAACTACCTTTGGGGTTTCCTTGGCTTCAAAATGTCCCTTTTGTCACCATCAAGAAACATTGGATCGTCTCTTTGCAAGATGTGATTCCAGTAGCCAAGTCTGGGGATACGAGCCAAGGGGCATCTTCAAGCTCGACTAAGGTTTCGTGAAGAGTCATTGCAAGTGCCAACTTGGACCAATTACAGGGGCACGTGCAGAGAGAATCCAACAAGCCAAGCAAAGTTTGGTTCAAGGTGTTCTTGACGGGGAAGCCGTCCCAAAACAAACTAGAAGTGGAACGGGCTTGTAAATCTTATTGGAACATTCTTCAAGTCCAAATCCATAATGTAGAAATCCAGTAGTTTGTGTTTACTTTATCATTTTATAAAGCCCAATAGTAGTTTAAGTTTGTGTAAATTGGGCTGGTTTAAGTCGAGTATAGTTGTGATTTCGTTCTCAGTTTTTTGGCTCATTAATTAGCCTTAATAAGGCCCATTTATCCCAAATCTTGGGACCACTTATGGCTGAACCCCAGCACTACTTTTTTAGGAGTTTTTAAGCTAGTTTTGGAACTTGATATAAGACTAGTTAGGCCTCATCATATGGACGAATTTCAGCAGATTTTTATCAGAAAAACTTGTCTTTTTCGTGATCTAAAGTTCTTTCCTAAGAGACAGGGTTAGAACGAACTTTAAATCTTGTTTAGAGTTTGGTTCTTGCCTTGTTATAGACAACGGGATGAATTCTTGCTAGATTATGCAATTGGAATTACGCAATTGGAGTCATACTATCTTTGGAAACATTTTTGACAAGGTGACAATGATGAGATGCATGTTCAACAATGTGAGGCTATTTGCTTGCAACAGCCATCACAACCAAACCAAATTTCTCTTGCCCATGCACAAGCTATGCACGCTAAATGCCTTGCCGATGAAGAAAGTTTTTGGAGGCAAAAATCGGGTATGAAATGGCTGAAACAAGTGGACTTTAGCGCGAGGTTTGCAAGCACAATTCCGTGCGGGAAATATCTGGGATTACATATTTCCAAGGAAGTGTCCAACAATCACTCATCTGAGTAAATGGGAAAGCTAATCCTGCTCAAGCTTGATTTACGTAGTATTCCAATATACCTATTCACGGTACTCCGACCTCCAAAAGCTATAATCAAGGACTTGGAGCGCCAATTTGCAAACTTCTTCTGGGGCAATTCGACTCTCGAAGCAAGTACTTGGGCATCATGGAAGTCAATTATGTGGGATTGTAGCTGCCAATCTTTAAGGCCTTGGAATAATATCCCTCTCAGATTTGGTCAAGGGTTTTGGCCTTAAACAAAGGCAAAATTTCGAAAAAGAATTCTTGATGGTGCTCTTTCATGCGTTCTAGATATTGTCATTCCCACCCTTGTTTAATAAACGAAAGGCACAGTGATTCATATATATGGAAGTGCATGCTTTAAAGCCGTGAGAACGAAAAAATGCCTTTTATTTTTATTACGCATTGGACAAGTCTCCTTTGGTTTGAAGGTCCTTGAGGCAGCCAAGTGTCTGTCTCTTATACACATCTCTTGTAATTGGTCCAAGTTGGCACTTGCAATAAGCACTAGTTGCCACTAAGTCCAATTGATTTAATTTAATGTCCTAGTGTGCAATTGGGGGCGGTACAGGGTATGGATCTGTCTCTTATACACATCTCGAGTCAATACTAAGTTAGTAATGACTCGGATGTGCTTGTATGGACTCTCTCACCTAATGGAAAGTTTTCAGTCTCCTCTACCCTTCCTTCACATGTTTCCACACTCTCTCAAACCGTGATTTGGGACAATAAACTCCAAATCGAAATCTCCATCTTCATGTGCCGCCTCTTGAATAGGAAATTCCCACTTGACGATATCATAACTACCTTTGGGGTTTCCTTGGCCTCAAAATTTGCTTGTCACCATCAAGAAACATCGGATCATCTCTTTGCAAGTTGTGATTTCACCAGCCAAGTCTGGTGATACGAGCCAAGAGGCATCTTCAAGCTCGACTAAGGTTCGTGAAGAGTCATTGCAAGTGCCAACTTGGACCAATTACAGGGGCACGTGCAGAGAGAATCCAACAAGCCAAGCAAAGTTTGGTTGAGGTGTTCTTGACAGGGAAGCCGTCCCAAAACAACTAGAAGTGGAACGGGCTTGTAAATCTGATTGGAACATTCTTCAAGTCCAAATCCATAATGGAGAAGTCCAGTAGTTTGTGTTTACACTATTATTTTATAAAGCCCAAGAGTAGTTTATGTTTGTGTAAATTGGGCTGGAGAGTTTAAGTCGAGTATAGTTGTGATTTAGTTCTCAGCCATAAGTGGCCCAAGAATAGGGTTAATCAGGCCCATTAAACCCAATTAATGGGGCCACTTATGGCTTATACACATCTATTTCTAAATTTCAAGTGGCCCCAAGATTTGTTGAAGGTAATTCTGTCTATTAATAGGCCTCTGAGTCTTAGTTGAAGTAGATACAAACTGTCTCTTATACATTAAAGATGAATATAAGAAGCAGCAAAGAAAGAAACTTACAAATTTATTGAAGATCAGGCCAGAGCAAGCTCTCAGGACAAGAGAGCTGGAAAATCTTATTACCAAAGCAAACTTTAGAAAGACTGTTGGATTAAAGTGGAGAGAGAAGAGAGAAGAAAGCTTTGAGTTCTAAAATCTCTGCCTTCCCTAACATTTGAAGGCCTCTATTTATAAGAAAAAAAACGGATTTGAAAATTTTTAATTTGTTGTCCGCACAGTGATTTCGTATTTGAAATTCTTTATTTGAAGTCCATAGCGCAGTACGGTCCGACAGAATTGGGGTCCCTTTTCATTTTTGTTTCTTTTTTGATTTTTGGGAACTTTGAGACCCTGATTGAGAACTCGTTTCATCATCTGAAAAAAGTTTTCCTGCAACATCTGTCTGAGATTTTGCTCTGGTAATAAGATTTTCCAGCTCTTGTGTCCTCTGTTCTATGATTTCATGAATTCCCATGTATTTATCCATTTCTTCATTCATGAAAGGGTCATCATCTTCATTTGTTTCATCAAAATCCATTAGAGAAAATGATGGTTCAAATTTGTTGTCAGTTTCTTAAACACTAAAAACAACCCATAACAGGTATAAATCCAACTTGAAAGGAATACACATCTAGATGTGTATAAGATGACAGTTTATAGACGGTTCCAATCAGAGACTATAATTCCTAAATCTTTTCTTCCTTCTGATCTTCAAAAATTTTTTAAAAAATTTTAAAAAGTGTTTGAAAGCAATTGTGCATGATCTGGAGATTTGGAACACATCTTGTGATTGTCTCTCCATTTGTAATGATTGTTCAATCTGAGAACAACTATATTCACATCTAGGCCACCATTTGTTCTCATGAATTCTTCTGATTTGAGGAAGAAAATATCCTGCAGCAATACCAGTTTCCAATTTCAATGAAAAAAGCCACGGGATACTGAATTTGGCTAAGAAGTGTAGTAATTGTCTTCCAGGAATATCAGGATCAGAAAAATCGCTTTCAAACACTTTTTAAAAATTTTTAAATAATTTTTGAAGATCAGAAGGAAGAAAATTTTTAGGAATTCCATATGATTGGAACCGTCTATAAAACCACATCGGAAGAAAAGTTTTGTTATTTAGAATTGTAGGTTCCATACGAATCCACCAAGTATGTTTAAAATCAGCAGTATTGTAAAGAAGAACATAGGTGAATGAATTTATACAATCCCAATAATTGAAATTGTAATTTGGAATTATTGAAAAAGGATCTGAAAGAATTTCACTTATCAGAGGAGTGTGTAGGAGTGTGTACTACCAATCATCAGTAGAAGGAACTGTTTTAATAAACATTTTAGACATTGTGAAATAATGATCTTGGATAGTGGGATTATCCAATATCACCATCTTTAATATCAACAATTTTGGTAAGATTGAGAAAGTCAGCATAAGTATGCCTGTATTTAGGAGGATCATTTGCTGTAATGAGAAAGAAAGAACCATAATTTTTTGAAAAATATTTATTTACAATTTGAAATATATTTTGATTTATTTCATTTAATTCAATGAAAGCAATATGACCTTTAGTTCCATTTGGTTTATAAGGCTCTTTTTCAATAGGTTTAGGAGAAGATTTCTCTTCTTCTAAAAGAATTCCAATAGAAGAAGAATCAGCAGGATTTGAAACAAATCGCATGGCAAATTTAGGTCAATTTGAGCTGTTTGGAATTGATCCAAGAATAGTCATTTTGTTTTGAGGAGAAATTGGATTTGAAGGAATGTTTAAAGGATTTTCTATGCTTGTAAAAAAGGATTATTAAATAAATACATCTTTGTATTTGAAGTATTTTTCAATTTGTTTCAAGTATTTTGGAGAAATTTGTCCTCCTGAAATTCTTTGTCTTATTTGTCCTCTTCCTGAATTTGGACTTCTACCACCACGGGATCCTCTTCCGAGGATATTCATCATAATCTGAAAGATAATTTAAACATAGAAGAATTAATATTTTATTTTTATTTAGATTGACAATTCATATAATTGTTTTATTCATAAATGATATGCTTTTGTGAAATATTTTATTTCTGCTTGTTCTTCATTATATATATCAGTTTCTTGTTGTAATATAGCAGATATCCATAAAGGATATTTTTCTAATTTATAATATAATTTATATTCTAAATTTATATTTTCTTTTTTATTTTTTCTATCCTATTTTTTGCTACAATTATTCTAGATCAAAAATAATTTTTACTTCTAATTGATTAAAAAATATGAATATGTTCCCCCAAGTGCATGGGCAAGAGAAATCAGGAACAGGTTCAACCAAACTTTTATTAATTTTGTTGGATGAACCAGATTCATGAAAACATAAGTTGTCTTGGAAATTCCATCTGCAAGACTCAAGTTATTTTGTAAAAATTCTCTGGTAAGAAAATCAGGTAAAGAATTAGAATCACCTTTAATATATTCAATATCTAAATCAAATACAGATCTAGCAAAAATTTGTTTAGAAGCAATATTTTTGATATCTTGTTCTAAAACATATTTTGAACCATGTGTGGGATCTATTCTTAAAAGAAATTTTTGATTTAATAAATCTTCTTGAAATTTAGAAATACAAAGAACAATAGATAAAATTTCTTTTTTGATTGTAGAATAATTTAATTGTGCACTTTGCCAAAGTCCAGATTTGAATCTTACTAATTCTTCTTTATTATTTTTAGGATTAATTTGTTTTAATATGCCACCATATCCTATATTAGAAGCATCTGTTTCCACAATTTTGTACCATTTAGTTATTTGCTAAAGATAAACAAGGCAAATGTTTGACCTTTTCTTTAATTTTCTTAAGAGCACAATCTGTTATTGCACAAGATAGTCTGGATTCTTATAAGAAAGGTTATATATAAGGGTTTACTATCTTGTGCAATATTTTTATAATATTCAGCAATATAATTTAAACTTCCTAAAAATCTTTGTAATTGTTTTCATCTTTTATTTCATCCGAAATTTATTTGCAAATTCAATACTTCTTGAAATAGGAATAATTTGTCCATTTTCTATTTCAAATCCAAGAAATCTGATTTTATGTTGGAATAATTTAATCTTTTTAGCAGAAATAACGATTCCAACATTTTTCTTGGCTATTTTAATGAAAATATTTAAATGTTTAAAATGTTGATCTATGGAATTTGAAAATATTAATATATCATCAATATAAGTAATAATATAAGAATAGGAAGAAAATATTTCATTCATTTTATTTTGAAATTCAGAAGGAGCATTTTTAAAATGAAAATACGATGCGATTATAACAAGAGACAGATCGTAATGTCCAAATGGTAATCGTAAAGCAGCTTTATATCTATCCTTTTCACTATTTGAATTTGCCAAAATCGATTTTAAATCAAATTTAGAATATATATTTGATCCAACATGCTACTTAATAGATCTTTTTATTAGGAATGGGATATCTTATCCATTTTAAAACTTTGTTAAGTGGTTTATAATTAATAACTAATCTAGGAATCCTCTTTCTATTTCTGAATTTTTATTTACATAAAAAGTACAACTGTATAAGAGACAGTACGATTTTCTAAAATCGGTCTTCTAATAAATCATCTAGATGATTTATTAAAAAGACTGGTCAATATATATCCTTCTTCATGTGATAAGAGTCTAGCTATAGTTGGAATTAGAATATGAAACAAATTTTGCTACTACAGAAAAATATACCATTTTGCTACTACAGAAAAAGATTTAGGAACATCCCTAGAATAATATTGAAATAATTTGCTTGTTTATTTGAGAAATTTTTTCTTTTAATACATGTTTTAGGAGAGTTTAATTGATGTTCTATTCTTAAATTAAATATTTCTTTATGCATATAATTAATTTGATTTTGTTTTAATTTAATATTATAGTCTAATGGGTTTAAATCAGAAATTTTTTCTGTAGTAGCAAAATCAAAAGTTAATTCTTTATCTTTATTACATATTATTTTTCCATCACAATAGTAAGGATACATTTGACATAAAAAAGGAGTTCCTAAAATTAAATGAAATCCAACTTTTTTGTTAATATAAAAGGCATTTTAACAAAATTTCCTATAAGAAAAAACACTGATTTAAAGAATTAGATGTTCAATATGGTGGCCTCTGAAAGATTTGATTAATATCATAACTTAAAAAATCTCCTAAATTTTTTGTAGAAGATTTGTCTTCTGTATTATTTGTTTCTAATTTTATTTTTCTTAATTCTTCAACTAAAGAAAGTTCTTCCAAATTAATGACTCTTTCTTTTAAATTTTCAAAACTTTGTTTAAGATTATTTATTTCTTTAATTTCTTGTTTTAATTCATTTATTTCTTGTTTTAAAATTTGAATAGTTATTGGTTTATTAGAAGTATTTTGAATATTATTAAAAACATCTTTCATAGAAAAACTGGTATTTTTAATTTCTAATTGTTCTTTAATTCTTGGGGGAACATATTCTATTTTTTCTTCATTTTTCTTTATAACATTATGTAAAGAGACAGGTATTTCAATGTATAATCTTTTTTATCAGATTTTCTATTTCATCTATTAGATCTAAAATAAAATTTTGATTATCATTAAAGTAAAAATTGTAGGATTTAAATCATGAGCTTCAACTATAGATTTATAATATATTAATACATTGAGAGATATTTAGCTTTACATAATGTTATAAAGAAAAATGAAGAAAAAATAGAATCTGCTATATTACAACAAGAGGACTGATATGTATAATTAGTCTTAGAGATGGAATTTTAAACACATCTTATGTGTATATAGACAGTGGTTTTCCTTATCTTTTATACAAGAATCTAGATTACAAATTATAAACAGATTTTTAAATTTATTCCTTATCAAAAAGCAATAATAATTACTGGAATAGCAAATTGATCACAAAAATCTCCTAATTCAGTTCTTTGTTTATATTTTTAAGTTTCTTCTAAAATAGAAATATCAAAATTTTTATCTATAAGGCTAGCATTATGTATTCATTTCTAAACCAAGGTATAAAATCTATATAAACCTCTGTCTCTTATACACATCTAGATGTGTTTAAGAGACAGTTATTCTTTCGGCAAAAAGAGTTGGTAATCCATTTATAAATTTTTCTTTCCAAAATTTGAAGAAGCATCGATATGGTATTACCAACAGTCTTCCTAAAGAATAACATCTTTATAAAATAAAATGGGATAAAGTAGGACATTTTAAATTCATTAATAATTCTCTATGAACATTATTGGAATTTGCAATATTTCCAATAAAATGTTATAACAATATTTCTTATTAACATCTAGATGTGTATAAGAGACAGTGTTTGACCGTTGTATTTTAAACATTTTATTGGAAATATTGCAAATTCCAATAATGTTCAGATGAGAGAATTATTAATGAATTTACAATGTCCTACTTTATCCCATCTCTTATACACATATTGATGTGTATAAGAGACAGAATATTCCACTTAGTTTCAAAACCTTTAGATTTTAGACATTGTGAAATAATGATCTTGGATAGTGGAGCTGTAGGTGATATCTTAGATACACCTTAAAAAATTGTGTCCAAATTTCATAGAGAATTATTAATGAATTAAATCTTGTGGTGTACTTTATTTACTTATATAAGATGCTGTCTCTGGCATAAAAGACTATAAGTATTATCGATAGACCTCTTTACTTACGATTACACTTAAAGTTATTTGAGACAGATTTTCTTTTTATAGCAAAAATATTTTCTTCGGAATATTTAAATTTTTAAACATTTCAAATGTTTGTAATATTATTTTCTCGAACAATTGCTTTCATTATCTTCAGATATTATTATCTTTTCTTGATAAAACATTTAATTTTGAAGTTTTTAGCGATGTTCCTAACGCTTTTTGGACATCAGATGTGTATAAGAGACATATTATCTGTCTCTTATACACATCTAGATGTGTATAAGAGACAGGTTACACATGGCTCTGATACCAACAAAATAATTTTTCAAATCTTACACTTAGGCTCTTCTACCAATTAAAATAATTTTTCAAATCTTAACTTAGAATAATAATGTAATTTTTCTTCAATTCTATTTAATTGTTTAGAAATTGTTCCTAAGTTAAGATTTGAAAAATTATTTTGTTGGTATCAGAGCCATGTGTAACTAAATTCTTAAAGGATTGATTATAATTGTACTAAATCATGACTTAATGATAAAATCAGTAAACAATAAGGATGGTCAAGTAAAATGATTTTTATTCCCTAATATCGATTTATTGTTAAATGGTTCGTCACCCAAGTCGTAACTGGCATAAAAGACTACCGGGCTGTTATCGTAAGACCCATTTGTCTTAAGCCATTAAAGTTATTGACAGACGAGTTTAACAATTATCTTTATTTTTAATCACCAATAAGTTTATTGAATTTATTATTAAGACATGAATTTAGTCAGTTATAATTAGTCCTTAAGTTTATTCATCATGGTTTCTCGTATTTTTGGTTCAGATTCTACTTCATCTACTAAATCTACAAAAAATTCTGAAATTAAACACACATTAATTAAATTTGAAGATATAGAAAATACTATACAAAATTGGCATTTACCCAAATTAAAACCTGAAACAGTTTATAAATTTGGAGCTTTTGATTATAAATCAAAATTAATGATAAAAACAGTTGAAAAAACTATTCCTATCAGAGGAGTTGATGAAACTATTAAATTATTAAAAGAAAAAGATTTAGAAATTCAAAATTATAATTATATTCATATTGGTTTAATTCAAATTGCTTTACAACCTTTAAATCGTCAAGGACTTGATACTACTCTATGTTGCTCTTCGTGATGCTAGACATAATAAATTTTAGATTCATTAATTGGTTTAATTGAATCAAGTCTTTGTAATGGCCCAATTTATTTTAGTAGTTATCCAAATTTTTCGTATCTTTAAGTGATAAAATTTGCTTGATGTTTTAACCTTAAATGTTAAAACTAAAGGTTATGATATGAAACCTGGATCAGAAAATATAAATATTACTTATAGAATTTGTTATAAATTAATCTAGAATACTATAAGTCCTGGTGCTTTTAATATAAATACAAATGACAGAAAATCGTTTAATTGATACAAATGTCATTTGGTAAAATATACAAATTCCTAAATTAATTAGTCGGATGAGGTTAATATTCCGAAACTTGGACTTTGAGAGAATTACAAATCCTACTCCTGTTGAAGTTAATACTTCAGTTTCTTACATTAATGAAGAACCAACAGGAAATGTTGAAATAGCTTTACCAGAAGAAGAAGATCTACTTCTTCTATTCCAACTTCTCTTTCTCAAAATTTAAAAAAACTCCTAGATCTGTAGATAGATCCAGATCTAATAGATTAACTTTTGAAGGAACTTTCTTAGAAAAATTTTCAAAGATAAATATAAAAATTTCAAAATGGTTTTCTTCACTTTATAATATAACATCTAATTAAAAGAAATTAATAAAAATTATTATAAATTTATTAAAACCTCTATGGTTTATATAGATTTTATACCTTGGTTTAGAAATGAATATAATGCTAGCCTTATAGATAAAAATTTTGATATTTCTATTTTAGAAGAAACTTATCAAAATTGGTATTTAAATGATGATAATATTATAAAATCCATACACCCCCCTGCAAGAACACTTAAAATAGGATCAGAAGCAAATCAAACTGAGGCTTTTCCTGATGCTGATAGTTCTAAACCTGATCTAATGATCTAATCGCATTCGAAAGAGAACGGAGGCAACCATATTAGCTTAATAACTAAGGAAGAAGTGTAATCGTAAGATATTGAGAACTAAGAAAGTCAACTAAACGTAATACAACAATCTTGTTTGATTGATGTATAACAAAGGAGAAGTAGTCGTATTAGATTTGAAAAGAACCAAGAGCGGGTCGTATTCATTAAAGATTTATAATTAAGAGATTATCTAATCGTATAAGAAAAAAAACTGAGAAATGAGGCCTATTAATTATGCCTGCACAGTGATTAAGGAAGAGATTGTAATAGTACGATATTGAGAAGAAAGAAAGGGTCTAATCGTAGTATATTATGACACAGTAAAGGCGATCTAACCGTGCAGATTAAGAACTAACGAAGTAGATCGAGTCTTATGAATTAAGAACCAAGTATCGGATTCAAAAAAAAAAAGATTATCAAACCAAGATAAGAACTAAAAATGTCTCTTATATTTGGCCAAATTAAGTACCACGAGTGATAACTATAAATAAAAGAATAAGAACTAAAATATAATACGATGGTTTTGAAGAAATAAGTACTGAGAAATTGTAAACCATCGTATACGTGCTTAATTCACAGTCTAAGGAGTTGTACTAAGATATTGAGAACTGAGAAAGGGGACAAATTTCATTATTCGTACAAGATTAAATACTAATAACTGGGATCAAGTCGCATAAGATTAAGAAACAAGAAAGGAGTTCTCAACAAAGTACATGTAGAAACACTATAAGTTCTAATAACTCATGATAATAACGTAAAATGTGAATTAATTATGCTAGATTAAGAACCAAGAATCAGTTCAAATTGAAAAAGAGTTTGAACAAAAGATGATTATCTAACCTTATTTGAAAAAGAATTGAGAAATGAAGCCAATTACACCTTGTATAATGACAAAGGAAGAAGTGATAATCGTACAACATTGAGAACTAAGAAATGCGACTAATCGAGCTATACAATGAACAACAAAAGGAGACATAACATATGCAATTCAGAACAAAGAAAGGAGATTAGTTGTGTGAGATTATGAAATATGAGAGGAGTTCCAATCATAGCACATTTGGAAAAGATATGAGATCAAATTTCACAAGGTAAGAACATAAATATGTTTTAATAAGAATGGATTAAGAACCATGCGGCAGAATGGACCTATTCCTTGAAGATTTAGAACTAATACATCATCATCTATTAGCATTTGCAAAAGAATAGAGAAATGAGGCCCATCAAACTTGCTTTACGAGTAAGGAAGAAGTTGCGATCGTTCGATATTGAGAGCCAAGAAATTGACTAACTATTCTATGAATCGCAAAAGGAGAACAAATGATAAAATATTAGGGAGATAATTAAGAAACTAGAAAGGTGATCTAATCGACATACATGTTGAAAAGATAAGAATATCTAATAACGGATGATAAGCCTCTAATACATGACTTAGTTAGACTAGATTGGGAACCATGTGTGGGACCTGTGCACAAAGATTTAGATCAAATGAATGATCTAATCGCATTCGAAAGAGAACGGAGGCAACCATATTAGCTTAATAACTAAGGAAGAAGTGTAATCGTAAGATATTGAGAACTAAGAAAGTCGACTAATTGTAATATATTGTGAGTCGCAAAAGGAGATACAACAATCAAACAAGATTGATTAAGAACTAATAAAGGAGAAGTTGTCTTATTAGATTTAAAAAGAACCAAGAGCGGGACGTATTCATTAAAGATTTATAATTAAGAGATTATCTAATCGTATAAGAAAAACTCCTGGTCCAAATGAGGCCTATTAATTATACCTGCACAATGATTAAGGAAGAAATTTTAATAGTACGTTACTGAGAAGAAAGAAAGGGTCTAAACGTACTATATTGTGACACAGTAAAGGAAATCTAATCGTACAGGATTAAGAACTAACGAAGTAGATCGAGTCTGATCAGATTAAGAAATAGAACAGGAGTTCTTAGAAAAGTAAATCTCCAAACTCAAGATAAGAACTTAAAATGCGATTTGATTTGGCCAAATTAAGAACCATGAGTTATAACTATGCATAAAAGAATAAGAACTAAAATATAATATGATGGTTTTGAAGTAATAAGTGAGAAATGAGGCCAAGTATACGTGCTTAATCACAGTGGAAGGAGTTGCACTCGTACGATATTGAGAACTGAGGTCTCTTAAAGGGGACAAATCGTACAACATTAAATACTAATAACTGGGATCAAGTCGCATAAGATTAAAAAACAAGAAAGGAGTTCTCAACAAAGTACATGTAGAAACACAATAAGTTCTAATAACTCATTCTAACAACGTAAAATGGGAATTAATTATGCTAGATTAAGAACCAAGAATCTGTTCTAATTGAAAAAGAGTTCGAACAAAAGATGATTATCTAACCAAAGAAACCAAAACCTTTTAGATGTGTATAAGGACATAAACCTGTTCCTGTCTCTTACAAAGGAATCTTGATAATCGTACAATATTGAGAACTAAGAAATGCGACTAATCGAGCTATACAATGAACAACAAAAGGAGACATAACATATGTAATTCAGAACAAAGAAAGGAGATTAGTCGTGTGAGATTATGAAATATGAGAGGAGTTCCAATCATAGCACATTTGGAAAAGATATGAGATCAAATTTCACAAGGTAAGAACATAAATATGTTTTAATAAGAATGGATTAAGAACCAAGATCGCTGCGGCTGGACCTATTCCTTGAAGATTTAGAACTAATACATCATCATCTATTAGCATTTGCAAAAGAATAGAGAAATGAGGCCCATCAAACTTGCTTTACGAGTAAGGAAGAAGTTGCGATCGTTCGATATTAGAGATATCAAAATTTGACTAACTATTCTATTTCTTATCGCAAAAGGAGAACAAATGATAAAATATTAGGGAGATAATTAAGAAACTAGAAAGGTGATCTAATAACATACATTTAGATTCACATAAGAATATGCTAATAACGGATGATAAGCCCCTAGATCGTGACTTAGTTAGACAGACTGAGAACCATGTGTGGGACCTATGCACAAAGATTTAGATCAAATGAATGATCTAATCGCATTTGAAAGAGAACAGAGGCAACCATATTAGCTTAATAACTAAGCAAGAAGTGTAATCGTAAGATATTGAGAACTAAGAAAGTCAACTAATCGTAATATATTGTGAGTCGCAAAAGGAGATACAACAATCAAACAAGATTGAGAATTAACAAAGGAGAAGTAGTCGTATTAGATTTGAAAAGAACCAAGAGTTGGTCGTATTCATTAAAGATTTATAATTAAGAGATTATCTTACTCTGTGGAGTGCAATTCACTCAAGTTGAAACCTATTAATTATACCTGCACAATGATTAAGGAAGAAATTTTAATAGTACGTTACTGAGAAGAAAGAAAGGGTCTAATCGTAGTATATTATGACACAGTAAAGGCGATCTAATCGTACAGGATTAAGAACTAACGAAGTAGATCGAGTCTTATGAGATTAAGAAATAGAACAGAGTTCTTATAAAAGTAAATCTCAAGATGTACTTTGTTGAGAATGCGATTCCTTGTTTCTTTGATCTAAATCGACTTGATCCCAGTCCCACACATGGTTCTCAGTCCTGTCTAACTAAGTCACGTATTAGGGGCTTATCATCCGTTATTAGATTATTCTTATCTTTTCGGCATGTATGTGAGAACTACGAAAGGGGACAAATCGTACAAGATTAAATACTAATAACTGGGATCAAGTCGCATAAGATTAAGAAACAAGAAAGGAGTTCTCAACAAAGTACATCTAGAAACATAATAAGTTCTAACAACTCGTGATAACAACGTAAAATGTGATTTAATTATGCTAGATTAAGAACCAAGACTCAGTTCAAATTGAAAAAGAGTTTGAACAAAAGATGATTATCTAACCTTATTTGAAAAAGAACTGAGAAATGAAGCCAATTACACCTTGTGATATGGATCCGAATAGCCCAAATATGTGTCAAGATGAGGATATGAAAGATAGAGCAAGCATGGATTCATTCTTTCCAAGATTGGAGTACATTCGTGGTATTTCGATCAAGTTGGATTGGACTATTCTCAATTCAATAATACATGAAGTCCAATTCTTCAAAGTGAAGCACAAGTGGAGATCCTTTGAGTGCAAGAAGGCGGACTTCCTTTCAAGTTTATTTTAGTTTGATCCTTATGAGTCTTTATTGTAAATTGGGCTGATTTTAAGTTGGTTTAAGTCAAGTTTAGTTGTGATTTAGTTATTAGTTTTAGGCTCATTAATTAGCCTAAATAAGGCCCATTTAGCCCAACTCTTGGGGCCATTAGTGGCTGTACCCTAGCACTACTTTTTAGGAGTTTTTAAGCTAGTTTTTAGGACTTTATTAAGCCTATAAATAGGCCTCATCATATGCACGAATTTCAGCAGATTTTTATCAATAGTATTCATCTTTTTCGTGAGGAAAAAGTTCTTTCTTTAGTCTTTGGATTAAGACTTTGTTGGGATCATCGCTTGAGCAACGGTGGTGATTGTTTTAACTGACTTATAGATTTGGTTCTTGCCTGATTCATATAGGCAACGGGTCAATTCTTGCTTTAAATCTTGTTAAGAGTTTGGTTCTTGTTTCGTTATAGACAACGGGTTGAATTCTTGCTTGATTCTTGTGTGTTCTTTATTGTTCTTGTTTGTGTGTTTGCTGTCCAAATTCTTGTGACCAACTTTGGAGTCGATCCTTGGGGTTTTGGTGCCGTCTTGAATTGTTGGGTTTCGTGGCATCAAATCGATTGCGCACGGGGTTCGCATCAGATTGGTATCAGAGCTGGTCCAATTCTGGTCAGTTCTGTTTATTTTCTCTAGAATTGTTCCAGAGACAGGTTCAAAGAAAATCATATCTTAGTTTCTGCCAAAAAACTAAAATATGACAGGCGGTGAACAGTTCACAGATACTGTTCATAGGTACTGTTCATCCGAAAAAAATAAAAATTCCAGCCATATTGTTGTTTCTTTGCTATTGTTCTTCATTGTTCTCTTGTTGTTGCTGCTATAAAAAAAAAAGTGCTGAAAGAAAAAGAAACGTGAAAAAAAAAGAAAGAAGAAGAATCGGTTATTGGTTGCTTATAAATATAGGCAATTATTTGTTTTTTTCCTGATCTGAAAAGGTTTTGGTTTCTTACCTTTTCCTACTTGTGTTTGGTATTCCATATTCCAATTCTTAATTGCACTTGGTTTCCTTATTCTAATCCTATTTGGAATTGGTTTCTTGTCCTAATCGTATTTGGATATGGTTTCTCATCCTAATCCTAATCAGATTTGGAAAGAAAAAAAAAAAAACCTAATCCAAGTTGACTTAGGAAAATTATCCTAATCCCTGTTGGACTTAGAGAACTAATCCTAATCCTGGTAGAATTTGGATTACTTACCCTAATCCCAATTGAATTTGGAAATGTACCAAATTTGACACTTTACATTTTTTAGAAACTCCCTATTTTTGAAAACTTTCCAAATTTGTATCTCTATTCAAAAGCACTTAATTTTTGTTGGTTCTTTTAATTTCTTTGTTATTCTTAAGTGCTACTTATTTGTTCTTGTGTGCTTAGTTTCCTTTTTTTTATTTGGTAAATTTGCCTACCAAATTCTTATTTGCTTTCTATACGTTTTGTTACTTCACGTAGTCTCGGATATTTTGTTGTCTCTTATTCTTTGAAGCTTAAATCCGAAAGTTTGGTGTCTCTTATTTGTCATTGGCCCGTGATTATTTGTTTTCTTTGACTTCTAACCAATTAAGTGGTTAAGACATAATTGGAGCTCACTTTGGTCCTCAATAGTCTTCCAAAATCTTTGAGAATGACATGTGAGCAAATTCGGATCTAATCTAGTTTTCTTTCTTATGTTCAGTCCTTCAAAGGTGTAAGTCGTGATGCACTAACCTCCCAATTGAGTATCTCATCATTCCAACCAAAGCAAGGTAAGAAAGATATGGTACACATTCCGCCAATACCCTATCTCACAGGTATGAACTTCTTTCTGCTTTTTGTGTTGAAATTCTTAGACTTGAGCATCTTGAAATTGTATAAATTTAATTCTGAATTTAGAGTTATTTTTAGTGTACATTTTGTTGATTTCTTGTTTAAAATTAATTCTTTTGACTTGGTTTTGACTTGGTTGTTGTTTTGAATAAGAGGCATGCAAAATTCAATAATACTTCAATTCCAATTTGTGGAGCATTAATTGGATAAATCTGTCCAAGCTTTACTTGATAATAATCATTTCCATGCCATCAACTCTAATTTGAATTGTTGTGTTAGCATGCTACATGATTTTCAACATTTCACTTTTGTTCAAATTAACTTGGATAACTTTGTTAGCTTGGTTAACTTCTTTTATACATTTCTATCAAGTAAAGTTAACTTCAAGGTATTCAAGTTTTGTGCAAGTCAAGTCAAGTTTATGTTATGGCGTGATACCTTATTTGATTTTGTTTTACTTAGACACTTCACCCAAATTTTTGTTTCTTATTTAGTTTTTGAGAAACCTAAGTTGTGTGATTTAGGTCAAATACTTTGCAAGAATGAAATCATGTAATTTTGCCTCAGAACACCTGTCTCTTATACACATCTAGATGTGTATAAGAGACAGGATTTTAAGTTGGTTTAAGTCAATTTCCCAAATTGTGCTTATCTTGTCAAAGCTAAATGATTTTTTACTTTGGCGTGCACATTTGTTTAACTGTTTTGATCCTTACTTTGTAAAACTTTGTTGTGTTCGCAATAGTGCAGGGCTTCAAGGCCTAGATTTTGCCAATCTTGTCTCCCATTTGACTAATCCGTGCTTTTCTTATCCAGATTCAGATTCGAGGGCGAATCCTTTCGAGGAGGGAGGGAATGATATGGATCCGAATAGCCCAAATATATGTCAAGATGAGGATATGAAAGATAGAGCAAGCATGGATTAATTCTTTCCAAGATTGGAGTACATTCGTGGTATTTCGTCTCTTATCAAGTTGGATTGGACTATTCTCAATTCAATAATACATGAAGTCCAATTCTTCAAAGTGAAGCACAAGTGGAGATCCTTTGAGTGCAAGAAGGCGGACTTCCTTTCAAGTTTATTTTAGTTTGGTCTTTATTGTAAATTGGGCTGATTTTAAGTTGGTTTAAGTCAAGTTTAGTTGTGATTTAGTTATTAGTTTTAGGCTCATTAATTAGCCTAAATAAGGCCCATTTAGCCCAACTCTTGGGGCCACTTATGGCTGAACCCTAGCACTACTTTTTTAGGAGTTTTTAAGCTAGTTTTTAGGACTTTATTAAGCCTATAAATAGGCCTCATCATATGCACGAATTTCAGCAGATTTTTATCAATAATATTCATCTTTTTCGTGAGGAAAAAGTTCTTTCTTTTAGTCTTTGGATTAAGACTTTGTTGGGATCATCGCTTGAGCAACGGTGATTGTTTTAACTGACTTATAGATTTGACGATTGCCTGCACATATAGGCAACGGGTCAATTCTTGCTTTAAATCTTGTTAAGAGTTTGTGATATGGATCCGAATAGCCCAAATATGTGTCAAGATGAGGATATGAAAGATAGAGCAAGCATGGATTCATTCTTTCCAAGATTGGAGTACATTCGTGGTATTTCGATCAAGTTGGATTGGACTATTCTCAATTCAATAATACATGAAGTCCAATTCTTCAAAGTGAAGCACAAGTGGAGATCCTTTGAGTGCAATAAGGCGGACTTCCTTTCAAGTTTATTTTAGTTTGGTCTTTATTGTAAATTGGGCTGATTTTAAGTTGGTTTAAGTCAAGTTTAGTTGTGATTTAGTTATTAGTTTTAGGCTCATTAATTAGCCTAAATAAGGCCCATTTAGCCCAACTCTTGGGGCCACTTATGGCTGAACCCTAGCACTACTTTTTTGTTTTGTTTTTTTTTTATAGCAGCAACAACAAGAGAACAATGAAGAACAATAGCAAAGAAACAACAATATGGCTGGATTTTCACTTTTTTTCTGATGAATATCTCGTGAACAAGAGCGGTGAAAGCATCACGACTTACAGAAACTAAGATAGGATTTGTCTGTAAAGACAATCTGGAAAAATTAAAGAGAAAAATAAACAGGACTGACCAGAATTAGACCAGCTCTGATACGAATCTGATGCGAACCCCGTGCGCAATCGATTTGATGCCACGAAACCCAACAATTCAAGACGGCACCAAAACCCCAAGGATCGACTCCAAAGTTGGTCACAAGAATTTGGACAGCAAACACACAAACAAGAACAATAAAGAACACACAAGAATCAAGAAAGAATTCAACCCATTGTCTATAACGAAACAAGAACCAAACTCTTAACAAGATTTAAAGCAAGAATTGACCCGTTGCCTATATGAATCAGGCAAGAACCAAATCTATAAGTCAGTTAAAACAATCACCGTTGCTCAAGCGATGATCCCAACAAAGTCTTAATCCAAAGACTAAAAGAAAGAACTTTTTCCTCACTGACGAAAAAGATGAATATTATTGATAAAAATCTGCTGAAATTCGTGCATATGATGAGGCCTATTTATAGGCTTAATAAAGTCCTAAAAACTAGCTTAACAACTCCTAAAAAAGTAGTGCTAGGGTTCAGCCATAAGTGGCCCCAAGAGTTGGGCTAAATGGGCCTTATTTAGGCTAATTAATGAGCCTAAAACTAATAACTAAATCACAACTAAACTTGACTTAAACCAACTTAAAATCAGCCCAATTTACAATAAAGACCAAACTAAAATAAACTTGAAAGGAAGTCCGCCTTCTTGCACTCAAAGGATCTCCACTTGTGCTTCACTTTGAAGAATTGGACTTCATGTATTATTGAATTGAGAATAGTCCAATCCAACTTGATCGAAATACCACGAATGTACTCCAATCTTGGAAAGAATGAATCCATGCTTGCTCTATCTTTCATATCCTCATCTTGACACATATTTGGGCTATTCGGATCCATATCAGTTTGGTTCTTATACATGTTTCGTTATAGACAACGGGTTGAATTCTTGCTTGATTCTTGTGTGTTCTTTATTGTTCTTGTTTGTGTGTTTGCTGTCCAAATTCTTGTGACCAACTTTGGAGTCGATCCTTGGGGTTTTGGTGCCGTCTTGAATTGTTGGGTCTCGTGGCATCAAATCGATTGCGCACGGGGTTCGTATCACCTTGTAAAATGACAAAGGAAGAAGTGATAATCGTACAACATTGAGAACTAAGAAATGCAACTAATCGAGCTATACAATGAACAACAAAAGGAGACATAACATATGCAATTCACATAACAAAGAAAGGAGATTAGTCGTGTAAGATTATGAAATATGAGAGGAGTTCCAATCATAGCAGATTTGGAAAAGGTATGAGATCGAATTTCACAAGTTAAGAACATAAATATGTTTCAATCGGAATGGATTAAGAACCATGCGCAGGCCAATTCCTGGAAGATTTAGAACTAATACATCATCTAATAGCATTTGCAAAAGAATTTTCTCAGAGAAATGAGGCCGATCAAACTTGATTTACGAGTAAGGAAAAAGTTGCGATCGTTCGATATTGAGAGCCAAGAAATTGACTAACTGTTCTATGAATCGTAAAAGGAGAACACATGATAAAATATTAGGGAGATAATTAAGCAACCATAAAGGTGTCTCTAATCGACATACAGATTGTGTATAAGAATATCTAATAACGGATGATAAGCCCTTAATACCTGACTTAGTTAGACTAGATTGAGAATCGTGTGTGGGACCTGTGCATAAAAGATTTAGATCAAATGAATGATCTAATCGCATTCAAAAGAGAACGGAGGAAACTATATTAGCTTAATAACTATGGAACAAGTGTAATCGTAAAATAATGAGAACTGAGAAAGTCGACTAATCGTAATATATTGTGAGTCGCAAAAGGAGATCCAGTCAAACAAGATTGAGATCTAATAAAGTAGAAGTAGTCATATTAGATTTAAAAAGAACCAAGAGCGGGTCGTACTCATTGTCTTAAAGATTTACAATTAAGAGATTATCTAATCGTATAAGAAAATGAACTGAGAAATGAGGCCTATTAATTATGCCTGCACAATGATTAAGGAAGAAATTGTAATAGTACGATGTTGAGAAGAAAGAAAGGGTCTAATCGTACTATATTATGACACAGTAAAGGAGATCCAATCGTACAGGATTAAGAACTAAAAAAGTAGATCGAGTCATATCAGATTAAGAAAAATAGAACAGGAGTTCTTATAAAAGTAAATCTCGTAACTCAAGATAAGAACTCCAAATGCGATTTGATTTGGCCAAATTAAGAACCACGAGTGATAACTATGCATAAAAGAATAAGAACTAAAATATAATATGATGGTTTTGAAGAAATAAGTGAGAAATGAGGCCAAGTATACGTGTTAATCTTATATGACTCATGGTTCTTTAGATATTCTTGTACGATTTCGGACAAATCGTACAAGATTAAATACTAATAACTGGGATCAAGTCGCATAAGATTATATTAAGAACAAGAAAGGAGTTCTCAACAAAGTACATCTAGAAACATAATAAGTTCTAATCACTCATGATAACAACGTGAAATGTGATTTAATTATGCTAGATCTAAGAACCAGATTTCAGTTCTTAGCATTTACCTGTCTCTTATCAAAAGATATTATCTAACCTTATTTGAAAAAGAACTGAGAAATGAAGCCAATTACACCTTGTAAAATGACAAAGGAAGAAGTGATAATCGTACAACATTGAGAACTAAGAAATGCAACTAATCGAGCTATACAATGAACAACAAAAGGAGACATAACATATGCAATTCACAGAACAAAGAAAGGAGATTAGTCGTGTAAGATTGTGAAATATGAGAGGAGTTCCAATCATAGCACATTTGGAAAAGATATGAGATCAAATTTCACAAGGTAAGAACATAAATATGTTTTAATAAGAATGGATTAAGAACCATGCGCTGGACCTATTCCTTGAAGATTTAGAACTAATACATCATCTAATACAGCATTTGCAAAAGAATAGAGAAATGAGGCCGATCAAACTTGCTTTACGAGTAAGGAATAAGTTGCGATCGTTCGATATTGAGAGCCAAGAAATTGACTAACTGTTCTATGTATGAATCGCAAAAGGAGAACACATGATAAAATATTAGGGAGATAATTAAGAAACTAGAAAGGTGATCTAATCGACATACATGTTGAAAAGATAAGAATATCTAATAACGGATGATAAGCCCTAATACGTGACTTAGTTAGACTAGATTGAGAACCATGTGTGGGACTTGTGCACAAAAGATTTAGATCAAATGAATGATCTAATCGCATTCGAAAGAGAACGGAGGCAACTATATTAGCTTAATAACTAAGGAAGAAGTGTAATCGAAAGATATTGAGAACTAAGAAAGTCGACTAATCGTAATATATTGTGAGTCAGTTCAGGAGATACAATCAAAAGGAGAAGTAGTCGTATAAGATTTAAAAAGAACCAAGAGAGGGTCGTAGTCATTAAAGATTTATAATTAAAGAGACAGATTGTACGATTGTTATCTCCTGTCTCTTATAGTCATGAGGCCTATATAATTATGCATGCATTCCTTTAAGGAAGAAATTGTAATAGTATGATTTGACCCTTTCTTTCTTAATCTAATCATACTATATTATGACACAGTAATGGAGATCTGATCGTACAGGATTAAGAACTAAAAAAGTAGATCGAGTCATATCGATTAAGAAATACAACAGAGTTCTTATCTTGAGTAACGAGATTAACTCAAGATAAGAACTTAAAATACAATTTGATTTGGCCGAATTAAGAACCATGAGTGATAACTATGCATAAAAGAATAAGAACTAAAATATAATATGATGGTTTTGAAGAAATAAGTGAGAAATGAGGCCAAGTATACGTGCTTAATCACAGTGGAAGGAGTTGTACTCGTACGATATGGAGAACTACAAAATGGGACAAATCGTACAAGATTAAATACTAATAACTGGGATCAAGTCGCATAAGATTATTATCTAGAAACAAGAAAGGAGTTCTCAACAAAGTACATCTAGAAACATAATAAGTTCTAATAACTCATGATAACAACGTAAAATGTGATTTAATTATGCTAGATTAAGAACCAAGAATCAGTTCAAATCGAAAAGACTTTGAACTTCTTCCTTTTGTTGTACAGGTGTCTCAATTAAACTGAGAAATGAAGCCAATTACACCTTGTATAATGACAAAGGAAGAAGTGATAATCGTACAATATTGAGAACTAAGAAATGCGACTAATCGAGCTATACAATGAACAACAAAAGGAGACATAACATATGCAATTCACAGAACAAAGAAAGGAGATTAGTCGTGTAAGATTATGAAATATGAGAGGAGTTCCAATCATAGCACATTTGGAAAAGATATGAGATCAAATTTCACAAGGTAAGAACATAAATATGTTTTAATAAGAATGGATTAAGAACCATGCGCTGGACCTATTCCTTGAAGATTTAGAACTAATACATCATCTAATAGCCATTTGCAAAAGAATAGAGAAATGAGGCCGATCAAACTTGCTTTACGAGTAAGGAATAAGTTGCGATCGTTCGATATTGAGAGCCAAGAAATTGACTAACTGTTCTATGTATGAATCGCAAAAGGAGAACACATGATAAAATATTAGGGAGATAATTAAGAAACTAGAAAGGTGATATAATCGACATACATGTTGAAAAGATAAGAATATCTAATAACGGATGATAAGCCCCTAATACGTGACTTAGTTAGACTAGATTGAAAACCATGTGTGGGACTTGTGCACAAAAGATTTAGATCAAATGAATGATCTAATCGCATTCGAAAGAGAACGGAGGCAATTATATTAGCTTAATAACTAAGGAAGAAGTGTAATCGAAAGATATTGAGAACTAAGAACGTCGACTAATCGTAATATATTGTGAGTCGCAAAAGGAGATACAAACAAAAGGAGAAGTAGTCGTATAAGATTTAAAAAGAACCAAGAGCGGGTCGTAGTCATCTAAAAATTTATAATTAAGAGTTTGCTAATCGTATAAGAAAACGAACTGAGAAATGAGGCCTATTAATTATGCCTGATTAATCATTAAGGAAGAAATTGTCATAGTACGTGTATGAGAAGAAAGATATCACCTTATCAATCGTTCTCTCATTATGTCACATAGAACAGGAGCATATCATCCGTTCTTATATCGATTCATACAAAAAACAGTTAGTCATTTTGTCGATGTGTATCTCCTTTCTAGTTTCTTAATTATTTCCCTAAATCTCGTAACTCAAGATAAGAACTTAAAATGCGATTTGATTTGGCCAAATTAAGAACCATGAGTGATAACTATGCATAAAAGAATTTCCAACTAAAATATAATATGATGGTTTTGAAGAAATAATCCTTTCTTGTGAGGCCAAGTATACGTGCTTAATCACAGTGGAAGGAGTTGTACTAGATGCAAGAAAGGAGTTCTCAACAAAGTACATCTAGAAACATAATAAGTTCTAATCACTCATGATAACAACGTGAAATGTGATTTAATTATGCTAGATTAAGAACCAAGAATCAGTTCAAATTGAAAAAGACTTTGAACAAAAGATGATTATCTAACCTTATTTGAAAAAGTTATGAGAAATGAAGCCAATTACACCTTGTAAAATGACAAAGGAAGAAGTGATAATCGTACAATATTGAGAACTAAGAAATGCAACTAATCGAGCTATACAATGAACAACAAAAGGAGACATAACATATGCAATTCACAGAACAAAGAACGGAGATTAGTCGTGTAAGATGATGAAATATGAGAGGAGTTCCAATCATAGCACATTTGGAAAAGATATCAGATCAAATTTCGCTAGGTAAGAACATAAATATGTTTTAATAAGAATGGATTAAGAACCATGCGCTGGACCTATTCCTTGAAGATTTAGAACTAATACATCATCTAATAGCATTTTCTGCAAAAGAATAGAGAAATGAGGCCGATCAAACTTGCTTTACGAGTAAGGAAGAAGTTGCGATCGTTCGATATTGAGAGCCAAGAAATTGACTAACTGTTCTATGTATGAATGGCAAAAGGAGAACACATGATAAAATATTAGGGAGATAATTAAGAAACTAGAAAGGTGATCTAATCGACATACATGTTGAAAAGATAAGAATATCTAATAACGGATGATAAGCCCCTAATACGTGACTTAGTTAGACTAGATTGAGAACCATGTGTGGGACCTGTGCACAAAAGATTTAGATCAAATGAATGATCTAATCGCATTCAAAAGAGAACGGAGGCAACTATATTAGCTTAATAACTAAGGAAGAAGTGTAATCGAAAGATATTGAGAACTAAGAAAGTTCAGGAATATGGGTCGTATTCATTAAATATTTATAATTAAGAGATTATCTAATCGTATAAGAAAAAGAACTGAGAAATGAGGCCTATTAATTATGCCTGCACAATGATTAAGGAAGAAATTGTAATAGTACGATGTTGAGAAGAAAGAAAGGGTCTAATCGTACTATATTATGACACAGTAAAGGAGATCTATTAGATCACCTTCAGGATTAAGAACTAACAAAGTAGATCATCTCATATGTATAAGAGACAGGCGCATAAGATTAAGAACAAGAAATTATGTCTCTACAAAGTACATCTTATAACATACTATTGGTTCTAAGATACACATCATAACATAGTGAAATGTGATTTCTTTATGCTAGATTAAGTACCATTAATCAGTTCAAATTGAAAAATCATTGAACAGGCATAATTAATAGGCCTTATTTGAAAAAGAATGAGAAATGAAGCCAATTACACCTTGTAACATGACAAAGGAAGAAGTGATAATCGTACAACATTGAGAACTAAGAAATGCAACTAATTGAGCTATACAATGAACAACAAAAGGAGACATAACATATGCAATTCACATAACAAAGAAAGGAGATTAGTCGTGTCATCATTATGAAATATGAGAGGAGTTCCAATCGTAGCACATTTGGAAAAGATATGAGATCAAATTTCACAAGGTAAGAACATAAATATGTTTTAATAAGAATGGATTAAGAACCATGCGCTGGACTATTCCTTGAAGATTTAGAACTCATTACATTACATCTAATAGCATTTGCAAAAGAATAGAGAAATGAGGCCGATCAAACTTGCTTTACGAGTAAGGAAGAAGTTGCGATCGTTCGATATTGAGAGCCAAGAAATTGACTAACTGTTCTATGTATGAATCGCAAAAGGAGAACACATGATAAAATATTAGGGAGATAATTAAGAAACTAGAATGGTGATCTAATCGACATACATGTTGAAAAGATAAGAATATCTAATAACGGATGATAAGCCCCTAATACGTGACTTAGTTAGACTAGATTGAGAACCATGTGTGGGACCTGTGCACAAAAGATTTAGATCAAATGAATGATCTAATCGCATTCGAAAGAGAACGGAGGCAACTATATTAGCTTAATAACTAAGGAAGAAGTGTAATCATAAGATATTGAGAACTAAGAAAGTCGACTATTAGAAATATATTGTGAGTCGCAAAAGGAGATACAATCGAAAGGAGAAAGTAATCGTATAAGATTTAAAAATTTTTAAGAGCGGGTAAGAGTCATTAAACATTTAGTCAATTTCTACGATTACTTTTCCCTCTGAAATGAATTACATGCACAATGATTAAGGAAGAAATTGTACAATAATGTTGAGAAGAAAGAAAGGGTGTAATCGTATTATATTATGACACAGTAAACGAGATCTAATCGTACAGATTAAGAACTAACAAAGTAGATCGAGTCATATCAGATTAAGAAAATAGAACAGGAGTTCTTATAAAAGTAAATCTTGTAACTCAAGATAAGAACTTAAAATGCGATTTGATTTGGCCAAATTAAGAACCATGAGTGATAACTATGCATAAAAGAATAAGAACTAAAATATAATATGATGGTTTTGAAGAAATAAGTGAGAAATGAGGCCAAGTATACGTGCTTAATCACAGTGGAAGGAGTTGTACTCGTACGATATTGAGAACTAAGAAAGGGGACAAATCGTACAAGATTAAATACTAATAACTGGGATCAAGTCGCATAAGATTAAGAAACAAGAAAGGACCAGTTCTCAACAAAGTACATCTAGAAACATAATAAGTTCTAATAACTCATGATAACAACGTAAAATGTGATTTAATTATGCTAGATTAAGAACCAAGAATCAGTTCAAATTGAAAAAGACTTTGAACAAAAGATGATTATCTAACCTTATTTGAAAAAGAATTGAGAAATGAAGCCAATTACACCTTGTATAATGACAAAGGAAGAAGTGATAATCGTACAATATTGAGAACTAAGAAATGCGACTAATCGAGCTATACAATAAACAACAAAAGGAGACATAACATATGCAATTCACAGAACAAAGAAAGGAGATTAGTCGTGTAAGATGATGAAATATGAGAGGAGTTCCAATCATAGCACATTTGGAAAAGATATGAGATCAAATTTCACAATGTAAGAACATAAATATGTATTAATAAGAATGGATTAAGAAAAATGCGCTGGACCTATTCCTTGAAGATTTAGAACTAATACATCATCTAATAGCATTTGCAAAAGAATTTGCGAGAGAAATGAGGCCGATCAAACTTGCTTTACGAGTAAGGAATAAGTTGCGATCGTTCGATATTGAGAGCCAAGAAATTGACTAACTGTTCTATGTATGAATCGCAAAAGGAGAACACATGATAAAATATTAGGTTCTAATTAAGAAACTAGAAAGGTGATATAATCGACATACATGTTGAAAAGATAAGAATATCTAATAACGGATGATAAGCCCCTAATACGTGACTTATTAGACTAGATTGAAAACCATGTGTGGGACCTGTGCACAAAAGATTTAGATCAAATGAATGATCTAATCGCATTCGAAAGAGAACGGAGGCAACTATATTAATAACTAATGCAGAAGTGTAATCATAAGATATTGAGAACTAAGAAAGTCGACTAATATTAATATATTGTGAGTCGCAAAAGGAGATACAATCGAAAGGAGAAATAATCGTATAAGATTTAAAAAGAACCAAGAGCGGGTCGTAGTCATTAAATATTTATAATTAAGAGTTGTCTAGGTAGCTAATCGTATAATTGCCTCACTCAAAATCAATTGTATTCCTTTATGCCTGCACAATGATTAAGGAAGAAATTATAACAGCAAGATGTTGAGAAGAAAGAAAGGGTCTAGAGTACTATAACCATGACTCAGTATTTGGAGATCCAATCGTACATGATTAAGAACTAAAAAAGTAGATCGAGTCATATCGATTAAGAAATAGAACAGAGTTCTTATAAAAGTAAATCTCGTAACTCAAGATAAGAACTTAAAATGCGATTTGATTTGGCATGAGTGAATTCTTGTTCTTAATCTTATGCGACTTGATCCCAGTTATACGTATTTAATCTTGTACGATTTGTCCAGATGTGTATAAGAGACAGCGACATACATACAAGATTAAATACTAATAACTGGGATCAAGTCGCATAAGATTAAGAAACAAGAAAGGAGTTCTCAACAAAGTACATCTAGAAACATAATAAGTTCTAATAACGGTCAGGATAACAACGTAAAATGTGATTTAATTATGCCAGATTAAGAACCAAGAATCTGTTCAAATTGAAAAAGACTTTGAACAAAAGATGATTATCTAACCTTATTTGAAAAAGAACTGAGAAAGGATAGCCAATTACACATTGTATAATGACAAAGGAATAAGTGATAATCGTACAATATTGAGAACTAAGAAATGCGACTAATCGAGCTATACAATGAACAACAAAAGGAGACATAACATATGCAATTCACAGAACAAAGAAAGGAGATTAGTCGTGTAAGATGATGAAATATGAGAGGAGTTCCAATCATAGCACATTTGGAAAAGATATGAGATCAAATTTCACTAGGTAAGAACATAAATATGTTTTAATAAGAATGGATTAAGAACCATGCGCTTGACCTATTCCTTGTGTATTTAGAACTAATACATCATCTAGTGCATTTGCAAAAGAATAGAGAAATGAGGCCGATCAAACTTGCTTTACGAGCAAGGAATAATGCACATTGCGATCGTTCGATATTGAGATCTTTCATTCAAACTCTTTGTTCTATTTATGAATCGCAAAATCTAGAACACATAAATCAAATTCTTACGTTGTTATCCTGAGTTATTAGAACTTATTATACTTTCTAGATGTACTTTAGTTGAAAAGATTTCTTAATGTAATGCAACTTCATAAGCCCTAATACGTGACTTAGTCAGACTAGATTGAAAACCATGTGTGGGACTTGTGCACAAAAGATTTAGATCAAATGAATGATCTAATCGCATTCGAAAGAGAACGGAGGCAACTATATTAGCTTAATAACTAAGGAAGAAGTGTAATCGAAAGATATTGAGAACTAAGAACGTCAACTAATCGTAATATATTGTGAGTCGTAAAAGGAGATAGGAATCTTATAATTATGCATGCACAATGATTAAGGAAGAAATTGTAATAGTACGATGTTGAGAAGAAAGAAAGGGTCTAATCGTACTATATTATGACACGAACTGTGTCATACAATCGACAGATTAAGAACTAAAAAGTAGATCGAGTCATATCAGACTAAGAAATAGAACAGGAGTTCTTATAAAAGTAAATCTCGTAACTCAATGATAAGAACTTAAAATTCATATTTGACTTTGGCTTTGTTCTGAATTGCATATGTTATAACTATGCATAAAAGAATTTTAACTAAAATATAATATGATGGTTTTGAAGAAATAAGTGAGAAATGAGGCCAAGTATACGTGCTTAATCACAGTGGAAGGAGTTGTACTCGTACGATATTGAAAACTGAGAAATGGGACAAATCGTACAAGATTAAATACTAATAACTGGGATCAAGTCGCATAAGATTAAGAAACAAGAAAGGAGTTCTCAACAAAGTACATGTAGAAACATAATAAGTTCTAATAACTCGGGATAATCATCACAACGTAAAATGTGATTTAATTATGCTAGATTAAGAACCAAGAATCAGTTCAAATTGAAAAAGACTTTGAACAAAAGATGATTATCTAACCTTATTTGAAAAAGAATGGAGAAATGAAGCCAATTACACCTTGTATAATGACAAAGGAAGAAGTGATAATCGTACAATATTGAGAACTAAGAAATGCGACTAATCGAGCTATACAATGAACAACAAAAGGAGACATAACATATGCAATTCAGAACAAAGAAAGGAGATTAGTCGTGTAAGATTATGAAATATGAGAGGAGTTCCAATCATAGCACATTTGGAAAAGATATCAGATCAAATTTCGCTAGGTAAGAACATAAATATGTTTTAATAAGAATGGATTAAGAACCATGCGCTGGACCTATTCCTTGAACATTTAGAACTAATACATCATCTATGCATTTGCAAAAGAATAGAGAAATGAGGCCGATCAAACTTGCTTTACGAGCAAGGAATAAGTTGCGATCGTTCGATATTCAGAGCCAAGAAATTGACTAACACATTCTATGTATGAATGTCAAAAGGAGAACACATGATAAAATATTAGGGAGATAATTAAGAAACTAGAAAGGTGATATAATCGACATAATGTTGATCTAGATAAGTTCCATATGTAATAACGGATGATAAGACACTTCTACGTGTGTTAGATGTGGACTAGATTGTACTTTGCACAGACTCCCACAAAAGATTTAGATCAAATGAATGATCTAATCGCATTCGAAAGAGAACGGAGGCAACTATATTAGCTTAATAACTAAGGAAGAAGTGTAATCGAAAGATATTGAGAACTAAGAACGTCGACTAATCGTAATATATTGTGAGTCGCAAAAGGAGATAAAACAAAAGGAGAAGTAGTCGTATAAGATTTAAAAAGAACCAAGAGCGGGTCGTAGTCATTAAAAATTTATAATTAAGAGTTTGCTAATCGTATAAGAAAACGAACTGAGAAATGAGGCCTATTAATTATGCCTGCCCAATTAGAACTAAGTTCTTATAAAAGTAAATCTCGTAACTCAAGATAAGAACTTAAAATTCGATTTGATTTGGCCGAATTAAGAACCATGAGTGATAACTATGCATAAAAGAATAAGAACTAAAATATAATATGATGGTTTTGTAGAAATAAGTGAGAAATGAGGCCAAGTATACGTGCTTAATCACAGTGGAAGGAGTTGTACTCGTACGATATGGAGAACTACAAAATGGGACAAATCGTACAAGATTAAATACTAATAACTGGGATCAAGTCGCATAAGATTAAGAAACAAGAAAGGAGTTCTCAACAAAGTACATCTAGAAACATAATAAGTTCTAATAACTCAGGATAACAACGTAAAATGTGATTTAATTATGCCAGATTAAGAACCAAGAATCTGTTCAAATTGCAAAAGACTTTGAACAAAAGATGATTATCTAACCTGTTTTCAATTTCTTGGATCTCAATATCGAACGATGTGTATAAGAGACAGTCTCTTAATACATTGCGCAGATGTGTATAAGAGAGAACTTAGTCGATTATATCACCTTTCTAGTTATACAATGATTCATACATAATACTGTTAGTCATCTGTTCTTGGATCTCAATATCGAACGATCATTAGAACTGTAAGTGATTAAATCCTGAGAGGAGTTCCAATCATAGCACATTTGGAAAAGATATCAGATCAAATTTCGCTAGGTAAGAACATAAATATGTTTTAATAAGAATGGATTAAGAACCATGCGCTGGACCTATTCCTTGAACATTTAGAACTAATACATCATCTATGCATTTGCAAAAGAATAGAGAAATGAGGCCGATCAAACTTGCTTTACGAGCAAGGAATAAGTTGCGATCGTTCGATATTGACAGATCCAAGAAATTGACTAACAGTTCTATGTATGAATCATAAAAGGAGAACACATGATAAAATATTAGGGAGATAATTAAGAAACTAGAAAGGTGATATAATCGACATAATGTTGAAAAGATAAGAATATGTAATAACGGATGATAAGCCCCTAATTCGTGACTTAGTCAGACTAGATTGAAAACCATGTGTGGGATTGTGCACAAAAGATTTAGATCAAATGAATGATCTAATCGCATTCGAAAGAGAACGGAGGCAACTATATTAGCTTAATAACTAAGGAAGAAGTGTAATCGAAAGATATTGAGAACTAAGAACGTCGACTAATCGTAATATATTTAATGAGCTACATCATTTCTCTATTAAGGAAGAAATTGTAATAGTACGATGTTGAGAAGAAAGAAAGGGTCTAATCGTACTATATTATGACACAGTAAAGGAGATCCAATCGTACAGGATTAAGAACTAAAAAAGTAGATCGAGTCATATCCATCATAGATTATATTTTAGAGTTCTTATAAAAGTAAATCTCGTAACTCAAGATAAGAACTTAAAATTCGATTTGATTTGGCCGAATTAAGAACCATGAGTGATAACTATGCATAAAAGAATAAGAACTAAAATATAATATGATGGTTTTGTAGAAATAAGTGAGAAATGAGGCCAAGTATACGTGCTTAATCACAGTGGAAGGAGTTGTACTCGTACGATATGGAGAACTACAAAATGGGACAAATCGTACAAGATTAAATACTAATAACTGGGATCAAGTCGCATAAGATTAAGAAACAAGAAAGGAGTTCTCAACAAAGTACATCTAGAAACATAATAAGTTCTAATAACTCATGATAACAACGTAAAATGTGTGATTTAATTATGCTAGATTAAGAACCAAGAATCAGTTCAAATTGAAAAAGACTTTGAACAAAAGATGATTATCTAACCTTATTTGAAAAAGAACTGAGAAATGAAGCCAATTACACCTTGTATAATGACAAAGGAATAAGTGATAATCGTACAATATTGAGAACTAAGAAATGCGACTAATCGAGCTATACAATGAACAACAAAAGGAGACATAACATCTGCAATTCACAGAACAAAGAACGGAGATTAGTCGTGTAAGATGATGAAATATGAGAGGAGTTCCAATCATAGCACATTTGGAAAAGATATCAGATCAAATTTCGCTAGGTAAGAACATAAATATGTTTTAATAAGAATGGATTAAGAACCATGCGCTGGACCTATTCCTTGAACATTTAGAACTAATACATCATCTATGCATTTGCAAAAGAATAGAGAAATGAGGCCGATCAAACTTGCTTTACGAGTAAGGAATAAGTTGCGATCGTTCGATATTGAGAGTTCCAAGAAATTGACTAACTGTTCTATGTATGAATCGCAAAAGGAGAACACATGATAAAATATTAGGGAGATAATTAAGAAACTAGAAAGGTGATATAATCGACATAATGTTGAAAAGATAAGAATATGTAATAACGGATGATAAGCCCCTAATACGTGACTTAGTCAGACTAGATTGAAAACCATGTGTGGGACTTGTGCACAAAAGATTTAGATCAAATGAATGATCTAATCGCATTCGAAAGAGAACGGAGGCAACTATATTAGCTTAATAACTAAGGAAGAAGTGTAATCGAAAGATATTGAGAACTAAGAATATCGACTAATCGTAATATATTGTGAGTCGCAAAAGGAGATAAAACAAAAGGAGAAGTAGTCGTATAAGATTTAAAAAGAACCAAGAGCGGGTCGTAGTCATTAAAAATTTATAATTAAGAGTTTGCTAATCGTATAAGAAAACGAACTGAGAAATGAGGCCTATTAATTATGCCTGCACAATGATTATATAAGGAAGAAATTGTAATAGTACGATGTTGAGAAGAAAGAAAGGGTCTAATCGTACTATATTATGACACAGTAAAGGAGATCCAATCGTTCGTATGCTAGATTAAGAACCAAGAATCTGTTCAAATTGAAAAAGACTTTGAACAAAAGATGATTATCTAACCTTATTTGAAAAAGAACTGAGAAAGGAAGCCAATTACACCTTGTATAATGACAAAGGAAGAAGTGATAATCGTACAATATTGTTCTTAAGAAATGCGACTAATCGAGTTATACAACGAACAACAAAAGGAGACATAACATATGCAATTCACAGAATAGAAGATGTGTATAAGAGACAGCCTCTCATATTTCATCATCTTACACTTCCCCCTGTCTCTTATACCCAAAGATATCGATCTTTAACAAGGTAAGAACATAAATATGTTTTAATAATTTCTTAGTTTAAGAACCATGCATGGAGATTCCTTGAACATTTAGAACTAATACATCATCTATGCATTTGCAAAAGAATTCTCTAATGAGGCCGCAAACTTGCTTTACGAGCAAGGAATAAGTTTCGACACCGGACTAACTGCACTATGTATGAATCATAAAAGGAGAACACATGATAAAATATTAGGAGATAATTAAGAAACTAGAAAGGTGATATAATCGACATAATGTTGAAAAGATAAGAATATGTAATAACGGATGATAAGCCCTAATACGTGACTTAGTCAGACTAGATTGAAAACCATGTGTGGGACTTGTGCACAAAAGATTTAGATCAAATGAATGATCTAATCGCATTCGAAAGAGAACGGAGGCAACTATATTAGCTTAATAACTAAGGAAGAAGTGTAATCGAAAGATATTGAGAACTAAGAACGTCGACTAATCGTAATATATTGTGAGTCGCAAAAGGAGATAAAACAAAAGGAGAAGTAGTCGTATAAGATTTAAAAAGAACCAAGAGCGGGTCGTAGTCATTAAAAATTTATAATTAAGAGTTTGCTAATCGTATAAGAAAACGAACTGAGAAATGAGGCCTATTAATTATGCCTCGCACATTTTCAGTTCTTATCTTGAGTTACGAGATTTACTTTTATAAGAACTCCTGTTCCTGTCTCTTATACACATCTAGAAGAAAGGAGATCCAATCGGGATTAAGAACTAACAAAGTAGATCGAGTCATATCGGATTAAGAAATAGAACAGGAGTTCTTATAAAAGTAAATCTCGTAACTCAAGATAAGAACTTAAAATTCGATTTGATTTGGCCGAATTAAGAACCATGAGTGATAACTATGCATAAAAGAATAAGAACTAAAATATAATATGATGGTTTTGTAGAAATAAGTGAGAAATGAGGCCAAGTATACGTGCTTTCTCACTTATTATTAAGAACCAAGAATCTGTTCAAATTGAAAAGACTTTGAACAAAAGATGATTATCTAACCTTATTTGAAAAAGAATTGAGAAATGAAGCCAATTACACCTTGTATAATGACAAAGGAAGAAGTGATAATCGTACAATATTGAGAACTAAGAAATGCGACTAATCGAGCTATACAATAAACAACAAAAGGAGACATAACATATGCAATTCACAGAACATCTAAATGAGATTAGAGACAGTTCTTATGATGAAATATTATACAATCATAGCACATTTGGAAAAGATATGAGATCATGGTTCACAATGTAAGAACATAAATATGTTTTAATAAGAATGGATTAAGAACCATGCGCTGGACCTATTCCTTGAAGATTTAGAACTAATACATCATCTAATAGCATTTGCAAAAGAATAGAGAAATGAGGCCGATCAAACTTGAGTTACTCGAGTATTTAATAAGTTATTAATCGTTCCTATTGAGAGCCTTAATCTGACTAACTGTTCTATGTATGAATCGCAAAAGGAGATGTCTCTAATATTTTAGGGAAATAATTCTCCTTTTAGAATTATTAACTCTGTCTCTTATACATGTTGAAATGTGTATCCTATCTTGTTCACGGATTCTTATCTTTTCAACATGTATGTAGACTAGATTGCAACTATATTAATAAAACCATGATATTGTAAGAAAGGACTAATATTAATATATTTGTCGCAAAAGTATAACAAAAGATTTAGATCAAATGACTCCGTTAATCGCAATGATTAAGGAAGAAATTCAAGATGTTGAGAAGAAAGAGAACGGAGGCATCGTACATGATAAGAATATTAGTCATATCTTAAGAAATAACTTATAAAAGTAATCTCGTAACTCAAGATAAGAACTTAAAAGATTTGTAATAAGAACGAAAGATATTGAGAACTAAGAAAGCCAACTAATCTTTTCACAAGCTCTTTCGGGCTGTCTTTGTATGATGGCTGAGAAAAAATGTAGTAGCAAAAAAATTAGTTTTGGGTTAAATAGTCAACTTGGAGACTATTTTAAAACTATTTGGGTCAACCTTGAAATCTTTTAGTCTTCCTCTTGCTTTGTTTCTTCCTCATTTCTCCTAGATCACTTGGAAGGTAAGATTTTATGTATTTTCATTATGGGCTTTAATCCAATTTAATTTAAGTTTTGTAGGAAGAAGTGATTGGGGTTGATTTTTAACAACTTTTTGATCACCTAATCTAGAGTGTTATGTATGAATGCTTAGAAAATAATGAGAGGTTAGTTTGGATGAGGCCTATTAATTATGCTTGCACAATGATTAAGGAAGAAATTGTAATAGTACGATGTTGAGAAGAAAGAAAGGGTCTAAGCTTGTCGGGTTGGTTGGAATTTGTGTAGGTCTGACCAAAGATATTATTTTCGCTTCCCTGACATCTCTTCTAAGAGTCCTCTTATATTTTAGGGCCACCTACCGCGGCGATCGCGTTCAGTGATCATTTGTGCAGTTTTGCTTTGATAGGTGGGTAACATAGACCCTCTTCCACTTGTATTTTGTTTAACGATTTTTGAAATATGTTTGGATGGATTTTAGAATGTGTATGATGTTTGAAACGCACTTTTACCAAGTTTTGGAACTATTACATATGAAATTGGGACCAAGCGTTAATCAAATGATAGAAATAGAACATTTTAGAGGACTTGTGAGCATTATGTGGTTTCTGAGACATGTTTATTTAAAAGTAAATCTCGTAACTCAAGATAAGAACTTATTTTAAATTCGATTTGATTTGGATACTCATGCATAATTAATGATGCTTTACATACTATGTTTTGAAATGATTGGTGATGTTTTAACGTTTAAATATGATACATAAAAGAATTTTTAAGATGACTAAAATGTTATTATTATCTTTATGATCGCAATGCTTTTTGAAGAAGATAATAAGTGAGATAATGATTAGACTCTACGCTGCACTTTTAGATTTTCCAAATTCCACACGTAGGCTTAATCTTCCAACTTTGTGGAGAGGGTAGTGTATTAGATAGGTTTTGTATTGATGAACTTTGTTTTGTTGTAGCATCTTTTGTACTAAGAAGGAATTTTGGAGTAAAATGAAATACGGTTTTATAGTTAAGAAATGGTTTGATGGTTCTATTACATTGCGGTTAAGTTTGTTGCTCGGTGTAATTAGCGCGGCGTGTTATGGTTGACGATATGGAGAAATACGAAAGGGGACAAATCATACAAGATTAAATACTAATAACTGGGATCAAGTCGCATAAGATTAAGAAACAAGAAAGGAGTTCTCAACAAAGTACATCTAGAAACATAATAAGTTCTAATAACTCATGATAACAACGTAAAATGTGATTTAATTATGCCAGATTAAGAACCAAGAATCTGTTCAAATTGAAAAAGACTTTGAACAAAAGATGATTATCTAACCTTATTTGAAAAAGAACTGAGAAAGGAAAGATCTCTTTCAGCCAATTACACCTTGTATGATGACAAAGGAATAAGTGATAATCGTACAATATTGAGAACTAAGAAATGCGACTAATCGAGCTATACAATGAACAACATAATGAGACATAAATATTTAATCTTGAAAAGATAAGAATATCTAATAACGTGATTAAGCCCCTAATACGTGACTTAGTCAGACTAGATTGAAAACCATGTGTGGGACTTGTGCACAAAAGATTTAGATCAAATGAATGATCTAATCGCATTCGAAAGAGAACGGAGGCAACTATATTAGCTTAATAACTAAGGAAGAAGTGTAATCGAAAGATATTGAGAACTAAGAACGTCGACTAATCGTAATATATTGTGAGTCGCAAAAGGAGATACAAACAAAAGGAGAAGTAGTCGTATAAGATTTAAAAAGAACCAAGAGCGGGTCGTAGTCATTAAAAGTTATCACTCATGGTTCTTAATCTGTATAAGAAAATGAACTGAGAAATGAGGCCTATTAATTATGCCTGCACAATGATTAAGGAAGAAATTGTAATAGTACGATGTTGAGAAGAAAGAAAGGGTCTAATCGTACTATATTATGACACAGTAAAGGAGATCCAATCGTACAGGATTAAGAACTAAAAAGTAGATCGAGTCATATCAGACTAAGAAATAGAACAGGAGTTCTTATAAAAGTAAATCTCGTAACTCAAGATAAGAACTTAAAATTCGATTTGATTTGGCCGAATTAAGAACCATGAGTGATAACTATGCATAAAAGAATAAGAACTAAAATATAATATGATGGTTTTGTAGAAATAAGTGAGAAATGAGGCCAAGTATACGTGCTTAATCACAGTGGAAGGAGTTGTACTCGTACGATATGGAGAACTACAAAATGGGACAAATCGTACAAGATTAAATACTAATAACTGGGATCAAGTCGCATAAGATTAAGAAACAAGAAAGGAGTTCTCAACAAAGTACGTCTAGAAACATAATAAGTTCTAATAACTCAGGATAACAACGTAAAATGTGATTTAATTATGCCAGATTAAGAACCAAGAATCTGTTCAAATTGAAAAAGACTTTGAACAAAAGATGATTATCTAACCTTATTTGAAAAAGAACTGAGAAAGGAAGCCATTTAATTACACCTTGTATGATGACAAAGGAATAAGTGATAATCGTACAATATTGAGAACTAAGAAATGCGACTAATCGAGCTATACAATGAACAACAAAAGGAGACATAACATCTGCAATTCACAGAACAAAGAACGGAGATTAGTCGTGTAAGATGATGAAATATGAGAGGAGTTCCAATCATAGCACATTTGGAAAAGATATCAGATCAAATTTCGCTAGGTAAGAACATAAATATGTTTTAATAAGAATGGATTAAGAACCATGCGCTGGACCTATTCCTTGAACATTTAGAACTAATACATCATCTATGCATTTGCAAAAGAATAGAGAAATGAGGCCGATCAAACTTGCTTTACGAGCAAGGAATAAGTTGCGATCGTTCGATATTGAGAGCCAAGAAATTGACTAACTGTTCTATGTATGAATCATAAAAGGAGAACACATGATAAAATATTAGGGAGATAATTAATAAACTAGATCATGATATAATCGACATAATGAGCATGAAAAGATAAGAATATGTAATAACTCCTGATAAGCCCCTCTTACGTGACTTAGTCAGACTAGATTGAAAACCATGTGTGGGACTTGTGCACAAAAGATTTAGATCAAATGAATGATCTAATCGCATTCGAAAGAGAACGGAGGCAACTATATTAGCTTAATAACTAAGGAAGAAGTGTAATCGAAAGATATTGAGAACTAAGAACGTCGACTAATCGTAATATATTGTGAGTCGCAAAAGGAGATACAAACAAAAGGAGAAGTAGTCGTATAAGATTTAAAAAGAACCAAGAGCGGGTCGTAGTCATTAAAAATTTATAATTAAGAGTTTGCTAATCGTATAAGAAAACGAACTGAGAAATGAGGCCTATTAATTATGCCTGCACAATGATTAAGGAAGAAATTGTAATAGTACGATGTTGAGAAGAAAGAAAGGGTCTAATCGTACTATATTATGACACAGTAAAGGAGATCCAATCGTACAGGATTAAGAACTAAAAGTCTGATATGACTCGAAGTAGATCGAGTCATATCAGACTAAGAAATAGAACAGGAGTTCTTATAAAAGTAAATCTCGTAACTCAAGATAAGAACTTAAAATTCGATTTGATTTGGCCAAATTAAGAACCATGAGTGATAACTATGCATAAAAGAATAAGAACTAAAATATAATATGATGGTTTTGAAGAAATAAGTGAGAAATGAGGCCAAGTATACGTGCTTAATCACAGTGGAAGGAGTTGTACTCGTACTCAATATCGTCTTATTACAATTTGTTCCAAATCATTGTAATTTGATTCTTAATAGGTTCTTTTATCACACATCTAGATTAAGAAATAAGAGACAGGTTCTCAACAAAGTACATCTAGAAACATAATAAGTTCTAATCACTCATGATAACAACATGTAATGTGATCTAAATATGCAAGATTAGGTCCAGCGCATCAGTTCAAATTGAAAAAGACTTTGACACATCTAGATGATTATCTAACCTTATTTGAAAAAGAACTGAGAAATGAAGCCACCATTACACCTGTGTATGACAAAGGAAGAAGTGATAATCGAACAGTATTGAGAACTTCTCAATGCGACTAATCGAGCTATACAATTCTTCAACAAAAGTAGACAAACATGATCGGCCTCAAGAGACAGCGAGTACATCTCCTTCCAGATTGATCAAATATGAGAGGACAGTTCCAATCATAGCACTTTGGAAAAGAATATGAGATCAAATTTCACAAGGTAAGAACATAAATATGTTTTAATAAGAATGGATTAAGAACCATGCGCTGGACCTATTCCTTGAACATTTAGAACTAATACATCATCTAATAGCATTTGCAAAAGAATAGAGAAATGAGGCCGATCAAACTTGCTTTACGAGTAAGGAAGAAGTTGCGATCGTTCGATATTGAGAGCCAAGAAATTGACTAACTGTTCTATGTATGAATCGCAAAAGGAGAACACATGATAAAATATTAGGGAGATTCTTAAGAAACTAGAAAGGTGATCTAATCGACATACAATTGTTGAAAAGATAAGAATATCTAATAACGGATGATAAGCCCTAATACGTGACTTAGTTAGACTAGATTGAGAACCATGTGTGGGACCTGTGCACAAAAGATTTAGATCAAATGAATGATCTAATCGCATTCGAAAGAGAAAGGAGGCAACTATATTAGCTTAATAACTAAGGAAGAAGTGTAATCAATATGATATTGAGAACTAAGAAAGTCGACTAATCGTAATATATTGTGAGTCGCAAAAGGAGAGTCTAATCAAAAGGAGAAGTAGTCGTATATAAGAGACAAAAAGAACCAAGAGCGGGTCGTAGTCATTAAATATTTATAATTAAGAGTTAGCCATCATATAAGAAAACGTCTTTTATACAGATATAGATGTTAATAATTTCTATATTTTAGTTCTTATTCTTTTATGCATAGTTATCACTCATGGTTCTTAATTCGGCCAAATCAAATCGAATTTTAAGTTCTTATCTTGAGTTACGAGATTTACTTTTATTAAGAACTAAACTAAAGTAGATCGAGTCATATCAGACTAAGAAATAGAACAGGAGTTCTTATAAAAGTAAATCTCGTAACTCAAGATAAGAACTTAAAATTCGATTTGATTTGGCCGAATTAAGAACCATGAGTGATAACTATGCATAAAAGAATAAGAACTAAAATATAATATGATGGTTTTGTAGAAATAAGTGAGAAATGAGGCCAAGTATACGTGCTTAATCACAGTGGAAGGAGTTGTACTTCATATACTCATTTAGTTCTTATCATTCTCACATGCGATTACACCTTGTATAATGACAAAGGAAGAAGTGATAATCGTACAATATTGAGAACTAAGAAATGCGACTAATCGAGCTATACAATGAACAACAAAAGGAGACATAACATATGCAATTCACAGAACAAAGAAAGGAGATTAGTCGTGTAAGATGATGAAATATGAGAGGAGTTCCAATCATAGCACATTTGGAAAAGATATCAGATCAAATTTCGCTAGGTAAGAACATAAATATGTTTTAATAAGAATGGATTAAGAACCATGCGCTGGACCTATTCCTTGAACATTTAGAACTAATACATCATCTATGCATTTGCAAAAGAATAGAGAAATGAGGCCGATCAAACTTGCTTTACGAGCAAGGAATAAGTTGCGATCGTTCGATATTGAGAGCCAAGAAATTGACTAACTGTTCTATGTATGAATCATAAAAGGAGAACACATGATAAAATATTAGGGAGATAATTAAGAAACTAGAAAGGTGATATAATCGACATAAGCATGTTGAAAAGATAAGAATATGTAATAACGGATGATAAGCCCCTAATACGTGACTTATTAGACTAGATTGAAAACCATGTGTGGGACTTGTGCACAAAAGATTTAGATCAAATGAATGATCTAATCGCATTCGAAAGAGAACGGAGGCAACTATATTAGCTTAATAACTAAGGAAGAAGTGTAATCGAAAGATATTGAGAACTAAGAACGTCGACTAATCGTAATATATTGAGAGTCGCTTTCTTGGAGATACAAACCTAAGGTCACCTATGTGTATAAGACCTATTAGTATACACATCTTAATCCATTCTTATTAAAACATATTTATGTTCTTACCTAGCGAAATTTGATCTGATATCTTCCTATTATTCTATTTCTTAATCAGATCCTATCATATTTCAGGATATCGAACGATCTAATTCTCCTTCATCTTATAGTCTGTTCTTATCTCATTTATGCATTCTTTTGTAAATGCTATTAGATGATGTATTAGTTCTAAACCTTCGAGAGAATAGGTCCTGTCTCTTATACACATCTTTCAAAACTAAATCTCGTAACTCAAGATAAGAACTTAAAATTCGATTTGATTTGGCCGAATTAAGAACCATGAGTGATAACTATGCATAAAAGAATAAGAACTAAAATATAATATGATGGTTTTGTAGAAATAAGTGAGAAATGAGGCCAAGTATACGTGCTTAATCACCTTCTCATCTAGATTGTACATCGAGACGATATGGAGAACTACAAAATGGGACAAATCGTACTCATAAATACTTCTAGATGTGTATAAGAGACTGGTCTCTTATACACATCTCAGATGTGTATAAGAGACAGGTTATTAGATTTATCTTGTTTCTAATAACGGTTGATAACAACGTAAAATGTGATTTAATTATGCGATTAAGAATGTCTCATGCCATTTAAACGTCAATAAACTTTTAACAAAAGATGATTATCTAACCTTATTTGAAAAAGAACTGAGAAAGGAAGCCAATTACACCTTGTATGATCATGACAAAGGAATAAGTGATAATCGTACAATATTGAGAACTAAGAAATGCGACTAATCGAGCTATACAATGAACAACAAAAGGAGACATAACATCTGCAATTCCTATCTCTTATACAGATCTAGATGTGTATAAGAGACATTCCAACACTGATGAAATATGAGAGGAGTTCCAATCACGAGCACATTTGGAAAAGATATGTATCAAATTTCGCTAGGTAAGAACATAAATATGTTTTAATAAGAATGGATTAAGAACCATGCGCTGGACCTATTCCTTGAGTTCTTAGAACTAATACATCATCTATGCATTTGCAAAAGAATAGAGAAATGAGGCCGATCAAACTTGCTTTACGAGCAAGGAATAAGTTGCGATCGAATCCATATTGAGAGCCAAGAAATTTCCTTAATTATTAAGCTGTTATAGCTGTCTCTGATTCATACATCTGTCTCTTATACACATCTAGATTTCATATCTTAGGTGATATAATCTTTTGGTGGTTTTTTACTATTATACGTATCGGGGCTTATCATGATAAGCCCCTAAGCTTTTCGACTAGATTGAAAACCATGTGTGGGACTTGTGCACAAAAGATTTAGATCAAATGAATGATCTAATCGCATTCGAAAGAGAACGGAGGCAACTATATTAGCTTAATAACTAAGGAAGAAGTGTAATCGAAAGATATTGAGAACTAAGAACGTCGACTAATCGTAATATATTGTGAGTCGCAAAAGGAGATAAAACAAAAGGAGAAGTAGTCGTATAAGATTTAAAAAGAACCAAGACGGTCGTAGTCATTAAAAATTTACAACTCCTGTCTCTTATACACATCTAGATGTGTATAAGAGACAGGGCATAATTAATAGGCCTCATAAGAAATAGAACAGGAGTTCTTATAAAAGTAAATCTCGTAACTCAAGATAAGAACTTAAAATTCGATTTGATTTGGCCGAATTAAGAACCATGAGTGATAACTATGCATAAAAGAATAAGAACTAAAATATAATATGATGGTTTTGTAGAAATAAGTGAGAAATGAGGCCAAGTATACGTGCTTAATCACAGTGGAAGGACATTTCTTGCATTTATATGGAGAACTACAAAATGGGACAAATCGTACAAGATTAAATACTAATAACTGGATCAAGTCGCATAAGATTAAGAAACAAGAAAGGATTAGAGCACCTTTCTAGCTGTCTCTTATACACAGTTCTAATAACTCAGATAACAACGTAAAATGTGATTTAATTATGCCAGATTAAGAACCAAGAATCTGTTCAAATTGCAAAAGACTTTGAACAAAAGATGATTATCTAACCTTATTTGAAAAAGAACTGAGAAAGGAAGCCAATTACACCTTGTATGATGACAAAGGATTTGTGTATAAGTGATAATCGTACAATATTGAGAACTAAGAAATGCGACTAATCGAGCTATACAATGAACAACAAAATGAGACATAACATCTGCAATTCACAGAACAAAGAACGGAGATTAGTCGTGTAAGATGATGAAATATGAGAGGAGTTCCAATCATAGCACATTTGGAAAAGATATCAGATCAAATTTCGCTAGGTAAGAACATAAATATGTTTTAATAAGAATGGATTAAGAACCATGCGCTGGACCTATTCCTTGAACATTTAGAACTAATACATCATCTATGCATTTGCAAAAGAATAGAGAAATGAGGCCGATCAAACTTGCTTTACGAGCAAGGAATAAGTTGCGATCGTTCGATATTGAGAGCCAAGAAATTGACTAACTCTCGTTCTATGTATGAATCATAAAAGGAGAACACATGATAAAATATTAGGGAGATAATTAAGAAACTAGAAAGGTGATATAATCGACATAATGTTGAAAAGATAAGAATATGTAATAACGGTTTATGATAAGCCCCTAATACGTGACTTAGTCAGACTAGATTGAAAACCATGTGTGGGACTTGTGCACAAAAGATTTAGATCAAATGAATGATCTAATCGCATTCGAAAGAGAACGGAGGCAACTATATTAGCTTAATAACTAAGGAAGAAGTGTAATCGAAAGATATTGAGAACTAAGAACGCCGACTAATCGTAATATATTGTGAGTCGCAAAAGGAGATACAAACAAAAGGAGAAGTAGTCGTATAAGATTTAAAAGGAACCAAGAGCGGGTCGTAGTCATTAAAAATTTATAATTAAGAGTTTGCTAATCGTATAAGAAAACGAACTGAGAAATGAGGCCTATTAATTATGCCTGCACAATGATTAAGGAAGAAATTGTAATAGTACGATGTTGAGAAGAAAGAAAGGGTCTCAATATAGTACGATTAGACCCTCATTTTCTTGTGTCATCAATATAGAGAACAGGAGTTCTTATAAAAGTAAATCTCGTAACTCAAGATAAGAACTTAAAATTCGATTTGATTTGGCCGAATTAAGAACCATGAGTGATAACTATGCATAAAAGAATAAGAACTAAAATATAATATGATGGTTTTGTAGAAATAAGTGAGAAATGAGGCCAAGTATACGTGCTTAATCACAGTGGAAGGAGTTGTACTCGTACGATATGGAGAACTACAAAATGGGACAAATCGTACAAGATTAAATACTAATAACTGGGATCAAGTCGCATAAGATTAAGAAACAAGAAAGGAGTTCTCAACAAAGTACATCTAGAAACATAATAAGTTCTAATAACTCATTAGAACAACGTAAAATGTGAATCTGTTGTGCAATATCAATAGCATTCCACAGCAACTTAGTCTCTTATCTTATCTGTCTGTTATACACATCTTACGACTACTTTTCATATGCAATTCACGTAACAAAGAACGGAGATTAGTCGTGTAAGATGATGAAATATGAGAGGAGTTCCAATCATAGCACATTTGGAAAAGATATCAGATCAAATTTCGCTAGGTAAGAACATAAATATGTTTTAATAAGAATGGATTAAGAACCATGCGCTGGACCTATTCCTTGAACATTTAGAACTAATACATCATCTATGCATTTGCAAAAGAATAGAGAAATGAGGCCGATCAAACTTGCTTTACGAGCAAGGAATAAGTTGCGATCGTTCGATATTGAGAGCCAAGAAATTGACTAACTGTTCTATGTATGAATCATAAAAGGAGAACACATGATAAAATATTAGGGAGATAATTAAGAAACTAGAAAGGTGATATAATCGACATAATGTTGAAAAGATAAGAATATGTAATAACGGATGAACGGATGATATATAAGCCCCTAATACGTGACTTAGTCAGACTAGATTGAAAACCATGTGTGGGACTTGTGCACAAAAGATTTAGATCAAATGAATGATCTAATCGCATTCGAAAGAGAACGGAGGCAACTATATTAGCTTAATAACTAAGGAAGAAGTGTAATCGAAAGATATTGAGAACTAAGAACGTCGACTAATCGTAATATATTGTGAGTCGCAAAAGGAGATACAAACAAAAGGAGAAGTAGTCGTATAAGATTTAAAAAGAACCAAGAGCGGGTCGTAGTCATTAAAAATTTATAATTAAGAGTTTGCTAATCGTATAAGAAAACGAACTGAGAAATTTGTTGAGAATTAATCTTGTTTCACAATCTTTATGCGAAGAAATTGTAATAGTTATTAGTTGAGAATCTTGTACGGGTCTAATCCTACTATATTATGACACAAGAAAGGAGATCCAATCGCATGTGATTAAGAACTAAAAAGTAGAGAGTCATATCTTTTTCAATCTTTTAGAACAGGAGTTCTTATAAAAGTAAATCTCGTAACTCAAGATAAGAACTTAAAATTCGATTTGATTTGGCCGAATTAAGAACCATGAGTGATAACTATGCATAAAAGAATAAGAACTAAAATATAATATGATGGTTTTGTAGAAATAAGTGAGAAATGAGGCCAAGTATACGTGCTTAATCACAGTGGAAGAGTTGTACTACAATGGAGAACTACAAAATGGGACAAATCGTACAAGATTAAATACTAATAACTGGGATCAAGTCGCATAAGATTAAGAAACAAGAAAGGAGTTCTCAACAAAGTACGTCTAGAAACATAATAAGTTCTAATAACTCAGGATAACAACGTAAAATGTGATTTAATTATGCCAGATTAAGAACCAAGAATCTGTTCAAATTGAAAAAGACTTTGAACAAAAGATGATTATCTAACCTTATTTGAAAAAGAACTGAGAAAGGAAGCCAATTACACCTTGTATGATGACAAAGGAATAAGTCTTTTATGATAATCGTACAATATTGAGAACTAAGAAATGCGACTAATCGAGCTATACAATGAACAACAAAATGAGACATAACATCTGCAATTCACAGAACAAAGAACGGAGATTAGTCGTGTAAGATGATGAAATATGAGAGGAGTTCCAATCATAGCACATTTGGAAAAGATATCAGATCAAATTTCGCTAGGTAAGAACATAAATATGTTTTAATAAGAATGGATTAAGAACCATGCGCTGGACCTATTCCTTGAACATTTAGAACTAATACATCATCTATGCATTTGCAAAAGAATAGAGAAATGAGGCCGATCAAACTTGCTTTACGAGCAAGGAATAAGTTGCGATCGTTCGATATTGAGAGCCAAGAAATTGACTAACTGTTCTATGTATGAATCATAAAAGGAGAACACATGATAAAATATTAGGGAGATAATTAAGAAACTAGAAAGGTGATATAATCGACATAATGTTGAAAAGATAAGAATATGTAATAACGGATGATTCGTAAGCCCCTAATACGTGACTTAGTCAGACTAGATTGAAAACCATGTGTGGGACTTGTGCACAAAAGATTTAGATCAAATGAATGATCTAATCGCATTCGAAAGAGAACGGAGGCAACTATATTAGCTTAATAACTAAGGAAGAAGTGTAATCGAAAGATATTGAGAACTAAGAACGTCGACTAATCGTAATATATTGTGAGTCGCAAAAGGAGATACAAACAAAAGGAGAAGTAGTCGTATAAGATTTAAAAAGAACCAAGAGCGGGTCGTAGTCATTAAAAATTTATAATTAAGAGTTTGCTAATCGTATAAGAAAACGAACTGAGAAATGAGGCCTATTACATCTAGATGTGTATAAGAGACAGGACTAGGAAGAAATTATACACAGAGATGTGTATAAGAACAGAAAGGGTCTATTAGTACTATAGTTGCATTCTTCTCAACATCATGCTATTACAATTTCTTCCTTAATCATTCCTACTTATAAAAGTAAATCTCGTAACTCAAGATAAGAACTTAAAATTCGATTTGATTTGGCCGAATTAAGAACCATGAGTGATAACTATGCATAAAAGAATAAGAACTAAAATATAATATGATGGTTTTGTAGAAATAAGTGAGAAATGAGGCCAAGTATACGTGCTTAATCACTCAATATTGAGTCTAAGAAATGCGACTATCTCGAGCTATATAATAAAGTCCTTTGGAGAGCTAACATATGCGCTGCCCTAACCTTCGATATTGTAATCTCCGTTAAGATGATCAAATATTAGACACATTAGAATGTATAAGCACATTTGGAAAAGTTATCTTTCAAATTTCGCTAGGTAAGAACATAAATATGTTTTAATAAGAATGGATTAAGAACCATGCGCTGGACCTATTCCTTGAACATTTAGAACTAATACATCATCTATGCATTTGCAAAAGAATAGAGAAATGAGGCCGATCAAACTTGCTTTACGAGCAAGGAATAAGTTGCGATCGTTCGATATTGAGAGCCAAGAAATTGACTAACTGTTCTATGTATGAATCATAAAAGGAGAACACATGATAAAATATTAGGGAGATAATTAAGAAACTAGAAAGGTGATATAATCGACATAATGTTGAAAAGATAAGAATATGTAATAACGGATGATAAGCCCTTTACTTGATCTTAGTCAGACTAGATTGAAAACCATGTGTGGGACTTGTGCACAAAAGATTTAGATCAAATGAATGATCTAATCGCATTCGAAAGAGAACGGAGGCAACTATATTAGCTTAATAACTAAGGAAGAAGTGTAATCGAAAGATATTGAGAACTAAGAACGCCGACTAATCGTAATATATTGTGAGTCGCAAAAGGAGATAAAACAAAAGGAGAAGTAGTCGTATAAGATTTAAAAAGAACCAAGATAGATGTGTAGTCATTAAAAATTTATCTTATACATTTCTAATCGTATAAGAAAACGAACTGAGAAATTTACCTAAATATTGAACTATTCAACATTATTCGATTAATCATTGTTTCATAATTAGTTGGCATCATTATCTTAGTTATTTATCTGTCTCTTATACACATCTAGATGTGTATAAGAGACAGCCGCTCCTGGCTCGTAAATAATCTAATAGATCGAGTCATATCGACTAAGAAATAGAACAGAGTTCTTATAAAAGTAAATCTCGTAACTCAAGATAAGAACTTAAAATTCGATTTGATTTGGCCGAATTAAGAACCATGAGTGATAACTATGCATAAAAGAATAAGAACTAAAATATAATATGATGGTTTTGTAGAAATAAGTGAGAAATGAGGCCAAGTATACGTGCTTAATCACAGTGGAAGGAGTTGTACTGCACTTATTATGTTTCTAGACTGTCTCTTATACACATCTAGATGTGTATACTAATAAGCGGGATCAAGTCGCATAAGATTAAGAAACAAGAAAGGAGTTCTCAACACAAGTCCAGCATACTTGGTTTCATTTCTCACTTATTTCTACAAAACCATCATATTATATTTTAGTTCTTATTCTTTTAAGCACCAAGAATCACCTTCTAATTGAAAAAGACTTTCTACAAAATCATGATTATCTAACCTTATTTGACAAAGATGTGTATAAGAGAGAGCCTTGTATGATGACAAAGGAATAAGTGATAATCGTACAATATTGAGAACTAAGAAATGCGACTAATCGAGCTATACAATGAACAACAAAATGAGACATAACATATGCAATTCACGGTAACAAAGAACGTTGTATCTCCTTTAAGCGACTCACAATATATTACGATTCCTGTCTCTTATACACGTTTGGAAAAGTTATCAGATCAAATTTCGCTAGGTAAGAACATAAATATGTTTTAATAAGAATGGATTAAGAACCATGCGCTGGACCTATTCCTTGAACATTTAGAACTAATACATCATCTATGCATTTGCAAAAGAATAGAGAAATGAGGCCGATCAAACTTGCTTTACGAGCAAGGAATAAGTTGCGAACGCGATATTGAGAGCCAAGAAATTGACTAACTGTTCTATGTATGAATCATAAAAGGAGAACACATGATAAAATATTAGGGAGATAATTAAGAAACTAGAAAGGTGATATAATCGACATAATGTTGAAAAGATAAGAATATGTAATAACGGATGATAAGCCCCTAATACGTGACTTAGTCAGACTAGATTGAAAACCATGTGTGGGACTTGTGCACAAAAGATTTAGATCAAATGAATGATCTAATCGCATTCGAAAGAGAACGGAGGCAACTATATTAGCTTAATAACTAAGGAAGAAGTGTAATCGAAAGATATTGAGAACTAAGAACGTCGACTAATCGTAATATATTGTGAGTCGCAAAAGGAGATAAAACAAAAGGAGAAGTAGTCGTATAAGATTTAAAAAGAACCAAGAGCGGGTCGTAGTCATTAAAAATTTATAATTAAGAGTTTGCTAATCGTATAAGAAAACGAACTGAGAAATGAGGCCTATTAATTATGCTACTTCTCCTTTATTAGTTCTCCAAAAACCTGTTTCATATACACATCTAGATGTGTATAAGATGTGTAGGTACGATTGGATCTCCTTTACTGTGTCATAATATAGGTAAATCTCGTAACTCAAGATAAGAACTTAAAATTCGATTTGATTTGGCCGAATTAAGAACCATGAGTGATAACTATGCATAAAAGAATAAGAACTAAAATATAATATGATGGTTTTGTAGAAATAAGTGAGAAATGAGGCCAAGTATACGTGCTTAATCACAGTGGAAGGAGTTGTACTCGTACGATATGGAGAACTACAAGTACATGGGACAAATCGTACAAGATAAAATACTACGATTACTGGTTTTCAAGTCTCAGAAGATTAAGAAACAAGAAAGGAGTTCTCAACAAAGTACGTCTAGAAACATAATAAGTTCTAATAACTCATGATAACAACGTAAAATGTGATTTAATTATGCGGATTAAGAACCAAGAATCTGTTCAAATTGCAAAAGACTTTGAACAAAAGATGATTATCTAACCTTATTTGAAAAAGAACTGAGAAAGGAAGCCAATTACACCTTGTATGATGACAAAGGAATAAGTGATAATCGTACAATATTGATAGAACTAAGAAATGCGACTAATCGAGCTATACAATGAACAACAAAAGGAGACATAACATCTGCAATTCACAGATACAAATCTAGATTTGTAGTTCGTCTAAGATGATGACATCTTGAGAGGAGTTCCAATCATAGCACATTTGGAAAAGATATCGATCAAATTTCGCTAGGTAAGAACATAAATATGTTTTAATAAGAATGGATTAAGAACCATGCGCTGGACCTATTCCTTGAACATTTAGAACTAATACATCATCTATGCATTTGCAAAAGAATAGAGAAATGAGGCCGATCAAACTTGCTTTACGAGCAAGGAATAAGTTGCGATCGTTCGATATTGAGAGCCAAGAAATTGACTAACTGTTCTATGTATGAATCATAAAAGGAGAACACATGATAAAATATTAGGGAGATAATTAAGAAACTAGAAAGGTGATATAATCGACATAATGTTGAAAAGATAAGAATATGTAATAACGTTATTAGGGGCTTATAATACTGTCTCTTACATATAGACTAGATTGAAAACCATGTGTGGGACTTGTGCACAAAAGATTTAGATCAAATGAATGATCTAATCGCATTCGAAAGAGAACGGAGGCAACTATATTAGCTTAATAACTAAGGAAGAAGTGTAATCGAAAGATATTGAGAACTAAGAACGTCGACTAATCGTAATATATTGTGAGTCGCAAAAGGAGATAAAACAAAAGGAGAAGTAGTCGTATAAGATTTAAAAAGAACCAAGAGCGGGTCGTAGTCATTAAAAATTTATAATTAAGAGTTTGCTAATCGTATAAGAAAACGAACTGAGAAATGAGGCCTATTAATTATGCCTGCACAATGATTAAGGAAGAAATTGTAATAGTACGATGTTGAGAAGAAAGAAAGGGTCTAATCGTACTATATTATGACACAGTAAAGGAGATCCAATCGTACAGGATTAAGAACTAAAAAAGTAGATCGAGTCATATCAGACTAAGAAATAGAACAGGAGTTCTTATAAAAGTAAAAGTAAATCTCGTAACTCAAGATAAGAACTTAAAATTCGATTTGATTTGGCCGAATTAAGAACCATGAGTGATAACTATGCATAAAAGAATAAGAACTAAAATATAATATGATGGTTTTGTAGAAATAAGTGAGAAATGAGGCCAAGTATACGTGCTTAATCACAGTGGAAGGAGTTGTACTGTACGATTGGATCTCCTACAAAATGCGACAAATCGTACAAGATTAAATACTAATAACTGGGATCTAGATGTGTATTAAGAAACAAGAAAGGAGTTCTCAACAAAGTACGTCTAGAAACATAATAAGTTCTAATAACTCAGGATAACAACGTAAAATGTGATTTAATTATGCCAGATTAAGAACCAAGAATCTGTTCAAATTGCAAAAGACTTTGAACAAAAGATGATTATCTAACCTTATTTGAAAAAGAACTGAGAAAGGAAGCCAATTACACCTTGTATGATGACAAAGGAATAAGTGATAATCGTACAATATTGAGAACTATGTTAGAAATGCGACTAATCGAGCTATACAATGAACAACAAAAGGAGACATAACATCTGCAATTCACAGAACAAAGAACGGAGATTAGTCGTTTAAGATGATGAAATATGAGAGGAGTTCCAATCTTAGCACTTTTGGAATAGATATCACTCATGGTTCGCTAGGTAAGAACATAAATATGTTTTAATAAGAATGGATTAAGAACCATGCGCTGGACCTATTCCTTGAACATTTAGAACTAATACATCATCTATGCATTTGCAAAAGAATAGAGAAATGAGGCCGATCAAACTTGCTTTACGAGCAAGGAATAAGTTGCGATCGTTCGATATTGAGAGCCAAGAAATTGACTAAGTCCCACATCTAGATTGAAAACCATGTGTGGGACTTGTGCACAAAAGATTTAGATCAAATGAATGATCTAATCGCATTCGAAAGAGAACGGAGGCAACTATATTAGCTTAATAACTAAGGAAGAAGTGTAATCGAAAGATATTGAGAACTAAGAACGTCGACTAATCGTAATATATTGTGAGTCGCAAAGGAGATAAAACAAAAGGAGAAGTAGTCGTATAAGATTTAAAAAGAACCAAGAGCGGGTCGTAGTCATTAAAAATTTATAATTAAGAGTTTGCTAATCGTATAAGAAAACGAACTGAGAAATGAGGCCTATTAATTATGCCTGCACAATGATTAAGGAAGAAATTGTAATAGTACGATGTTGAGAAGAAAGAAAGGGTCTAATCGTACTATATTATGACACAGTAAAGGAGATCCAATCGTAAAGGATTAAGAACGAAAAAAGTAGATCGTGTTCTTTAGACGTAACTCAAGATAAGAACTTAAAATTCGATTTGATTTGGCGAATTAAGAACCATGAGTGATAACTATGCATAAAAGAATAAGAACTAAAATATAATATGATGGTTTTGAAGAAATAAGTGAGAAATAAGGCCATGTATACGTGCTTAATCACAGTGGAAGGACTGTCTCTTATACACATCTAGATGTGTATAAGAGACAGGTACGATATGGAGAACTACAAAATGGGAATAATCGTACAAGATTAAATACTAATAACTGGATGTGTATAAGAGCAGGTAAGATTAAGATCTCCTTTACTGTGTCATCAACAAAGTACGTCTAGAGACCCTTTCTTTCTAATAACATCATACTATTACGTATTTCTTCCTTTATCATTGTGCAGGCATAATTACCAGGCCTCATTTCTCAGTTCCTTTTCTTTGTACAATTAGCAAATTAATATACCTCATTTCTCAGTTCGTTTTCTAAGAGACAGATATTGAAGCCAATTACACCTTGTATGATGACAAAGGAATAAGTGATAATCGTACAATATTGAGAACTAAGATTTATGCGACTAATCGAGCTATACAATGAACAACAAAAGGAGACATAACCTTATGCAATCTCACAGCAGGCTGAACGGAGATTAGTCGTGTAAGATGATGAAATATGAGAGGAGTTCCAATCATAGCACATTTGGAAAAGATATCAGATCAAATTTCGCTAGGTAAGAACATAAATATGTTTTAATAAGAATGGATTAAGAACCATGCGCTGGACCTATTCCTTGAACATTTAGAACTAATACATCATCTATGCATTTGCAAAAGAATAGAGAAATGAGGCCGATCAAACTTGCTTTACGAGCAAGGAATAAGTTGCGATCGTTCGATATTGAGAGCCAAGAAATTGACTAACTGTTCTATGTATGAATCATAAAAGGAGAACACATGATAAAATATTAGGGAGATAATTAAGAAACTAGAAAGGTGATATAATCGACATAATGTTGAAAAGATAAGAATATCTAATAACGGATGATAAGCTTAGCTGTACGATTGGATCTCCTTTACTCATGCGATTGAAAACCATGTGTGGGACTTGTGCACAAAAGATTTAGATCAAATGAATGATCTAATCGCATTCGAAAGAGAACGGAGGCAACTATATTAGCTTAATAACTAAGGAAGAAGTGTAATCGAAAGATATTGAGAACTAAGAACGTCGACTAATCGTAATATATTGTGAGTCGCAAAAGGAGATACAAACAAAAGGAGAAGTAGTCGTATAAGATTTAAAAAGAACCAAGAGCGGGTCGTAGTCATTAAATATTTATAATTAAGAGTTTGCTAATCGTATAAGAAAACGAACTGAGAAATGAGGCCTATTAATTATGCCTGCACAATGATTAAGGAAGAAATTGTAATAGTACGATGTTGAGAAGAAAGAAAGGGTCTAATCGTACTATATTATGACACAGTAAAGGAGATCCAATCGTACAGGATTATGTCGATTATATCATGTTTCTAGTTTCTTAATTATCAGACTAAGAAATAGAACAGGAGTTCTTATAAAAGTAAATCTAATCTATACTGTTCTTATTATAACAACTTAATGTTCGATTATTTGGCCGAATTAAGAACTGATGAGTGATAACTATGCATAAAAGATAAGAACTAAAATATAATATGATGGTTTTGAACAAATAAGTGAGAAATGATACTATCTATACGTGCTGTCTCTTATACACATCATATCTATGTTTTAGGAGACAGTTCTTTTATGCATAGTTAGAACTCGTGGTTCTTAATTCGGCCAAATCGTACCAGATTAAATACTAATAAGCTGGATCAAGTCGCATAAGATTAAGAAACAAGAAAGGAGTTCTCAACAAAGTACATCTAGAAACATAATAAGTTCTAATAACTCAGGGATAACAACGTAAAATGTGATTTAATTATGCCAGATTAAGAACCAAGAATCTGTTCAAATTGAAAAAGACTTTGAACAAAAGATGATTATCTAACCTTATTTGAAAAAGAATTGAGAAATGAAGCCAATTACACCTTGTATAATGACAAAGGAAGAAGTGATAATCGTACAATATTGAGAACTAAGAAATGTCCAGTCGACTAATCGAGCTATACAATTAACAACAAAAGGAGACATAACATATGCAATTCACAGAACAAAGAAATAAGATTAGTCGTGTAAGATTATGAAATATGAGAGGAGTTCCAATCATAGCACATTTGGAAAAGATATCAGATCAAATTTCGCTAGGTAAGAACATAAATATGTTTTAATAAGAATGGATTAAGAACCATGCGCTGGACCTTTTATTTTTTTTTTAATCAAACGCCCAAAAGGTGGGCAGAACTTTTATTTATTTTATGAGTTATTACAATATCCGAATTGTTAAGGCAGTGCTATGATTGGACGAATCTCATCTCCTTCATAATCTTACACAATCCTGTCTCTTATACACATCTAGATGGATATAATACAGGATATTTGCTAATCTCCTCAGCATACTTGATTAGACTCTCTAAAAATATGTTTAAATGAAATCTGCTTGTCTGGGACAAAGGCCTTGTATGACACGGAGTTGGTCATCAAAACTCCAAGGAAGAGGCGACGAACCATTCAAAGTGTTGAATAGGATGAGTGAATCAATCTCAACCTCCAATGGGTGAACCCGCAACAGAGCTTGAGCCCTCTTCAAGTGCCAATACCTATAATTGCACGGTTTTTAGAGTAGGAAAAACGGGGTTTATTCTCTAATACGTGACTTAGTACGACTGAGATCTGTATACACGAGACAGATCCGGGAATTGCCGGATTACCTTTAGGCGCCATCCACATTTAATTTGAAGCACCCTGGAGGAGGGCATTCCCATTTGACCGCCAAGATTCTCTTAGGTTTTGTTTGTAAGAGTTGAAAGCAAATGTCCCGTGAGAGAATATCAGCTGTGCTTTCTCTTGTGAAGGGGTGGATTGAGGAAATATTCACTAAATATGAGTTGATGTTGGCAATGATGCGTGCAGCACTACTTATTTTCCCATCAAACACAGCCATGTTCCTAGCTTTCCATAAGAACCAACATATTATACAAGGGAAGATTTTGTGGATTAGCTACACATCTTATTGTGGAAGAGGGTGCTGCAGCCCACCACCATGAGCTAAGCTTGTCTTAGATGGTCGTTGATGTGTGCGATCATCACTTTCGAAAAAGTACCAAACTTGGCGTCTCAGATGGCGCAGTCTGGTAAAGATGATCCAAGTGACTCTCCATGACAACAGTAGTAGCACTTGGAGGCTAAGGAAAAGCCGATTGTAATCAAAATATCATCTAGTGGCAGCCTCCTATTCAGCAATTTCCACATGAAAATGGAGATCTTCAGTTGGAGTCTCCCATCCCAAATCATTTGTCTAGAAAAAGTTCGCACCGTTGTGGCATATGTCGTTGAGAGTGAAAAGAAAGCAGTAGATGTAGGGGTCAAAACAATCCGGTCTGGTTCATCAGTCATGAAGATCGATCTTTCATTGAGAATTGCGACAATGGTTTGCAGCTCCTCCATGGAGTATCTCTCGTCCAAAGAGGAAATATTCCAATCATTAGAACCCCAAACATGGGAAACCTAGTGAGCTGCCCATCATACACCTGTTCTACCTTGTGGGAAAGAGGTCCGTATTTGGTCCATGGGTCGAACCTGAAGGAGCAATCAGCGTTTTGAATGAGGAATAACAGGCCCTTCTCTGCCTCATCACGAACTCGCATCATTCTTTTCCATAAGATTTGGGATCTGTATCTTATACACATCTAGATAGTGTATAAGAGACTTAAGATAACGGCCTTGAAGAAAGGAACACCACAAAGAGCTGCCCTTGAAACTTCCACCAAAGTTTGATACTAAAGCCTCGTACCACATCTTCTAGTGGTGGAATCCTAGACCATTGGAATAGGTTGGTGGCAAACTTTACCCCATGCGATCCAATGTCGTTTTAGCACCTCGCTTGAGCTGCCCCAGAAGAAGTTTGCAAATTGCCGCTCCAACTCTTTAATTACTGATCTTGGGGGAAGGAGAACCGATAATAGGTAGATGGGAATGCTGCTAAGAACATGCTTGATTAGAATTAACCGTCCTCCTGAATATTTGGCATGAGAGAGGAACCTCATCTGCCATCCATGAATCCGGGAAGCTACCTTTTCAATCAATGGCTGGAAGATAGTGCGCCGTCCTTTGCCTTTGTGAATGGGACAACCCAAGTAATTAAATGGGAGGGAGTTGTGGGTGAAACCCTTCTTGGCTTGGATCATCCGAACGCGACCAGGTGCTGCCTTCTTTGATAGGTAAAAGAAGCTTTTGGACTTGTTAAAGAGCTGGCCGGAGGAGTTCTCAAACCGTGCTAAGAAGCTCATTAAGTGTCGAATGGATTTGGTTTCTCCTTTGTGAAAATGACAATATCATCTGCGAAGGCCAAGTGGGAGGTAGTTGGGCATTGTTGCGGGAGTGAGTAAGCTGAAATTTTACCCTCGTGAACTTTTGCCTTTAATCCCTGTGAAAATGTCTCCAACATTAATATGAATGTCTCCAACAATTTGAATAAGAGAATCGGGTTCATTTGGGTGCTCCATTGATGATGGAGTACAGAAAACCAACATTCCTCCAAAACGTTCTTGATGAGGGAAGTCCAATGTTCAGCAAATCCAATCTTGTGTAGAAGGTCGAGTTTGATGATCAAATTTCCTCCCCTCGTTTTCCGATCTATGAAATTGGTCATTTCTTGCACAAGAAGAATGTTATCGGCAATGTCCCTCCCTTGAACATAGGCCACTTGTTCAGCTGAAATGATCTTCGGTAGGTATTAGCTAAGAAGGTTGGCCAATATCTTGGTGCAGATTTTGTTGAAGAGAGTGCACAAGCTAATGGGCCGGAAGTCACTAAAAGAATTCGGATTGGCTGTTTTTGGGATAAGAGCAATAAGAGTACTAGTAAACATTCGTGGCAACTTAGCTCCTTTAAGAAAATCTCTCACCGTAAGGAAAAGATCATGGTGAATAATGTCCCAGCAGGTAGTGAAGAAAACCCATTATAGCCATCAATTCCGGCTGCTCCATTAGGATTAAGGGTGAACACGGCCTCCCATGGCTCTAGATGTGTATAAGAGACAACTTAGTACAACTCTAAATGTGTATAAGAGATTCTTGGAGATACAAATCTTTGTGGTTTAACTCCAGGGTGCTTGGAAGAAATTGGATGGCCGAACTCAAGGAATTCAGGAGGCAAGCCCCGCAATGGCGTCTGCCAAAAGGCTTCTCTTATAGCACCTCATATGGACCGCCTTTGGGCATGAGCTAAGGCAATTTGGTTACTTTGGCTCTAGTGTGCCAAAAGTGCTTCTTCCTTGATTTTGACCTCTTGTTCGGCTTCTTTAACCTTGTCAAAGACATTGCCAAATACCGTGTGACTCCAATTCCTGAGTTCGGCTTTTAGTCTTTTGAGTTTTGAAGCAAAAATGGAGATATTGAGGAGCCATTACATTGCACTGCCAATTGTTGCCTACGACCTGCAAGAAATCTTTGTGTTTAGTCCACATATTAAGAAATTTAAATGTTCTTCTAACTCATGTGTTTCTCGTTGGAGGCTTTGAGCACAAGTGGCGAGTGGTGCAGGCACGTCTTGAGAAGGTGTTCAACACTAACTTGTTGGAAGGTGCTAGAAAATGAGTGTTACATAAATCTGTCCAGCCTCTTCCATACCAAATTTCCAAGTCTATTCCCACGCCAAGTGAATTTACACCTTGGCGTGGGTAAGTCCACAAGTCGCATGCATGTAAGATGTGTCATTGAAACGGACCTGGCATCAAGGTGCACATGTCCAAACACCTTTGTACTCATCAGAACTAGATATGACATTGAAGTCGCCACCCACCAGCCATGGAGTTTGAGGTTGGAAAAATTTGTCGAGAGGAAGGAATGGAAACATGGAGGAGCTGATCCGAGCTGAATGTGGGGACGAGACACAGCTCTAGGTTCCAAAAAAGCCAAATTTTGCCATTTGAGTTGCACTCGTTGCTATCAAAGCCTAGCTTATTAGAAAACATTAGGATTCTAGCTTTGTCGACCATTGGCTCCATTAGAGCAATGAGTTTTATTTGATGTTGTTGAATGATTAACTTTAACCTACGAAGTGAGGGTTTATTAGCTATCCCCCGAATGTTCCAAACTAAAATGCGATCCATTTAACATTGTGGGAGGGAGGGCTGCTCCTTTTATTTGACCAACCTGGTGCGCATTGGCCTTGGCATAGAGTAGGTTCTTTTGCGTCTTTGATTTTGGATCAAGGCTTACCAACTTTGGGGAGAAAATGGTGATCCTTTCTGAAGGCCGCTACCCTGTTTGATGTGCATAAGATGAGAGATGAGTGAATCATCCATGAAGGGATTGTTTGAAATTCGAATGTGTGTTGGCTGATTTTCAGCATCCCTTGATTGTGCAGCCAAGGATGTTGGTGGTTCCACAAAATTCGAATTGGCCCCACTCTCCAAGGGGTTCAAGGGCTGACCTTCCACAATGTGCTCATTTTCAAAATTTGAATCCAAGTGCTGGTGTGCTTTGGCCTTATCTAATGCTGTATGAATTGACAGGGGGTTTATAATGATCTTGCATTTGTTCTTCTGTCTCTTATACACATCTAGTTGTCTCTTATACACACAGGATGTGTATAAGGTCAGCCATTATGATCATGGAGATGGGGCTGATTTTGAGCCCGAAGGTCCAAAGCCGTGTGTTCCTTTACCGGAGTCCAACGTGTTCGGATGGGTTGCTTGGCTGAGTTCTTTATTTGTTCACCGTTACCTACAGGTTGGTTAGGATGCCCCGCTTCACCTCTCCGGCATTCACCATTGGCATGACCAATTTTCTTGCATTTCGTGCAATAAGATGGGACTGCATCATAGGTAATTTTTTGCCAAATGCCCTCATTACCGACCCCCAACCACACCCTAGAAGGAAGGTCAGATAGGAGGTCTACTTCCACACATACCTTAGCAACACTAATTTCCAATCTTCAAACCAGGTGTTTTTGAGCCAACATCGTAGGAAGTCCTCCTCCAATGAAAACCTCATCAATATGTGCTTGTAATCAAGATATCCGATGGTGAACTGACCTTTGAATCCAATGGTGTGAAAACTTTTACGAAGAGTTTCCATGTTCGGCTTGCCTCTTGGAAAATTACCCACCAATGTGTAACGAAATGGTGCAGCAAGGTGTTGAACTTCATCTTGGGAGAAGAAAATCGCTGGTTCCCCTTTGTGCAGTTGAAGAGCTTTCAAGGCGAGGTCTGGATTTGGTGCGTGAAGGCTTAGGATTTGTCCACCCGAAAGAGCTTGTGCAAAGGTTTTTGGTTGCCCTTCAACCGATGGCTGAAGGGCAGCTGGTTCGACCATGGCCGAGTGGCAAAAGGAGAAGAATAGGTGCTGTGTTTTAGTGAGATAGGTGCTGTGTTTTAGTGAGAGGAAGTCTAGAGAGAAGGAGGAGAGAATTTCTTATCATGTGTTTGATTTTTAAAGGTCTTAACGTGGTCGGGTTCGAACTCGTGACCATGTGGATGTAGGTCATAATAACTCATGATAACAACGTAAAATGTGATTTAATTATGCTAGATTAAGAACCAAGAATCAGTTCAAATTGAAAAAGACTTTGAACAACAGATGATTGTCTAACCTTATTCGAAAAAGAACTGAGAAATGAAGCCAATTACACCTTGTATAATGACAAAGGAAGAAGTGATAATCGTACAATATTGAGAACTAAGAAATGCGACTAATCGAGCTATACAATGAATAACAAATGGAGACATAACATATTCAGTTCACAGAACAAAGAAAGGAGATTAGTCGTGTAAGATTATGAAATATGAGAGGAGTTCCATTCATAGCACATTTGGAAAAGATATGAGATCAAATTTCACAAGGTAAGAACATAAATATGTTTTAATAAGATTGCATTAAGAACCATGCGCTGGACCTATTCCTCGAAGGTTTAGAACTAATACATCATCTAATAGCATTTACAAAAGAATATAGAGAAATGAGGCCGATCAAACTTGCTTTACGAGTAAGGAAGAAGTTGCGATCGTTCGATATTGATAGCCAAGAAATTGACAAGCTGTTCTATGTTATGAATCGCAAAACCAGAACAACACGTGATAAAATATTAGGGAGATAAGTAAGAAACTAGAAAGGTGATGTAATCGACATACATGTTGAAAAGATAAGAATATCTAATAACGGATGATAAGCCCCTAATACGTGACTTAGTTAGACTAGATTGAGGACCATGTGTGGGACTTGTGTACAAAGATTTAGATCAAATGAATGATCTCATCGCATTTGAAAGAGAACGGAGGCAACTATATTAGCCTAATAACTAAGGAAGAAGTGTAATCGTAAGATATTGAGAGCTAAGAAAGTCGACTAATCGTAATATATTGTGAGTCGCAAAAGGAGATACAATCAAACAAGGTTGAGAACTAATAAAGGAGAAGTAGTGGTATTAGATTTAAAAAGAACCAAGAGCGGGTCGTTTTATTATTCATTAAAGATTTATAATTAAGAGATTATCTAATCGTATAAGAAAAAGAACTGAGAAATGAGGCCTATTAATTATGCCTGCGCAATGATTAAGGAAGAAATTACAATAGTACAATACTGAGAAGAAAGAAAGGGTCTAATCGTACTATATTATGACACAGTAAAGGAGATCTAATCGTACAGGATTAAGAACTAACAAAGTTGATCGAGTCATACCAGATTAAGAAAATAGAACAGGAGTTCTTATAAAAGTAAATCTCGTAACTCAAGATAAGAACTTCAAATGCGATTTGATTTGCCAAATTGAGAACCATGACTGATAACTATGCATAAAAGAATAAGAACTAAAATATAATATGATGGTTTTGAAGAAATAAGTGAGAAATGAGGCCAAGTATACATGCTTAATCACAGTGGAAGGAGTTGTACTCGTACGATATTGAGAACTAAGAAAGGGGACAAATAGTACAAGATTAAATACTAATAACGGGGATCAAGACAGGTTTCGCATAAGATTAAGAAACAAGAAAGGAGTTCTCTACAAAGTACATGTAGAAACATAATAAGTTCTAATAACTCATGATAACAACGTAAAATGTGATTTAATTATGCTAGATTAAGAACCAAGAATCAGTTCAAATTGAAAAAGACTTTGAACAACAGATAGATTGTCAACCTTATTCAAAAAAGAACTGAGAAACTCGTAAAGCAAGTTTGATCTTGCCTCATGACAAAGGATTCTTCTTACACCGTACAATATTGAGAACTAAGAAATGCGACTAATCGACAGTCATACAATGAACAACAAAGGAGACATAACATATGCAATTCACGAACAAAGAAAGGAGATTAGTCGGTGTAAGATTATGAAATATGAGAGGAGTTCCAATCATAGCACATTTGGAAAAGATATGAGATCAAATTTCACAAGGTAAGAACATAAATATGTTTTAATAAGAATGGATTAAGAACCATGCGCTGGACCTATTCCTTGAAGATTTAGAACTAATACATCTATATTTAATCTAATAGCATTTGCAAAAGAATTGAGAAATGAGGCCGATCAAACTTGCTTTACGAGTAAGGAAGAAGATGCAATCGTTCGATATTGAAAGCCAAGAAATTGACTAGCTGTTCTATGTTATGAATCGCAAAACCAGAACAACACATGATAAAATATTAGGGAGATAAGTAAGAAACCAGAAAGGTGATCTAATCGACATACGTGTTGAAAAGATAAGAATATCTAATAACGGATGATAAGCCCTAATACGTGACTTAGTTAGACTAGATTGAGGACCATGTGTGGGACCTGTGCACAAAAGATTTAGATCAAATGAATGATCTAATCGCATTCGAAAGAGAACGGAGGCAACTACATTAGCTTAATAACTAAGGAAGAAGTGTAATCGTACGATATTGAGAACTAAGAAAGTCGACTAATCGTAATATATTGTGAGTCGCAAAAGGAGATATAAACAAACAAGATTGAGAACTAATAAAGGAGAGGTAGTGGTATTAGATTCTTATTTAAAAAGAACCAAGAGCGGGTCGTATTCGTTAAAGATTTATAATTAAGAGATTATCTAATCGTATAAGTAAAGAATATAGAACGATGAGGCCTACAATTATGCACAGTGATTAAGGAAGAAATTGTAATAGTACGATATTGAGAAGAAAGAAAGGGTCTAATCGTACTATATTATGACACAGTAAAGGAGATCTAATCATACAGGATTAAGAACTAACAAAGTAGATCGAGTCATATCAGATTAAGAAATAGAACAGGAGTTCTTATAAAAGTAAATCTCGTAACTCAAGATAAGAACTTCAAATGCGATTTGATTTGGCCAAATTAAGAACCATGAGTGATAACTATGCATAAAAGAATAAGAACTAAAATATAATATGATGGTTTTGAAGAAATAAGTGAGAAATGAGGCCAAGTATACGTGCTTAATCACAGTGGAAGGAGTTGTACTCATACGATATTGGGAACTAAGAAATGGGACAAATCGTTCAAGATTAAATAACGACTAATAAATGGGATCAAGTCGCATAAGATTAAGAAACAAGAAAGGAGTTCTCAACAAAGTACATGTAGAAACATAATAACTTCTAATAACTCATGATAACAACGTAAAATGTGATTTAATTATGCTAGATTAAGAACCAAGAATCAGTTCAAATTGAAAAAGACTTTGAACAAAAGATGACTATCTGACCTTATATGAAAAAGAACTGAGAAATGAAGCCAATTACACCGTGTATAATGACAAAGGAAGAAGTGATAATCGTACAATATTGAGAACTTAGAAATGCGACTAATCAATCTATACAATGAACAACAAAAGGAGACATAACATATGCAAGTCACAGATCAAAGAAAGGAGATTAGTCGTGTAAGATTATGAAATATGAGAGGAGTTCCAATCATAGCACATTTGGAAAAGATATGAGATCAAATTTCACAAGGTAAGAACATAAATATGTTTTAATAAGAATGGATTAAGAACCATGCGCTGGACCTATTCCTTTCATCTTAGATTTCTTAGTTCTTGTATACCTTGAAGATTTAGAACTAATACATCATCCAGTGGCGTTTGCAAAAGAATTGAGAAATGAGGTCGATCAAACTTGCTTTACGAGTCAGGAAGAAGTTACGATCGTTCGATATTGAGAGCCAACAAATTGACTAGCTGTTCTATGTTATGAATCGCAAAACCAGAACAACACATGATAAAATATTAGGGAGAAAAGTAAGAAACCAGAAAGGTGATCTAATCGACATACTTGTTGAAAAGATAAGAATATCTAATAACGGATGATAAGCCCTAATACGTGACTTTGTTATACTAGATTGAGGACCATGTGTGGGACCTGTGCACAAAAGATTTAGATCAAATGAATGATCTAATCGCATTCGAAATAGAACGGAGGCAACTATATTAGCTGAATAACTAAGGAAGAAGTGTAATCGTAAGATATTGCGAACTAAGAAAGTCAACTAATCGTAATATATTGTGAGTCGCAAAAGGAGATACATTCAAACAAGATTGAGAACTAATAAAGGAGAAGTAGTGGTATTAGATTTAAAAAGAACCAAGAGCGGGCCGTATTCCTTAAAGATTTATAATTAAGAGATTATCTAATCGTATAAGAAAAAGAACTGAGAAATGAGGCCTATGAATTGTCCCTGCACAATGATTAAGGAAGAAATTGTAATAGTACGATACTGAGAAGAAAGAAAGGGCCTAATCGTACTATATTATGACACAGTAAAGGAGATAGAATCGTACAGGATTAAGAACTGTCAAAGTAGATTGAGTCATATCAGATTAAGAAATAGAACTGGAGTTCTTATAAAGGTAAATCTTGTACCTCAAGGTAAGAACTTAAAAGGCGATTTGATTTGGCAAATTGAGAACCATGACTGATAACTATGCATAAAAGAATAAGAACTAAAATATAATATGATGGTTTTGAAGAAATAAGTGAGAAATGAGGCCAAGTATACGTGCTTAATCACAGTGAAAGGATTTGTACTCGTACGATATTGAGATAAGAAAGGGGATAAGATCGTACAAGAGAAATACTAAAAATTGGGATCAAGTCGCATAAGATTAAGAAACAAGAAAGGTCCTGTTCTCAACAAAGTACATGTAGAAACATAATAAGTTCTAATAACTCATGATAACAACGTAAAACGTGATTTAATTATGCTAGATTAATTCCAAGAATAAGTTCAAATTAAAAAGACTTTGAACAACAGCTGATTATCTAACCTTGTTTGAAAAAGAACTGAGAAATGAAGCCAATTACACCTTGTATAATGACAAAGGAAGAAGTGATAATCGCACAATATTGAGAACTAAGAAATGCGACTAATCGAGCTATACAATGAACAATAAAAGGAGACCTAACATATGCAGTTCACAGAACAATGAAAGGAGATTAGACGTGTAAGATTATAAAATGTGGGAGGAGTTCCAATCATAGCACATTTGGAAAAGATATGATATCAAATTTCACAAGTTAAGAACATAAATATGTTTTAATAAGAATGGATTAAGAACCATGCGCCGTTGACCAATTCCTTGAAGATTTAGAACTAATACATCATCTAATAGCATTTGCAAAAGAATAGAGTAATGAGGCCGGTCAAACATGCTTTACGGGTAAGGAAGAAGTTGCGATCGTTCGATATTGAGAGCCAAGATATTGACAAGCTGTTCTATGTTATGAATCGCAATACCAGAACAACACATGATAAAATATTAGGGAGATAAGTAAGAAACCAGAAAGGTGATCTAATCGACAAACGTGTTGAAAAGATAAGAATATCTAATAACGGAGGATAAGCCCTAATACGTGACTTTGTTATACTAGATTGAGGACCATGTGTGGGACCTGTGCACAAAAGATTTAGATCAAATGAATGATCTAATCGCATTCGAAAGAGAACGGAGGCAACTACATTAGCTTAATAACTAAGGAAGAAGTGTAATCGTACGATATTGAGAACTAAGAAAGTCGACTAATCGTAATATATTGTGAGTCGCAAAAGGAGATATAAACAAACAAGATTGATCTAGAACTAATAAAGGAGAGGTAGTGGTATTAGATTTAAAAAGAACCAAGAGCGGGTCGTATTCGTTAAAGATTTATAATTAAGAGATTATCTAAAAGGAAAAGAAAAAGAACTGAGAAATGAGGCCTATTAATTTTGCCTGCACAACGATTAAAGAAGAAATTGTAATAGTACGATACTGAAAAGAAAGAAAGGGTCTAATCGTACTATATTATGACATAGTAAAGGAGATCTAATCGTACAGGATTAAGAACTAACAATGTAGACCGAGTCATATCAGATTAAGAAGTAGAACATGAGTTCTTATAAAAGTAAATCTCGTAACTCAAGATAAGAACTTCAAATGCGATTTGAATTGGCCAAATTAAGAACCATGAGTGATAACTATGCATAAAAGAATAAGAACTAATATATAATATGATGGTTTTGAAGAAATAAGTGAGAAATGAGGCCAAGTATACGTGCTTAATCACAGTGGAAGTAGTTGTACTTGCTTGAAGTCTTATCTTGAGTCGAGATACTTTTATAAGAACTCATGTTCTGTCTCTTAACACATCTACATGTGTCTACATAATAAGTTCTAATAACTCATGATAACAACGTAAAATGTGATTTAATTATGCTAGATTAAGAACCAAGAATCAGTTCAAATTGAAAAAGACTTTGAACAAAAGATGATTATCTAACCTTATTTGAAAAAGAACTGAGAAATATGAAGCCAATTACACCCTGTATAATGACAAAGGAAAAAGTGATAACCGTACAATATTGAGAACTAAGAAATGCGACTAATCGAGCTATACAATGAACAACAAAAGGAGACATAACATATGCAATTCACAGAACAAAGAAAGGAGATTAGTCGGGTAAGATTATGAAATATGAGAGGAGTTCCAATCATAGCACATTTGGAAAAGATATGAGATCAAATTTCACAAGGTAAGAACATAAATATGTTTTAATAAGAATGGTATGGAGTTAAGATTAAGAACCATGCGCTGGACCTATTCCTTGAAGATTTAGAACTAATACATCATCTAATAGCATTTGCAAAAGAATAGAGAAATGAGGCCGATCAAACTTGCTTTACGAGTAAGGAAGAAGTTGCGATCGTTCGATATTGAGAGCCAAGAAATTGACTAACTGTTCTATGTTATGAATCGCAAAAGGAGAACACATGATAAAATATTAGGGAGATAATTAAGAAACTAGAAAGGTGATCTAATCGACATACATGTTGAAAAGATAAGAATATCTAATAACGGATGATAAGCCCTAATACGTGACTTTGTTATACTAGATTGAGGACCATGTGTGGGACCTGTGCACAAAAGATTTAGATCAAATGAATGATCTAATCGCATTCGAAAGAGAACGGAGGCAACTATATTAGCTTAATAACTAAGGAAGAAGTGTAATCGTAAGATATTGAGAACTAAGAAAGTCGACTAATCGTAATATATTGTGAGTCGCAAAAGGAGACATATATAAACAAACAAGATTGAGAACTAATAAAGGAGAAGTAGTCGTATTAGATTTAAAAAGAACCAAGAGATGGCCGTATTAGTTTAAAGATTTATAATTAAGAGATTATCTAATCGTATAAGAAAAAGAACTGAGAAATGAGGCCTATTAATTATGCCTGCACAATGATTAAGGAAGAAATTGTAATAGTACGATATTGAGAAGAAAGAAAGGGTCTAATCGTACTATATTATGACACGAAAGGAGATCTAAATCGTACAGATTAAGAACTAAAAAGTAGATCGAGTCATATCAGATTAAGAAATAGAACATGAGTTCTTATAAAAGTAAATCTCGTAACTCAAGATAAGAACTTAAAATGCGATTTGATTTGGCCAAATTAAGAACCATGAGTGATAACTATTCATTTGTCATCTTAAGAACTAAAATATAATATGATGGTTTTGAAGAAATAAGTGAGAAATGAGGCCAAGTATACGTGCTTAATCACAGTGGAAGGAGTTGATTGTACTCGTACGATATTGAGAACCTTAAAAGGGGACAATTCGAAAAAAATTAAATACTAATAACCGGGATCAAGCCGCATAAGATTAAGATCATGTGTTGTTCTGGTATTGCGATTCATAACATAGAACCTTCTCATATACACATGATAACAACATAGAATTAGATTTAATTATGCTAGATTAAGAACCAAGAATCAGTACAAATTGAAAAAGTCTTTGAACAAAAGATGATTATCTAACCTTATTTGAAAAAGAACAGAGAAATGAAGCCAATTACACCTTGTATAATGACAAAGGAAGAAGTGATAATCGTACAATATTGAGAACTAAGAAATGCGACTAATCGAGCTATACAATGAACAACAAAAGGAGACATAACATATGCAATTCACAGAACAAAGAAAGGAGATTAGTCGTGTAAGATTATGAAATATGAGAGGAGTTCCAATCATAGCACATTTGGAAAAGATATGAGATCAAATTTCACAAGGTAAGAACATAAATTCATATGTTTTAATAAGAATGGATTAAGAACCATGCGCTGGACCTATTCCTTGAACATTTAGAACTAATACATCATCTATGCATTTGCAAAAGAATAGAGAAATGAGGCCGATCAAACTTGCTTTACGAGCAAGGAATAAGTTGCGATCGTTCGATATTGAGATCCAAGAAATTGACTAACAGTTCTATGTATGAATCGCAAAAGGAGAACACATGATAAAATATTAGGGAGATAATTAAGCAACTAGAAAGGTGATGTAATCGACATAATGTTGAAAAGATAAGAATATCTAATAACGGATGATAAGCCCCTAATACGTGACTTAGTCAGACTAGATTGAAAACCATGTGTGGGACTTGTGCACAAAAGATTTAGATCAAATGAATGATCTAATCGCATTCGAAATTGCAGGAGGCAACTATATTAGCTTATTAGTCTAAGTTTGTAGTTCTCCATGAAAGATATTGAGAACTAAGAACGTCGACTAATCGTAATATGTTGAGACTGTCTCTTATACATACAAATCAAAAGGAGAAGTAGTCGTATAAGATTTAAAAAGAACCAAGAGGGTCGTAGTCATTAAAAATTTATAATTAAGAGTTTGCTAATCGTATAAGAAAACGAACTGAGAAATGAGGCCTATTAATTATGCCTGCACAATGATTAAGGAAGAAATTGTAATAGTACGATGTTGAGAAGAAAGAAAGGGTCTAATCGTACTATATTATGACACAGTAAAGGAGATCCAATCGTACAGGATTAAGAACTAAAAAAGTAGATCGAGTCATATCAGACTAAGAAATAGAACAGGAGTTCTTATAAAAGTAAATCTCGTAACTCAAGATAAGAACTTAAAATTCGATTTGATTTGGCCTTAGGTATCTCATTATTTCTTTCTATGGAGAACTACAAAATGGGACAAATCGTACAAGATTAAATACTAATAACTGGGATCAAGTCGCATAAGATTAAGAAACAAGAAAGGAGTTCTCAACAAAGTACATCTAGAAACATAATAAGTTCTAATAACTCAGGATAACAACGTAAAATGTGATTTAATTATGCTAGATTAAGAACCAAGAATCTGTTCAAATTGAAAAAGACTTTGAACAAAAGATGATTATCTAACCTTATTTGAAAAAGAACAGAAATGAAGCCAATTACACCTTGTATAATGACAAAGGAAGAAGTGATAATCGTACAATATTGACATCTAAGAAATTTACTAATCGAACTATACCTTTAACAACAAAAGGAAACATAACATATGCAATTCACAGAACAAAGAAATAAGATTAGTCGTGTCTCATTATTAAATATGAGAGAAGTTCCAATCATAGCACATTTGGAAAAGATATCAGATCAAATTTCGCTAGGTAAGAACATAAATATGTTTTAAATAAGAATGGATTAAGAACCATGCGCTGGACCTATTCCTTGAAGATTTAGAACTAATACATCATCTATGCATTTGCAAAAGAATAGAGAAATTCTTCCGATCAAACTTGCTTTACGTGCTGTCTCTTATACGATCGTTCGATATTGAGATCCAAGAAATTGACTAACAGTTCTATGTATGAATCGTAAAAGGAGAACACATGATAAAATATTAGGGAAATAATTAAGAAACTGGAAAGGTGATATAATCGACATAATGTTGAAAAGATAAGAATATCTAATAACGGATGATAAGTTGAAAGGAGAAGTAGTTCTATAAGATTTAAAAGGAACCAATACGGGTCGTAGTCATTAATTATTTATTTTTAAGAGTTACGACCCTCGTATAAGAAAAGCGAGAAATGAGGCCTATTAATTATCCAGCGCCTGTCTAAGGAAGAAATTGTAATAGTACGATGTTGAGAAGAAAGAATTATGGTTTCTAATCGTACTATATTATGACACAGTAAAGGAGATCCAATCGTATAGGATTAAGAACTAAAAAAGTAGATCGAGTCATATCAGACTAAGACATAGAACTGGAGTTCTTATAAAAGTAAATCTCGTAACTCAAGTTAAGAATCTTAAAATTCGATTGGATTTGGCCGAATTAAGAACCATGAGTGATAACTATGCATAAAAGAATAAGAACTAAAATATAATATGATGGTTTTGTAGAAATAAGTGAGAAATGAGGCCAAGTATACGTGCTTAATCACAGTGGAAGGAGTTGTACTCGTACGATACGGAGAACTACAAAATGGGACAAATCGTACAACAGATTAAATACTAATAATTGGGATCAAGTCGCATAAGATTAAGAAACAAGAAAGGAGTTCTCAACAAAGTACATCTAGAAACATAATAAGTTCTAATAACTCAGGATAACAACGTAAAATGTGATAAAATTATGCCAGATTAAGAAGAGACAGACCTATTCCTTGAACATTTAGAACTAATACATCATCTATGCATTTGCAAAAGAATAGAAAAGTAGATCCGTATCGTACGAGTACAGACTTTACGAGCTTGCTCGTTGCGATCGTTCGATATTGAGATCCAAGAAATTGACTAACAGTTCTATGTACATCTAATCGCAAAAGGAGATCACATGATAAAATATTAGGGAAATAATTAAGAAACTAGAAAGGTGATATAATCGACATACATGTTGAAAAGATAAGAATATCTAATAACGGATGATAAGCCCCTGATACATGACTTAGTGAGACTAGATTGAAAACCATGTGTGGGACTTTTGTTCAAAAGATTTAGATCAAATGAATGATCTAATCGCATTCGAAAGAGAACGGAGGCAACTATATTAGCTTAATAACTAAGGAAGAAGTGTAATCGAAAGATATTGAGAACTAAGAACGTCGACTAAACGTAATATATTGTGAGTCGCAAAAGGAGATACAAACAAAAGGAGAAGTAGTCGTATAAGATTTATAAAGAACCAAGAGCGGGTCGTAGTCATTAAAAATTTAGCATATCATCCGTTATTACAAATTTTTATCTTTACAACATAGTCGATTAATTATGCCTCACAATGATATAAGGAAGAAATTTAATAGTACGATGTTGAGAAGAAACAAAGGGTCTAATATACTATCTTCTATGACACAATCTTTTATCAATAAATGGATTAAGAACTAAAAAGTAGATCGAGTCATATCAGACTAAGAAATAGAACAGGAGTTCTTATAAAAGTAAATCTCGTAACTCAAGATAAGAACTTAAAATTCGATTGGATTTGGCCGAATTAAGAACCGTGAGTGATAACTATGCATAAAAGAATAAGAACTAAAATATAATATGATGGTTTTGTAGAAATAAGTGAGAAATGAGGCCAAGTATACGTGCTTAATCACAGTGGAAGGAGTTGTACTCGTACGATATGGAGTACTACAAAATGGAACAAATCGTACAAGATTAAATACTAATAACTGGCCTGATCAAGTCGCATAAGATTAAGAAACAAGAAAGGAGTTCTCAACAAAGTACATCTAGAAACATAATAAGTTCTAATAACTCAGGATAACGACGTAAAATGTGATTTAATTATGCTAGATTAAGAACCAAGAATCTGTTGAAATTGAAAAGACTTTGAGCAAAAGATGATTATCCAACCTTATTTGAAAAAGAATGGAGAAATGAAGTCAATTACACCTTGTATAATGACAAAGGAAAAAGTGATAATCGTACAATATTGACAACTAAGAAATGCGACTAATCGAGCTATACAATGAACAACAAAAGGAGACATAACATCTGCAATTCACAGAACAAAGAGACAGCGTATACTTGGCCTTCATTATGAAATATAATAGGAAAACCAATCATACACATTTAGATGTGTATAAGAGACAGGGAATTTCACAACTAAGAACATAAATATGTTTTAATATCCACTTTAAGAACTTCACCTGGACCTTTATTGAACATCTAGATTTATATCAACTTCTATTCAATTCATCATCTAATAATCTCATTTGCAAAAGAATAGAGAAATGTCCGATCAAACTTGCTTTACGAGCAAGGAATAAGTTGCGATCGTTCGATATTGAGAGCCAAGAAATTGACTAACTGTTCTATGTATGAATCGCAAAAGGAGAACACATGATAAAATATTAGGGAGATAATTAAGAAACTAGAAAGGTGATGTAATCGACATAATGTTGAAAAGATAAGAATATCTAATAACGGATGATAAGCCCCTAATTTTGTTCACTTAGTCCTGTTCTAGATTCTTAATTCTTAATCATCTTGTGCTCAAAAGATTTAGTCTATTACGATCTAGTCGCATTCGAAAGAGAACGGAGGCAACTATATTAGCTTAATATATAAGGAAGAAGTGTAATCGAAAGATATTGAGAACTAAGAAAGTCGACTAATCGTAATATATTGTGAGTCGCAAAAGGAGATACAATCAAAAGGAGAAGTAGTCGTATAAGATTTAAAAAGAACCAAGATCATTAATAGTATCATTAAAATTTATAATTAAGAGTTTGCTAATCGTATAAGAAAAGAACTCGAGAAATGAGGCCTATTAATTATGCCTGCACAATGATTAAGGAAGAAATTGTAATCATATGATGTTGAGATTAAAGAAAGTGTATAAGAGACAGTCATAATACACGATAAAGGAGATCAATCGGATTAAGAACTAAAAAGTAGATCGAGTCATATCAGATTAAGAAATAGAACAGGGGTTCTTATAAAAGTAAATCTCGTAACTCAAGATAAGAACTTAAATTGCGATTTGATTTCGCAAAATTGAGAACCATGAGTGATAACTATGCATAAAAGAATAAGAACTAAAATATAATATGATGGTTCATTGAAGAAATCAGTGAGAAATTAGGCCACATCTACATGCATAGTTATACACTCATGGTTCTTAATTCGGCCAAATACGATATCTAGATGTACAAAATGGACAAATCGTACAAGATTAATAGGCCTAATTTCCCAGTTCTTTTCGTATCTATACAGAAGTGATAATCGTACAATATTGAGAACTAAGAAATGCGACTAATCGAGCTATACAATGGACAACAAAAGGAGACATAACATCTGCAATTCACAGAACAAAGAAAGGAGATTAGTCGTGTAAGATGATGAAATATGAGAGGAGTTCCAATCATAGCACATTTGGAAAAAATATGAGATCAAATTTAACAAGGTAAGAACATATATATGTTTTAATAAGAATGCATTAAGAACCATGTGTTGGACCTATTCCTTGAAGATTTAGAACTAATACATCATGTATATTTCTAATAGCATTTGCAAAAGAATAGAGAAATGAGGCCGATCAAACTTGCTTTACGAGTAAGGAATAAGTTGCGATCGTTCGATATTGAGAGCCAAGAAATTGACTAACTGTTCTATGTATGACTCGCAAAAGGAGAACACATGATAAAATATTAGGGACATAATTAAGAAACTAGAAAGGTGATATAATCGACATACATGTTGAAAAGATAAGAATATCTAATAACGGATGATAAGCCCCTAATACGTGACTTAGTTAGACTAGATTGGGAACCATGTGTGGGACCTGTGCACAAAAGATTTAGATCAAATGAATGATCTAATCGCATTCGAAAGAGAACGGAGGCAACTATATTAATAACTAAGGCAGAAGTGTAATCGTAGGATATTGAGAACTAAGAAAGTAGACTAATATTAATATATTGTGAGTCGCAAAAGAAGATACAATCGAAAGGAGAAATAATCGTATAAGATTTAAAAAGAACCAAGAGCGGGTCGTCTCCTGTAGTCGTTAAATATTTATAATTACGAGTTAGCTAATCGTATAAGAAAATTTCTCCTGAGAAATGAGGCCTATTAATTCTGCCTCATATAATGATTAATCTAAGAAATATTAATAGTACGATGTTGATTTATCCAAGGGTCTAATCGTACTATATTATGACACAGTAAAGGAGATCCAATCGTACAGGATTAAGAACTAAAAAAGTAGATCGAGTCATATCAGATTAAGAAATAGAACAGGAGTTCTTATAAAAGTAAATTTCGTAACTCAAGATAAGAACTTAAAATGCGATTTGATTTGACCGAATTAAGAACCATGAGTGATAACTATGCATGAAAGAATAAGAAGTAAAATATAATATGATGGTTTTGAAGAAATAGGTGAGAAATGTGGCCAAGTATACGTGCTTAATCACTTTCTTCTTTTGTTCAAAGTACGATATTGAGAACTAAGAAAGGGACAAATCGTACAAGATTAAATACTAATAACTGGGATCAAGTCGCATGGTAAGATTAAGAAACAAGAAAGGAGTTCTCAACAAAGTACATCTAGAAACATAATAAGTTCTAATAACTCATGATAACAACGTAAAATGTGATTTAATTATGCTAGATTAAGAACCAAGAATCAGTTCAAATTGAAAAAGACTTTGAACAAAAGATGATTATCTAACCTTATTTGAAAAAGAACAGAGAAATGAAGCCAATTACACCTTGTATAATGACAAAGGAAGAAGTGATAATCGTACAATATTGAGAACTAAGAAATGCGACTAATCGAGCTATACAATGAACAACAAAAGGAGACATAACATATGCAATTCAGAACAAAGAAAGGAGATTAGTCGTGTAAGATTATGAAATATGAGAGGAGTTCCAATCATAGCACATTTGGAAAAGATATGAGATCAAATTTCACAATGTAAGAACATAAATATGTTTTAATAAGAATGGATTAAGAACCATGCGCTGGACCTATTCCTTGAAGATTTAGAACTAATACATCATCTCCTAATAGCATTTGCAAAAGAATAGAGAAATGAGGCCGATCAAACTTGCTTTACGAGTAAGGAAGAAGTTGCGATCGTTCGATATTGAGAGCCAAGAAATTGACTAACTGTTCAATTATGAATCGCAAAAGGAGAACACATGATAAAATATTAGGGAGATAATTAAGAAACTAGAAAGGTGATCTAATCGACATACATGTTGAAAAGATAAGAATATCTAAGAACGGATGATAAACCCCTAATACGTGACTTAGTTAGACTAGATTGAGAACCATGTGTGGGACACAAAAGATTTAGATCAAATGAATGATCTAATCGCATTCGAAAGAGAACTTAGGCAACTATATTAGCTTAATAACTAAGGAAGAAGTGTAATCGTAAGATATTGAGAACTAAGAAAGTCGACTAATCGTAATATATTGTGAGTCGCAAAAGGAGACATAATAATAAAGGAGAAGTAGTCGTATTAGATTTAAAAAGAACCAAGAGCGGGTCGTATTCTCATTAAATATTTATAATTAAGAGATTATCTAATCGTATAAGAAAAAGAACTGAGAAATGAGGCCTATTAATTATTACATCTAGATTAAGGAAGAAATTGTAATAGTACGATTACTCTTATAACTCTAGATTTTAGTCTAATGTGCAGGTTAATTAAAAGAAAGGAGTTCTCAACAAAGTACATCTAGAAACATAATAAGTTCTAATAACTCATGATAACAACGTAAAATGTGATTTAATTATGCTAGATTAAGAACCAAGAATCAGTTCAAATTGAAAAAGACTTTGAACAAAAGATGATTACCAACCTTATTTGAAAAAGAACGGAGAAATGAAGCCAATTACACCTTGTATAATGACAAAGGAAGAAGTGATAATCGTACAATATTGAGAACTAAGAAATGCGACTAATCGTGCTATACAATGAACAACAAAAGGAGACGTAACATATGCAATTCACAGAACAAAGAAAGGAGATTAGTCGATGTAAGATTATGAAATATGAAGTTATTAGATCATTCATTTGATCTGAGATCAAATTTCACAAGGTAAGAACATAAATATGTTTTAATAAGAATGGATTAAGAACCATGCGCTGGACCTATTCCTTGAAGATTTAGAACTAATACATCATCTAATAGCATTTGCAAAAGAATAGAGAAATGAGGCCGATCAAACTTGCTTTACGAGTAAGAAGAAGTTGCGATCGTTCGATATTGAGAGCCAAGAAATTGACTAACTGTTCTTTGTATGAATCGCAAAAGGAGAACACATGATAAAATATTAGGGAGATAATTAAGAAACTAGAAAGGTGATCTAATCGACATACATGTTGAAAAGATAAGAATATCTAATAACGGATGATAAACCCTAATACGTGACTTAGTTAGACTAGATTGAGAACCATGTGTGGGACCTGTGCACAAAAGATTTAGATCAAATGAATGATCTAATCGCATTCAAAAGAGAACGGAGGCAACTATATTAGCTTAATAACTAAGGCGGAAGTGTAATCGAAAGATATTGAGAACTAAGAAAGTAGACTAATCGTAATATATTGCGAGTCGCAAAAGGAGACACAATCAAAAGGAGAAGTAGTCGTATTAGATTTAAACAGAACCAAGAGCGGGTCGTAGTCATTAAATATTATATAATTAAGAGTTAGCTAATCGTATAAGAAAAAGAACTGAGAAATGAGGCCTATTAATTATGCCTGCACAATGATTAAGGAAGAAATTGTAATAGTACGATGTTGAGAAGAAAGAAAGGGTCTAATAGTACTATATTATGACACAGTAAAGGAGATCCAATCGTACAGGATTAAGAACTAAAAAAGTAGATCGAGTAATATCAGATTAAGAAATAGAACATGAGTTCTTATAAAAGTAAATCTCGTAACTCAAGATAAGAACTTAAAATGCAATTTGATTTGGCCAAATTAAGAACCATGAGTGATAACTATGCATAAAAGAATAAGAACTAAAATATAATATGATGGTTTTGAAGAAATAAGTGAGAAATGAGGCCAAGTATACGTGCTTAATCACAGTGGAAGGAGTTGTACTCGTACGATATTGAGAACTAAGAAAGGGGACAAATCGTACAAGATTAAATACTAATAACTGGGATCAAGTTTTCTAGATCACATTCATACTCTTTTACTTTCTTTTAATATGAAAGGAGTTCTCAACAAAGTACATCTAGAAACATAATAAGTTCTAATAACTCATGATAACAACGTAAAATGTGATTTAATTATGCTAGATTAAGAACCAAGAATCAGTTCAAATTGAAAAAGACTTTGAACAAAATTCTGATTATCTAACCTTATTTGAAAAAGAACTGAGAAATGAAGCCAATTACACCTTGTATAATGACAAAGGAAGAAGTGATAATCGTACAATATTGAGAACTAAGAAATGCAACTAATCGAGCTATACAATGAACAACAAAAGGAGACATAACATATGCAATTCACAGAACAAAGAAAGGAGATTAGTCGGGTAAGATTATGAAATATGAGAGGAGTTCCAATCATAGCACATTTGGAAAAGATATGAGATCAAATTTCACAAGGTAAGAACATAAATATGTTTTAATAAGAATGGATTAAGAACCATGCGCTGGACCTATTCCTTGAAGATTTAGAACTAATACATCATCTATGCATTTGCAAAAGAATAGAGAAATGAGGCCGATCAAACTTGCTTTACGAGTAAGGAAGAAGTTGCGATCGTTCGATATTTTTAGCCAAGAAATTGACCTACTCTTCTATGTATGAATCGCAAAAGGAGAACACATGATAAAATATTAGGGAGATAATTAAGAATCTAGCATAGTGATCACTCATGGTTCTTTAAATTAACAGGCTAATAACGGATGATTAGCCCCTAATAGATGACTTAGTTATAAAGATTTAGAATTTGTGTGGCTCCTGTTCACAAAAGATTTAGATCAAATGAATGATCTAATCGCATTCGAAAGAGAACGGAGGCAACTATATTAGCTTAATAACTAAGGATGAAGTGTAATCGTAAGATATTGAGAACTAAGAAAGTCGACTAATCGTAATATATTGTGAGTCGCAAAAGGAGATACAGTCAAAAGTAGAAGTAGTTGGATTAGATTTAAAAAGAATATGAGCGGGTCGTATTAATTAAAGATTTATAATTAAGAGATTATCTGCTAATCGTATAAGAAAAAGAACTAAGAAATGAGGCCTGTTATGATTAAGGAAAAAATTGTAATAGTACGATATTGAGAAGAAAGAAAGGGTCTAATCGTACTATATTACGACACAGTAAAGGAGATCTAGTCGTACAGGATTAAGAACTAACAAAGTCGATCGAGTCATATCAGATTAAGAAATAGAACAGGAGTTCTTATAAAAGTAAATCTCGTAACTTAAGATAAGAACTTAAAATGCAATTTGATTTGGCCAAATTAAGAACCATGAGTGATAACTATGCATAAACGAATAAGAACAAAAATATAATATGATGGTTTTCAAGAAATAAGTGAGAAATGAGGCCAAGTATACGTTCTTAATCACAGTGGAAGGAGTTGTACTCGTACGATATTGAGAACTAGGAAAGGGGACAAATCGTACAAGATTAAATTCTAATAACTGGGATCAAGTCGCATAAGATTAAGAAACAAGAAAGGAGTTCTCGACAAAGTACGTGTAGTTAAAAATAATAAGTTCTAATAACTCATGATAACAACGTAAAATGTGATTTAATTATGCTAGATTAAGAACCAGGAATTAGTTCAATTTGAAAAAGAGTTTAAGCAAAAGATGATTATCTAACCTTATTTGAAAAAGAACTGAGAATTGAAGCCAATTAGACCTTGTATAATAACAAAGGAAGAAGTGATAATCGTACAATATTGAGAACTAAGAAATGCGACTAATCGAGCTATACAATGAACAACAAAAGGAGACATAACATCTGCAATTCATAGGACAAAGAAAGGAGATTAGTCGTGTAAGATTATGAAATATGAGAGGAGTTCCAATCATAGCACATTCGGAAAAGATATGAGATCAAATTTCACAAGGTAAGAACATAAATATGTTTTAATAAGAATGGATTAAGAACCATGCGCTGGACCTATTCCTTGAAGATTTAGAACTAATAACATCATCTATGGATTTGCAAAAGAATAGAGAAATGAGGCCGATCAAACTTGTTTGCTTTACGAGTCAAGAAGAAGTTGCGATCGTTCGATATTGAGAGCCAAGAAATTGACTAACCGTTCTATGTATGAATCGCAAAAGGAGAACACATGATAAAATATTAGGGAGATAATTAAGAAACTAGAAAGGTGATCTAATCGACATACATGTTGAAAAGATAAGAATATCTAATAACGGATGATAAGCCCCTAATACGTGACTTAGTTAGACTAGATTGAGAACCATGTGTGGGACCTCAGTTACTGAGAAATCAGGCCTATTAATTATGCCTGCACAATGATTAAGGAAGAAATTGTAATAGTACGATGTTGAGAAGAAAGAAAGGGTCTAATAGTACTATATTATGACACAGTAAAGGAGATCCAATCGTACAGGATTAAGGACTAAAAAAGTAGATCGAGTAATATCATATTAAGAAATAGAATAGGAGTTCCTATAAAAGTAAATCTCGTAACTCAAGATAAGAACTTAAAATGCAATTTGATTTGGCCGAATTAAGAACCATGAGTGATAACTATGCATAAAAGAATAAGAACTAAAATATAATATGATGGTTTTCAAGAAATAAGTGAGAAATGAGGCCAAGTATACGTGCTTAATCACAGTGGAAGGAGTTGTACTCATACGATATTGAGAACTAGGAAAGGGGACAAATCGTACAAGATTAAATACTAATAACTGGGATCAAGTCGCATAAGATTAAGAAACAAGAAAGGAGTTCTCGACAAAGTACGTGTAGAAAAATAATAATCTTTGTATAATGACAAAGGAAGAAGTGATAATCGTACAATATTGAGAACTAAGAAATGCGACTAATCGAGCATTACAATGAACAACAAAAGGATACATAACATATGCAATTCACAGAACAAGGAAAGAAGATTAGTCGTGTAAGATTATGAAATATCAGAGAAGTTCCAATCATAGCACATTTGGAAAAGATATGAGATCAAATTTCACAAGGTAAGAACATAAATATGTTTTAATAAGAATGGATTAAGAACCATGCGCTGGACCTATTTCTCGAAGATTTAGAACTAATACATCATCTATGCATTTGCAAAAGAATAGAGAAATGAGGCCGGTCAAACTTGCCATACGAGTAAGGATTAGAGGTTGCGATCGTTCGATATTTAAATCCAAGAAATTGAGTAACTGTTCTATGTATGAATCGCAAAAGGAGAGCACATGATAAAATATTAGGGAGATAATTAAGAAACTAGAAAGGTGATCTAATCGACATACATGTTGAAAATATAAGAATATCTAATAACGGATGAAAAGCCCCTAATACGTGACTTAGTTAGACTAGATTGAGAACCATGTGTGGGACCTATTGACAAAAGATTTAGATCAAAAGAATGATCTAATCGCATTCGAAAAAGAACGGAGGCAACTACATTAGCTTAATAACTAAGGAAGAGGTGTAATCGTAAGATATTGAGAACTAAGAAAGTCGACTATTCGTAATATATTGTGAGTCGCAAAAGGAGATACAATGAAACAAGATTGAGAACTAATAAAGGAGAAGTAGTTGTATTAGATTTAAAAAGAACCAAGAGCGGGTCGTATTCATTAAAGATTTATAATTAAGAGATTATCTAATCGTATAAGAAAAAGAACAGCGAAATGAGGCCAATTAATTATGCCTGCACAATGATTAAGGAAGAAATTGTAATAATACGATATTGAGAAGAAAGAAAGGGTCTAATCGTACTATATTATGACACAGTAAAGGAGATCTAATCGTACATGATTAAGAACTAACAAAGTATATCGAGTCATATGACATTAAGAAATAGAATAGGAGTTCTAGTAAAAGTAAATGTCGTAACTCAAGACAAGAACTTAAAATGCGATTTGATTTGGCCAAATTAAGATCTATGAGTGATAACTATGCATAAAAGAATAAGAACTAAAATATAATATGACGGTTTTGAAGAAATAAGTGAGAAATGAGGCCAAGTATACGTGCTTAATCACAGTGGAAGGAGTTGTACTCGTACGAAATTGAGAACTAAGAAAGGGGACAAATCGTACAAGATTAAATACTAATAACTGGGGTCAAGTCGCACAAGATTAAGAAACAAGAAAGGAGTTCTCAAAAAAGTATATCTAGATCTAGACTCAACATAATAAGTTCTAATAACTCATGATAACAACGTAAAATGTGATGTAATTATGCTAGATTAAGAACCAAGAATCAGTTCAAATTGAAAAAGTTTTTGTACAAAAGGTGATTATCTAACCTTATTTGAAAAAGAACTGAGAGATGAAGCCAATTTCACACCCTGTATAATGACAAAGGAAGAAGTGATAATCGTACAATATTGAGAACTAAGAAATGCGACTAATCGTGCTATACAATGAACAACAAAAGGAGACGCAACATATGCAATTCACAGAACAAAGAAAGGAGAATAGTCGTGTAGGATTATGAAATATGAGAGGAGTTCCAATCATAGCACATTCGGAAAAAATATGAGATCAAATTTCACAAGGTAAGAACATAAATATGTTTTAATAAGAATGGATTAAGAACCATGCGTTGGACCTATTCCTTGAAGATTTAGAACTAATACATCATCTAATAGCATATGCAAAAGAATAGAGAAATGAGGCCGATCAAACCTGCTTTACGAGTAAGGAAGAAGTTGCGATCGTTCGATATTGAGAGCCAAGAAATTGACTAACTGTTCGATGTATGAATCGCAAAAGGAGAACACATGATAAAATATTAGGGAGATAATTAAGACACTAGAAAGGTGATCTAATCGACATACAAAAGATAAGAATATCTAATAACGGATGATAAGCCCCTAATACGTGACTTAGTTAGACTAGATTTAGAATTTGTGTGGGACCTGTGCACAAAAGATTTAGATCTAATCTAATTGCATTCGAAAGAGAACGGAGGCAACTATATTAGCTTAATAATTAAGGAAGAAGTGTAATCGTTAGATATTGAGAACTAAGAAAGTCGACTAATCGTAATATATTGTGAGTCGCAAAGGAGATACAATCAAAAGGAGAAGTAGTCGTATTAGATTTAAAAAAAACCAAGAGCTGGTCGTATTCATTAAAGATTTATAATTAAGAGATTGTCTAATCGTATAAGAAAAAGATTAATCCTTACTGAGAAATGAGGCCTATTAATTATGCCTGCACAATGATTAAGGAAGAAATTGTAATAGTACGATGTTGAGAAGAAAGAATGGGTATAATAGTACTATATTATGACACAGTAAAGGAGATCCAATCGTACAGGATTAAGAAACTAAAAAAGTAGATCGAGTCATATCATATTAAGAAATAGAACAGGAGTTCCTATAAAAGTAAATCTCGTAACTCAAGATAAGAACTTAAAATGCAATTTGATTTGGCCGAATTAAGAACCATGAGTGATAACTATGCATAAAAGAATAAGAACTAAAATATAATATGATGGTTTTGAAGAAATAAGTGAGAAAGGAGGCCAAGTATTCGTGCGTAATCACAGTGGAAGGATTTGTGCTCGTACGATATGGAGAACTACGAAAGGGGACAAATCGTACAAGATTAAATACTAATAACTGGGATCAAGTCGCATAAGATTAAGAAACAAGAAAGGAGTTCTCAACAAAGTACATCTAGAAACATAATAAGTTCTAATAACTCATGATAACAACGTAAAATGTGATGTAATTATGCTAGATTAAGAACCAAGAATCAGTTCAAATTGAAAAAGACTTTGTACAAAAGATGATTATCCAACCTTATTTGAAAAAGAACGGAGAAATCAAGCCAATTACACCTTGTATAATGACAAAGGAAGAAGTGATAATCGTACAATATTGAGAACTAAGAAATGCGACTAATCGTGCTATACAATGAACAACAAAAGGATTTGTAACATATGCAGTTCTCACAGAACAAAGAAAGGAGATTAGTCGTGTAGGATTATGAAATATGAGAGGAGTTCCAATCATAGCACATTTGGAAAAATATGAGATCAAATTTCACAAGGTAAGAACATAAATATGTTTTAATAAGAATGGATTAAGAACCATGTGCTGGACCTATTCCTTGAAGATTTAGAACTAATACATCATCTAATAGCATTTGCAAAAGAATAGAGAAATGAGACCGATCAAACTTGCTTATGTTTACGAGTCAAGAAGAAGTTGCGATCATTCGATATTGAGAGCCAAGAAATTGACTAACTGTTCTATGTATGAATCGCAAAAGGAGAACACATGATAAAATATTAGGGAGATAATTAAGAAACTAGAAAGGTGATCTAATCGACATACATGTTGAAAAGATAAGAATATCTAATAACGGATGATAAACCCCTAATACGTGACTTAGTTAGAGTAGATTGAGAACCATGTGTGGGACCTGTGCACAAAAGATTTAGATCAAATGAATGATCTAATCGCATTCGAAAGAGAACGGAGGCAACTATATTAGCTTAATAACTAAGGCAGAAGCGTAATCGTAAGATATTGAGAACTAAGAAAGTCGACTAATTGTAATATATTGTGAGTCGCAACAGGAGATACAATCAAAAGGAGAAGTAGTCGTAATAGATTTAAACAGAACCAAGAGCGGGTCGTAGTCATTAAATATTTATAATTAAGAGTTAGCTAATCGTATAAGAAAAAGATTTTACTGAGAAATCAGGCCTATTAATTATGCCTGCACAATGATTAAGGAAGAAATTGTAATAGTACGATGTTGAGAAGAAAGAAAGGGTCTAATAGTACTATATTATGACACTGTAAAGGAGATCCAATCGTACAGGATTAAGAGAACTAAAAAAGTAGATCGAGTCATATCAGATTAAGAAATAGAACAGGAGTTCTTATAAAAGTAAATCTCGTAACTCAAGATAAGAACTTAAAATGCAATTTGATTTGGCCGAATTAAGAACCATGAGTGAAACTATGCATAAAAGAATAAGAACTAAAATATAATATGTTAGTTTTGAAGAAATAAGTGAGAAATGGGGCCAAGTATACGTGCTTAATCACAGTGGAAGGAGTTGTACTCGTACGATATGGAGAATTACGAAAGGGGACAAATCATACAAGATTAAATACTAATAACTGGGATCAAGTCGCATAAGATTAAGAAACAAGAAAGGAGTTCTCAACAAAGTACATCAGAAACATAATACGTAATGTTCTAATAACTCATGATAACAACGTAAAATGTGATGTAATTATGCTAGATTGAGAAAACTAAGAATCAGTTCAAATTGAAAAAGACTTTGAACAAAAGATGATTATCCAACCTTATTTGAAAAAGAACGGAGAAATGAAGCCAATTACATCTTGTATAATGACAAAGGAAGAAGTGATAATCGTACAATATTGAGAACTAAGAAATGTGACTAATCGAGCTATACAATGAACAACAAAAGGAGACATAACATATGCAATTCACAGAACAAAGAAAGGAGATTAGTCGTGTAAGATTATGAAATATGAGAGGAGTTCCAATCATAGCACATTTGGAAAAGATATGAGATCAAATTTCACTAGGTAAGAACATAAATATGTTTTAATAAGAATGGATTAAGAACCATGCGCTGGACCTATTCCTTGAAGATTTAGAACTAATACATCATCTATGCATTTGCAAAAGAATAGAGAAATGAGGCCGATCAAACTTGCTTATGAGTAATCTAATATCAAGGAAGAAGTTGCATAGTTATCACTCATGGTTCTTAATTTGGCCGAATCAAATCGTATTTTAAGTTCTTATCTTGAGTTACAAGATTTACTTTTATAAGAACTCCTGTTCTATTTCTTAATCTGATATGACTCGATCTACTTTGTTAGTTCTTAATCCTGTACGATTACATCTCCTTTACTGCGTCATAGTATAGTACGATTAGACCCTTTCTTTCTTCTCAATATCGTACTATTACAATTTCTTCCTTAATCATTGTGCAGGCATTATTAATAGGCCTCATTTCTCTGTTCTTTTTCTCATACGATTAGATAATCTTTTAATTATAAATCTTTAATGAATACGACCCGCTCTTGGTTCTTAAAAACTGAATTTAAGAAGCATAAAGAAACTTACAAATTTATTGAAGACCAAGCTTAAAGACCAAGCTTTAATTTACAAGAGAGGATGGAAAGATTATTCTAGAAAGCAAGAAGTAGAAAGACTGAAATATTGTAAGTGGGAAGAGTAAGAGAGAAGAAAAGTTCTGATTTCTAAAAACTCTGCCTTCCCTAACATTTCAAGGCTTCTATTTATAATAAAAGAAGTCGGACTTGAAAGTTTTCTTTGGAGTCCGCACAGTGATTTGGATTTCAAATTTTTCTTTTGGAGTCCGCATGTACTGTCTGACAAGTGGGGTCCCTTTTTATTTTTGCTTCTTTTTTTATTATTGGGAACTTTGAGATCCTGATTGTGAACTTATTTCATCATCTGAAAAAAGTTTTCTTGCAACATCTGTCTGAGATTTTGCTCTGGTAATAAGATTTTCCAGCTCTTGTGTCCTCTGTTCTATGATTTCATGAATTCCCATATATTTATCCATTTCTTCATTCATGAAAGGATCATCATCTTCATTTGTTTCATCAAAATCCATTAGAGAAAAGGATGGTTCAAATTTGTTGTCAGTTTTGACTGGTGAAGTAATTTTCTCTTTTCCCTTAGAAGAGGTCCCTTGAATTGAATCAATTTGTTTGGAGCCTTCTTGGCATGATCTGATCCTTTATTTTTTCTAAATCCAATTTTTGACTATCAATTTTTTGTTCTTTCTTTTTTCTACTTTTTTGGAAAATAGACTCTTCTTTTTCCTTTTCTTTTTGCTGTTCCTGGAGATTTAGCACTTTCCTTTTTGCTTCCATTAGTAATGATTGTTCAATTTGAGAACAATTACATTCACATCTAGGCCACCATTTGTTCTCATGAATTCTTCTGATTTGAGGAAGAAAATATCCTGCAACAATGCCAGTTTCCAATTTCCATGAAAAAAGCCACGGGATACTGAATTTGGCTAGGAAGTGTAGTAATTGTCTTCCAGGAATGTCAGGATCTGAGAAATCACTCTCAAAAACCTTTTTAAATTTTTTGAATAATTTTTGAAGATCAGAAGGAAGAAAATTTTCAGGAATTCCATATGATTGAAACCATCTATAGTACCACATAGGAAGAATAGTTTTGTTATTTAGAATTGTAGGTTCCATACGGATCCACCAAGTATGTTTAAAATCATCAGCAGTATTATAAAGAAGAACATAGGTGAATGAGAATAATTGAAATTGTAATTTGAATTATTAAAAAAGGATCTGAAAGAGAACACATTTCAGGAGTGTGTACTCCAATCATCAGCAGAGGGGACCATTATAATAATGCTGATTTTAAACATACTTAACATAATGATCCTGTATAAGGGACCTCCATCTAGATGTAACAATTATAGACATCCTTAATGTTACTAAGATTAGGGAAGTACACATCTAGTATGCCTGTATTTAGGAGGATCATTTGCTGTAATGAGAAAGAAAGAGCCATAATTCTTGAAAAATATTTATTTACAGATTTGAAATATATTTTGATTTATTTCATTTAATTCAATGAAAGCAATATGTCCTTTAGTTCCATTTGGTTTATAAGGCTCTTTTTCAATAGGTTTAGGAGAAGATTTTTCTTCTTCTAAAAGAATTCCAATAGAAGAAGTACTAGCAGGATTTGAAGCAAATCGTATGGCAGTTTTAGGTCTATTTGAGCTGTTTGGAATTGATCCAAGAATAGTCATTTTGTTGAATGGAGAAATTGGGTTTGAAGGAATATTTAAAGGATTTTCCACAGCTTGTAAAAAATTTAAATTTGTATTTGAAGTATTTGAAGGGAGAGGGGGAAAGTTTTTTGGAGAAATTTGTCCTCCTGAATTTATTAGTCTTGTTTGTCCTCTTCCTGAATTTGGATTGCGACCACCACGGGATCCTCTCTCGAGAATATTCATCATAATCTGAAAAGCAATTAAACATATTAATATTTTTAAATTGATAATTCATATAATTGTTTTATTCTTAAATGATATGCTTTTGTGAAATATTTTATTTCTTCTTGTTCTTCATTGTATATATTAGTTTCTTGTTGTAATAAAGCATATGTCCATAAAGGATCTTTTTCTAATTTATAATATAATTTATATTCTAAATCTATTATTTTCTTTCTTATTTTCCTTATACACATCTAATTAAATCAGTTTTATATGTCTTATAATTTTGATTATATATATTTTGTATAGGCAATTCCAATTTTGTATAATCTAGTCTAGGAAGTTTTTCTAAATATTTTAATTTTAATTCTCGTCCTTTTTTATTAATTTTATCTTTAATATTGGATGAATCAGCTTGTTGAGGCATCATAAGTCTTGGAAATTCCTTCTGTAAGACTCAAGTTATTTTGTAAAAATTCTCTGGTAAAAAAATCAGGTAAAGAATTAGAATCACCTTTGATATATTCAATATCAAATTTTTGGAAAGAAAAATTTATAAATGGATGCCATCTAGCAAAGATTTGTTTAGAAGTGATGTTTTTAATATCTTGTTCTAGAACATATTTTGCAGAACTACAATCTATTCTTAAAAGAAATTTTTGATTTAATAAATCTTCTTGGAATTTAGAAATACAAAGGACAATAGATAAAATTTCTTTTTTAATTTTAGAATAATTTAATTGTGCATTTTCCAAAGTCAGATTTGAATCTTACTAATTCTTCTTTATTATTTTAGGATTAATTTGTTTTAATATGCCACCAAATCCTATATTAGAGGCATCTGTTTCCACAATTTTGTAGCTCATTGGATATTTGCTAAAGTACTATACTATGACGCAGTAAAGGAGATGTAATCGTACAGGATTAAGACTGTCTCTTATACACATCTAGTATGAATTTGTGACAGTAGTGGGAGGATTCTTTTTTAATCTTTCATATGAAGGTTTACTAACTTGTGCAATATTTTTATAATATTCAGCAATATAATTTAAACTTCCTAAGAATCTTTGTAATTTTTATCTTTTATTTCATCTTATAAACATTTAGATGTGTATAAGAGACAGAAATAGGAATTCAGTCCAAATTCTAAGATACAAATCAAAGAAAGAAGCAATAATTTTGAAGTAATTTATGATCTTTTTAGAGATATAACAATACCATTTTTCTTGGCTATTTTAATAAAAATATTTAAATGTTTAAAATGTTGATCTATTGAATTTGAATAAATACTAAAATATCATCAATATATGTAATAATGAAAGGATAGGAATGAGAATATTTCAAACCATTATGTTTTGAAATTCAGAGGGAGCATTTTTAAGACCAAAGGGCATAGCATTCCATTCATAATGTACAAATGATACTGTAAAAGCAGTTTTATATCTATCCTTTTCAGCTATTTGTATTTGCCAAAATCCTGATTTTAAATCAAATTTAGAATATATATTTGATCCAACTATTCTATTTAATAAATCTTTTTTATTAGGAATAGGATATCTTATCCATTTTAAAACTTTGTTAAGTGGTTTATAATTAATAACTAATCTAGGAATTCCTCTTTCTATTTTTGAATTTTTATTGACATAGAAAGCAGTACAACTCCAAGGAGAATAAGATTTTCTAATTATTTTCTTTTCTAATAAATCATTAATTTCTTTTTGACAAAATTCAACCATATCTTTGTTCATTTGACAAGGTCTAGCTTTAGTTGGTATATTTTTCTCCACAAAATTTGTTTCATAAGGTAATTCTATAATATGTTGTTTTCTGTTCCAAAAGGCATTGGGAACTTCATTACAAATTTCAAAAATAATTTGTTTATTAATTGAGAAAATTTTTTTCTTTTATTCTAGGAGAGTTTAATTGATCTTCTATTTTTAAATTAAATATTTCTTTATGTAGATAATTAATTTGATTTTGTTTTAATTTAATATTATAGTCTAAAGAGTTTAAATCAGAAATTTTTTCTGTAGTAGCAAAATCAAAAGTTAATTCTTTATCTTTATTACATATTATTTTTCCATCACAATAATAAGGATACATTTGACATAAAAATGGAGTTCCTAAAATTAAATGAAATCCAACATTTTTGGTTAATATAAAAGGCATTTTAACAAAATTTCCTTCTTTTGAAAAAACACAAACATTAGAGATTTTATGTTCAATATGAAATTTTGATCCTTCAGCTGCTGTTAAAGAAGCTATAGTTTTTTCAAAATATTGGGAAGGAACATATCTTTGTTCCCAATAATCCTTCTCTAATACAATTTAAATCAACACCACCATCAACCATAGCGATTGATTTAAAGGTATAAGTATCATTTATAACAATCGAAACATAAATGTATTGTTTCTGAGATATATATATAGTGTTAATATCATAACTTAAAAATTCTTTTAAATTTTCAGTAGAAGATTTATCTTCTGTATTATTTGTTTCTAATTTTATTTTTCTTAGTTCTTCAACTAGAGAAAGTTCTTCTAAATTAATGACTCTTTCTTTTAGATTTTCAAAATTTTGTTTAAGAGTATTTATTTCTTTAATTTCTTGTTTTAATTCATTTATTTCTTGTTTTAAAATTTGAATTGTTATTGGTTTATTAGAAGTGTTTTGAATATGATTAAAAACATGTTTCATGGAAAAACTAGTATTTTTAATTTCTAATTGTTCTTTAATTCTAGGGGGAACATATTCTGTTTTTTCTTCAAACTTTATGACATTATGTAAGGCTAAATATCTTTCAATGTATAATTTCTTTTGATCAGGATTTTCTATTTCATCTATCAAATCTAAAATAAATTTTTGATTATCTGTTAAAGTAAAAATTGTAGGTTTTAAATCATGAGCTTCAACTATAGATTTATAATACATTAATTCAGGGGTACAATTAGAACATTCTCCTGAATCATCAGAACTTGTTTCCGAAGTTTCATCCTCATAATTTTCTTCAGAATTATTATCATTAAAATTTAGATGATTAATTATTTGTTCTTTAATTTCTTCATCTATTTGTAAATCTAAGATTTTTTCTATTAAATTTATTTTAGTTGTACATTTATTAGCATAATGTCTTTTCTTTCCACATTTTTTGCAAATTATATTTTCTTTTATCCAATCTTTTACTTCTTGATCTGTTTTATTGTTAGAATTCATTTTTTCCTTATTTTTATTTTTCTTTCTGAAAAATTGTTTATACGGTTTTTCAGATTTTTTAAATATATTTTTCTTTTTATTTCTTGTAATTCTCTTTGCTTTTTGATAAGGAAAATCTGAAAATATAGGAGGGGCTGGAATAGCAAATTGATCACAAAAATCTCCTAATTCAGTTCTTTGTTTATACTTTTTAATTTGAGCTTTTAATTTAATATCATTACATAATTTTATTCCTTCTTCTGTACAGACAGAAAAAGTATCTCCATAAGTTAGATTTTCATAAAGAATATTATATCCATCATGCATTGTTTTCAAAACATTTGTTATTCTTTCAGCAAAAAGAGTAAGTAATCCATTTATAAATTTTTCTTTCCAAAAATTTGAAGAAGCATCAGATCTATGTAAAAGTCTTCCTAAGAAAACTTCTTTATACCATCTGAAATGGGATAAAGTAGGACATTTTAGATTCATTAATAATTCTCTATGAACATTATTGGAATTTGCAATATTTCCAATAAAATGTTTAACAATATTTATTATTAAAGTAAAGGCTTTGTAATGTGAGATAATTATCCCACCAACCTCTAAGGATTCCAGAAAATCCTTCAATAACTATTTTGACAGCATTTGGCTCAGAAGTTCCTTTTTGTTTCAAAATATTTATATACATAAGCATGTTATGTAAAGTTTTTTGTATTGCAGCATTACTATGAGCATCAATACACCACTCATTTATTGTTCCAGAATTATAAGAATTTGCCATTATTTGTGGATCTTCATAACTTACATCAATAGGAGTAGGTCTTTGATAATAGTTATAAGTTTGGTGATATAGAGGTTTAAATTGTGTTGCATTTTCTTTGAATCTATTTTTTCTTTTTAATTCATTTTTCCTCTTAAGATGTTCACTAGTTTTTCATTTTGATCAATAAAAACATCAGAAGGTAAATTTTCTCTAGGTTTTATTGAAGAAATATGATCATTAGAAGTAGGAATTGGTTTAATATTAACAGGAGTATTTAAGAACGGAGATGAATAATAATGTAATTTTTCTTCAATTCTATTTAATTGTTTAGAAATTGTTCCTAAGTTAAGATTTGAAAAATTGTTTTGTTTTACAATTTTAGCCATATCAGGTTTAGAACTATCAGCATAAGGAAAAGCCTCAGTTTGATTTGCTTCTGATCCTATTTTAAGAGTTCTTGCAGGAGGGTGTATGGATTTTATAATATTATCATCATTTAAATACCAATTTTGATAAGTTTCTTCTAAAATAGAAATATCAAAATTTTTATCTATAAGGCTAGCATTATATTCATTTCTAAACCAAGGTATAAAATCTATATAAACCATAGAGGTTTTAATAAATTTATAATAATTTTTATTTAATTTCTTTTAATTTGTTATATTATAAAGTGAAGAAAACCATTTTCTGAAATTTTTATATTTATCTTTGAAAAATTCTTCTTTAGATTTTTCAGCAATTTTTTTTCATTTCTTCATCAGAAAATTCTTGATTTGATAGAACATTTATCTGATAGTCGATTGATAATCTCTTAACTTCAGATCCTAAATTTAGAAATGAATTTTTTCTAGCTTTATAATATAACAATTTTGATATTTCTATTTAAGAAGAAACTTATTATAAATTTATTAAAACCTCTATGGTTTATATAGATTTTATACCTTGGTTTAGAAATGAATATAATGCTAGCCCTGTCTCTTATACACATCTAGAAGAAGTAGATCTTCTTCGTCTGGTGAAGGCAATTTCAACATTTCCTGTTGGTTCTTCATTTATATAAGAAACTGAAGTATTAACTTCAACAGGAGTAGGATTTGTAATTTTCTCAAAAGTCCAAGTTTCTAGAATATTAACTTCATCCCAGCTAATTAATTTAGGAATTTGTATATATAGATCTAGTTAAATTTGTATCAATTAAAGGAGTTTTTCTATCATTTGTATTTATATTAATAGCACGGGACTTATAGTATTCATTAATTTATAACAAATTCTATAAGTAATATTTATATTTTGATCCGGTTTCATATCATAACCTTTAAAGATGTGTATAAGAGACAGATTTTTATCACTTAAAGATACAGAAAAATTTGGATAACTACTAAAATAAATTGGACCATTACAAAGACTTGATTCAATTAATCCAATTAATGAATCTGAAAATTTATTATGTCTAGCATCACGAAGAGCAACACAGACAGTAGTATCAAGTCCTTGACGATTTAAAGGTTGTAAAGCAATTTGAATTAAACCAATATGAATATAATTATAATTTTGAATTTCTGAATCCTTTTCTTTTAATAATTTAATAGTTTCATCAACTCCTCTGATAGGGATAGTTTTTTCAACTGTTTTTATCATTAATTTTGATTTATAATCAAAAGCCTCCAAATTTATAAACTGTTTTAGGTTTTAATTTGGGTAAATGCCAATTTTGTATAGTATTTTCTATATCTTCAAATTTAATTAATTCAAAATTTTTTGTAGATCTAGTAGATGAAGTAGAAGCTGAACCAAAAATACGAGAAAGCATGTTGAGAAACTTAAGGATTAATTATAACTGACTAAATTCATGTCTTAATAATAAATTCAATAAACTTATTGGTGATTAGAATAAAATTATTTTTATTCAAAAATAAAGATAATTGTTAAACTCGTCTGTCAATAACTTTAATGGCTTAAGACAAATGGGTCTTACGATAACAGCCCGGTAGTCTTTTATGCCAGTTACGACTTGGGTGACGAACCATTTAACAATAAATCGATATTAGGGAATAAAAATCATTTTACTTTATCATCCTTATTGTTTACTGATTTTATCATTAAGTCATGATTTAAAACAATTATAATCAATCCTTCAAGAATTTAGTTACACATGGCTCTGATAACAACCTGAATTTTCTTATACAGGTAAAATGTGATGTAATTATGCTAGATTAAGAAAACTAAGAATCAGTTCAAATTGAAAAAGACTTTGAACAAAAGACGATTATCCAACCTTATTTGAAAAAGAATGGAGAAATGAAGCCAATTACACCTTGTATAATGACAAAGGAAGAAGTGATAATCGTACAATATTCAGAACTAAGAAATGCGACTAATCGAGCAATACAATGAACAACAAAAGGAGACATAACATATGCAATTCACAGAACAAAAAAAGGAGATTAGTCGTGTAAGATTATGAAATATGAGAGGAGTTCCAATCATAGCACATTTGGAAAAGATATGAGATCAAATTTCACTAGGTAAGAACATAAATATGTTTTAATAAGAATGGATTAAGAACCATGCGCTGGACCTATTCCTTGAAGATTTAGAACTAATACATCATCTATGCATTTGCAAAAGAATAGAGAAATGAGGCCGATCAAACTTGCTTTACGAGTAAGGAAGAAGTTGCGATCGTTCGGTCCTCTCTATATTGAAAGCTAAGAAATTGACTAACTGTTCTATGTATGAATCGCAAAAGGAGAACACATGATAAAATATTAGGGAGATAATTAAGAAACTAGAAAGGTGATCTAATCGACATAATGTTGAAAAGACAAGGATATCTAATAACGGATGATAAGCCCCTAATACGTGACTTAGTTAGACTAGATTGAGAACCTTGTGTGGGACCTGTGCACAAAAGATTTAGATCAAATGAATGATCTAATCGCATTCGAAAGAGAACGGAGGCAACTATATTAGCTTAATAACTAAGGAAGAAGTGTAATCGAAAGATATTGAGAACTAAGAAAGTCGACTAATCGTAATATATTGCGAGTCGCAAAAGGAGACACAATCAAAAGGAGAAGTAGTCGTATTAGATTTAAAAAGATCCAAGAGCGGGTCGTATTCATTAAAGATTTATAATTAAGAGATTATCTAATCGTATAAGAAAAAGAACTGAGAAATGAGGCCTATTAATTATGCCTGCGAAATCAATGATTAAGGAAGAAATTGTAATAGTACGATATTGAGAAGACAGAAAGGGTCTAATCGTACTATATTACGACACAGTAAAGGAGATCTAGTCGTACAGGATTAAGAACTAACATAGTCGATCGTGTCATATTGATTAAGAAATAGAACAGGAGTTCTTATAAAAGTAAATCTCGTAACTCAAGATAAGAACTTAAAATGCGATTTGATTTGGCCAAATTAAGAACCATGAGTGATAACTATGCATAAAAGAATAAGAACTATAATATAATATGATGGTTTTGAAGAAATAAGTGAGAAATGAGGCCAAGTATACGTGTGCTTAATCACAGTGGAAGGAGTTGTACTCGTACGAAATTGAGAACTGAGAAAGGGGACAAATCTTACAAAATTAAATACTAATGACTGGGATCAGGTCGCATAAGAATAAGAAACAAGAAAGGAGTTCTCAACAAAGTACATCTAGAAACATAATAAGTTCTAATAACTCATGATAAAAACGAATTAAGACTCACTAAAATGTGATTTAATTATGCTAGATTAAGAACCAAGAATCAGTTCAAATTGAAAAAGACTTTGAACAAAAGATGATTATCTAACCTTATTTGAAAAAGAACTGAGAAATGAAGCCAATTACACCTTGTATGATGACAAAGGAAGAAGTGATAATCGTACAATATTGAGAACTAAGAAATGCAACTAATCGAGCTATACGATGAACTAAAAAAGGAGACATAACATATGCAATTCACAGAACAAGGAAAGGAGATTAGTCGTGTAAGATTATGAAATATCAGAGAAGTTCCAATCATAGCACATTTGGAAAAGATATGAGATCAAATTTCACAAGGTAAGAACATAAATATGTTTTAATATGAATGGATTAAGAACCATGCGCTGGACCTATTCCTTGAAGATTTAGAACTAATACATCATCTATGTATTTGCAAAAGATTAGAGAAATGAGGCCGATCAAACTTGCTTTACGAGTAAGGAAGAAGTTAGATCGTTCGATATGTCTTGAAAGCCAAGAAATTGACAAACTGTTCTATGTATGAATCGCAAATGGAGAACACATGATAAAATATTAGGGAGATAATTAAGAATCTAGAAAGGTGATCTAATTGAAAAGATAAGAATATCTAATAACGGATGATAAGCCCCTAATACGTGACTTAGTTAGACTAGATTGAGAACCATGTGTGGGACCTGTGCACAAAAGATTTAGATCAAATGAATGATCTAATCGCATTCGAAAGAGAACGGAGGCAACTATATTAGCTTAATAAATAAGGAAGAAGTGTAATCGTAAGATATTGAGAACTAAGAAAGTCGACTAATCGTAATATATTGTGAGTCGCAAAAGGAGATACAATCAAAAGGAAGTTCATTAAAGAGCGGGTCGTTAAAGATTTATAATTAAGAGATTATCTAATCGTATAAGAAAAAGAACTGAGGAATAGGTCTATTTATGGTTCCTTAATCCATGTTTATTAAAGAAATATTAATAGTACGATATTGAGAAGAAAGAAAGGGTCGAATCGTACTATATTATGACACAGTAAAGGAGATGTAATCTATATGATTAAGAACTTACAAAGTAGATCGAGTCATATGAGATTAAGAAATAGAACGGGAGTTCTTATAAAAGTAAATCTCGTAACTTCTTCCTTAGTACTTAAAATACGATCTTGATTTGGCCAAATTAAGAACCATGAGTGATAACTATATTTCTTATCCTTAAATGTTTGTGATCTACAATATCTATGATGGTTTTGAAGAAATAAGTGAGAAATGAGGCCAAGTATATAAGTGCTTAATCACAGTGGAAGGAGTTGTACTCGTACGATATTGAGAACTAAGAAAGGGGACAAATCGTACAAGATTAAATACTAATAACTGGGATCAAGTCGCATAAGATGAAGAAACAAGAAAGGAGTTCTCAACAAAGTACATCTAGAAACATAATAAGTTCTAATAACTCATGATAACAACGTAAAATGTGATTTAATTATGCTAGATGATAAGAACCAGGAATCAGTTCAATTTGAAAAAGAGTTTAAGCAAAAGATGATTATCTAACCTTATTTGAAAAAGAACTGAGAATTGAATCCAATTACACCTTGTATAATGACAAAGGAAGAAGTGATAATCGTACAATATTGAGAACTAAGAAATGCGACTAATCGAGCTATACAATGAACAACAAAAGGAGACATAACATCTGCAATTCACAGAACAAAGAAAGGAGATTAGTCGTATAAGATTATGAAATATGAGACAGTTCCAATCATAGCACATTTGGAAAAGATATGAGATCAAATTTCACAAGGTAAGAACATAAATATGTTTTAATAAGAATGGATTAAGAACCATGCGCTGGACCTATTCCTTGAAGATTTAGAACTAATACATCATCTATGGATTTGCAAAAGAATAGAGAAATGAGGCCGATCAAACTTGCTTTAGGAGCTAGGAATAGGTTGCGATCGTTCGATAATGAGAGCCAAGAAATTGACTAACTGTTGACTCTATCCGGCTATGTTATGAATCGCAAAAGGAGAACACATGATAAAATATTAGGTAGATAATTAAGAAACTAGAAAGGTGATCTAATCGACATACATGTTGAAAAGATAAGAATATCTAATAATGGATGATAAGCCCCTAATACGTGACTTAGTTCGACTAGATTGAGAACCTTGTGGGACACATTGCAAAAAGATTTAGATCAAAGAATGATCTGATCTAACGGAGGCAACTATATTAGCTTAATAACTAAGGAAGAAGTGTAATCGTATGGTATTGATAACTAAGAAAGTCGACTATTCGTAATATATTGTGAGTCGCAAAAGGAGATACAATGAAACAAGATTGAGAACTAATAAAGGAGAAGTAGTTGTATTAGATTTAAAAAGAACCAAGAGCGGGTCGTATTCATTAAAGATTTATAATTAAGAGATTATCTAATCGTATAAGAAAAAGAACTGAGAAATGAGGCCTATTAATTATGCCTGCACAATGATTAAGGAAGAAATTTTTGTAATAGTACGATATTGAGAAGAAAGAAAGGGTCTAATCGTACTATATTACGACACAATCATGTACGATTTCTTCTCAATATTAAGAACTAACAAAGTCGATCGAGTCATATCAGATTAAGAAATAGAACAGGAGTTCTTATAAAAGTAAATCTCGTAACTCAAGATAAGAACTTAAAATAAGATTTGATTTGGCCAAATTAAGAACCATGAGTGATAACTATGCATAAAAGAATAAGAACTAAAATATAATATATGATGGTTTTGAAGAAATAAGTTAGAAATGAGGCCAAGTATACATGTCATTATATCACAGTGGAAGGAGTTGTTCTCGTACAAATTTGATAATCTTTCACTAAATCTAATATACACTACTAGATGTGTATAAGAGATAGGTGCAGGCATAATTAATAGGCCTCATTTAAGGGTTAGATAAGGATTTCTCAACAAAGTACATCTAGAAACATAATAAGTTCTAATAACTCATGATAACAACGTAAAATGTGATTTAATTTTGCTTCGATGCTAGATTAAGAACCAAGAATCAGTTCAAATTGAAAAAGACTTTGTACAAAAGATGATTATCTAACCTTATTTGAAAAAGAACTGAGAGATGAAACCAATTACACAGTTTGTATAATGACAAAGGAAGAAGTGATAATCGTACAATATTGAGAACTAAGAAATGCGACTAATCGTGCTATACAATGAACAACAAAAGGAGACATAACATATGCAATTCATAGAACAAAGAAAGGAGATTAGTCGTGTTGGATCTATGAAATATGACAGGAGTTCCAATAAGGTTCTCAATCTACTTGGGCCCACAATATGAGATCAAATGTCTCAAGGTTAAGAACATAAATATGTTTTAATAAGAATGGATTAAGAACCATGCGCTGGACCTATTCCTTGAAGATTTAGAACTAATACATCATCTATGCATTTGCAAAAGAATAGAGAAATGAGGCCGGTCAAACTTGCTTTACGAGTAAGGAAGAAGTTGCGATGGATCGATATTGGAAACCAAGAATCTATTATTGACTAACTGTTCTATGTATGGATCGCAAATGGAGAACACATGATAAAATATTTGGGTGATAATTAAGAAACTAGAAAGGTGATCTAATCGATATACACGTTAAAAAGATAAGAATATCTAATAAAGGATGATAACCCTCTAATACGTGACTTATTAGACTAGATTGAGATCCTTGTGTGGGACCTGTGCACAAAAGATTTAGATCAAATGAATGATCTAATCGCATCATTTCTCTATTCGGAGGCAACTATATTAGCTTAATAACTAAGGAAGAAGTGTAATCAAAAGATATTGAGAACTAAGAAAGTCGACTAATCGTAATATATTGCGAGTCGCAAAAGGAGACACAATCAAAAGGAGAAGTAGTCGTATTAGATTTAAAAAGATCCAAGAGCGGGTCGTATTCATTAAAGATTTATAATTAAGAGATTATCTAATCGTATAAGAAAAAGAACTGAGAAATGAGGCCTATTAATTATGCCTGCACAATGATTAAGGAAGTGAAATTGTAATAGTACGATATTGAGAAGAAAGAAAGGGTCTAATCGTACTATATTACGACACAGTAAAGGAGATCTAGTCGTACAGGATTAAGAACTAACAAAGTCGATCGTGTCATATTAGATTAAGAAATAGAACAGGAGTTCTTATAAAAGTAAATCTCGTAACTCAAGATAAGAACTTAAAATGCGATTTGATTTGGCCAAATTAAGAACCATGAGTGATAACTATGCATAAAAGAATAAGAACTATAATATAATATGATGGTTTTGAAGAAATAAGTGAGAAATGAGGCCAAGTATACGTACGATTAGTCAATTTCTTATGTTCTCATATGTGCAGGCATAATTAATTGAGAACTAAGAAAGGGGACAAATCGTACAAGATTAAATACTAATAACTGGGATCAAGTCGCATAAGATTAAGAAACAAGAAAGGAGTTCTCAACAAAGTACATCTAGAAACATAATAAGTTCTAATATCTCATGATAACAACGTAAAATGTGATTTCTCGAATTATGCTAGATTAAGAACCACTTTCTTAGTTCTCCGATTTGAGCAAAAGATGATTATCTAACCTTATTTGAAAAAGAACTGAGAAATGAAGCCAATTACACCTTTCCATAATGACAAAGGAAGAAGTGATAATCGTACAATATTGAGAACTAAGAAATGCAACTAATCGAGCTATACAATGAACAACAAAAGGACATAACATATGCAATTCACAGAACAAAGAAAGGAGATTAGTCGTGTAAGATTATGAAATATGAGAGGAGTTCCAATCATAGCACATTTGGAAAAGATATGAGATGAAATTTCACAAGGTAAGAACATAAATATGTTTTAATAAGAATGGATTAAGAACCATGCGCTGGACAGGATTAAGAACTAACAAAGTCGATCGAGTCAAATCAGATTAAGAAATAGAACAGGAGTTCTTATAAAAGTAAATCTCGTAACTCAAGATAAGAACTTAAAATGCAATTTGATTTGGCCGAATTAAGAACCATTTCTTGACTTCATTTGAGTGATAACTATGCATAAAAGAATAAGAACTAAAATATAAAATAATAGTTTTGAAGAAATAAGTGAGAAATGAGGCCAAGTATACGTGCTTAATCACAGTGGAAGGAGTTGTACTCGTACGAAATGGAGAACTAAGAAAGGGGACAAATCGTACTAGATTAAAAACCAATAACTGGGATCAAGTCGCATAAGATTAAGAAACAAGAAAGGAGTTCTCAACCAAGTACATCTAGAAACATAATAAGTTCTAATAACTCATGATAACAACGTAAAATGTGATGTAATTATGCTAGATTAAGAACCAAGAATCAGTTCAAATTGAAAAAGACTTTGTACAAAAGATGATTATCCAACCTTATTTGAAAAAGAATGGAGAAATGAAGCCAATTACACCTTGTATAATGACAAAGGAAGAAGTGATAATCGTACAATATTGAGAACTAAGAAATGCGACTAATCGTGCTATACAATGAACAACAAAAGGAGACGTAACATATGCAATTCACAGAACAAAGAAAGGAGATTAGTCATGTTGGATTATGAAATATGAGAGGAGTTCCAATCATAGCACATTTGGAAAAAATATGAGATCAAATTTCACAAGGTAAGAACATAAATATGTTTTAATAAGAATGGATTAAGAACCATGTGCTGGACCTATTCCTTGAAGATTTAGAACTAATACATCATCGAATAGCATTTGCAAAAGAATAGAGAAATGAGGCCGATCAAACTTGCTTTACGAGTAAGGAAGAAGTTGCTATCGTTCAATATTGAGAGCCAAGAAATTGACTAATTGTTCGATGTATGAATCGCAAAAGGAGAACACATGATAAAATATTAGGGAGATAATTAAGACACTAGAAAGGTGATCTAATCGACATACATGTTGAAAAGATAAGAATATCTAATAACGGATGATAAGTCCCTAATACGTGACTTAGTTAGACTAGATTGAGAACCATGTGTATACATTAGATGCACAAAAGATTTAGATCAAATGAGACGATGATCTAATGGCATTCAAAAGAGAACGGAGGCAACTATATTAGCTTACTAAGTAAGGCAGAAGTGTAATCGCAAGATATTGAGAACTAAGAAAGTCGACTAATCGTAATATATTGTGAGTCGTAAAAGGATATACAATCGAAAGGAGAAGTAATCGTATAAGATTTAAAAAGAACCAAGAACGGGTCGTGGTCATTAAATATTTATAATTAAGAGTTAGCTAATCGTATTAGAAAAAGAACTGAGAAATGAGGCCTATTAATTATGCCTGTACAATGATTAAGGAAGAAATTGTAATAGTACGATGTTGAGTAGAAAGAAAGGGTCTAATAGTACTATATTTTGTAAAGGAGATCCAATCGTACAGGATTAGGAAACTAAAAAAGTAGATCGAGTCATATCATATTAAGAAATAGAACATGAGTTTCTATAAAAGTAAATCTCGTAACTCAAGATAAGAACTTAAAATGCAATTTGAGTTGGCCGAATTAAGAACCATGAGTGATGATAACTATGCATAAAAGAATAAGAACTAAAATATAATATGATGGTTTTGAAGAAATAAGTGAGAAAGGAGGCCAAGTATTCGTGCTTAATCACAGTGGAAGGATTTGTCGCTTTCTTACGATCTGGATATCTACGAAAGAGAACAAATCGTACAAGATTAAATACTAATAACTGGGATCAAGTCGCATAAGATTAAGAAACAAGAAAGGAGTTCTCAACAAAGTACATCTAGAAACATAATAAGTTCTAATAACTCATGATAACAACGTAAAATGTGATGTAATTATGCTAGATTAAGAACCAAGAATCAGTTCAAATTGAAAAAGACTTTGTACAAAAGATGATTATCCAACCTTATTTGAAAAAGAACGGAGAAATGAAGCCAATTACACCTTGTATAATGACAAAGGAAGAAGTGATAATCGTACAATATTGAGAACTAAGAAATGCGACTAATCGTGCTATACGATGAACAACAAAAGGAGACGTAACATATGCAATTACATTCACAGAACAAAGAACGCAGATTAGTCGTGCAGGATTATGAAATATGAGAGGAGTTCCAATCATAGCACATTTGGAAAAAATATGAGATCAAATTTCACAAGGTAAGAACATAAATATGTTTTAATAAGAATGGATTAAGAACCTTGCGTTGGACCTATTCCTTGAAGATTTAGAACTAATACATCATCTAATAGCATTTGCAAAAGAATAGAGAAATGAGGCCGATCAAACTTGCTTTACGAGTCAAGAAGAAGTTGCGATCGTTCGATATTGAGAGACAAGAAATTGACTAACTGTTCGATGTATGAATCGCAAAAGGAGAACACATGATAAAATATTAGGTAGATAATTAAGAAACTAGAAAGGTGATCTAATCGACATACATGTTGAAAAGATAAGAATATCTAATAACGGATGATAAACCCCTAATACGTAACTTAGTTAGACTAGATTGAGAACCATGTGTGGGACCTGTGCACAAAAGATTTATATCAAATGCAATGATCTAATCGCATTCGAAAGAGAACGGAGGCAACTATATTAGCTTAATAACTAAGGCAGAAGTGTAATCGTAAGATATTGAGAACTAAAAAAGTCGACTAATCGTAATATATTGCGAGTCGCAAAAGGAGACACAATCATAAGGAGAAGTAGTCGTATTAGATTTAAACAGAACCAAGAGCGGGTCGTAGTCATTAAATATTTATAATTAAGAGTTAGCTAATCGTATAAGAAAAAGAACTGAGAAATGAGGACTCTTAATTATGCCTGCACAATGATTAAGGATGAAATTGTAATAGTACGATGTTGAGACGAAAGAAAGGGTCTAATAGTACTATATTATGACACAGTAAAGGAGATCCAATCGTACAGGATTAAGGACTAAAAAAGTAGATCGAGTAATATCAGATTAAGAAATAGAACATGAGTTCTTATAAAAGTAAATCTCGTAACTCAAGATAAGAACTTAAAATGCAATTTGATTTGGCCGAATTAAGAACCATGATACTTTGTGATAACTATGCATAAAAGAATAAGAACTAAAATATAATATGATAGTTTTGAAGAAATAAGTGAGAAATGAGGCCAAGTATACGTGCTTAATCACAGTGGAAGGAGTTGTACTCGTACGAAATTGAGAACTAAGAAAGGGGCAAATCGTACAAGATTAAATACTAATAACTGGGATCAAGTCGTATAAGATTAAGAAACAAGAAAGGAATTATCAACAAAGTACATCTAGAAACTTAATAAGTTCTAATAACTCATGATAACAACGTAAAATGTGATGTAATTATGCTAGATTAAGAACCAAGAATCAGTTCAAATTGAAAAAGATTTTGTACAAAAGATGATTATCCAACCTTATTTGAAAAAGAACGGAGAAATGAAGCCAATTACACCTTGTATAATGACAAAGGAAGAAGTGATAATCGTACAATATTGAGAACTAAGAAATGCGACTAATCGTGCTATACAATGAACAACAAAAGGAGACGTAACATATGCAATTCACATTCACATGAACAAAGAAAGGAGATTAGTCGTGTAGGATTATGAAATATGAGAGGAGTTCCAATCATAGCACATTTGGAAAAAATATGAGATCAAATTTCACAGGGTAAGAACATAAATATGTTTTAATAATCTGCACCAAGATATTGGCCAACCGACTTTCCCTCATCCTACCGAAGATCATTTCAGCCGAACAAGTGGCCTATGTTCAAGGGAGGGACATTGCCGATAACATTCTTCTTGTGCAAGAAATGACCAATTTCATAGATCGGAAGACGAGGGGAGGAAATTTGATCATCAAACTCGACCTCGCCAAGGCGTTTGATAGGCTTTCATGGCCTTTCTTATATGCCATTCTACACAAGATTGGATTTGCTGAACATTGGACTTCCCTCAGTTCTTAACGTTTTGGAGGAATGTTGGTTTTCTGTTCTTATACACATCTAGATGTGTATACTACACATCTAGATGTGTATAAGAGACAGGTTCATAATCCTCAAGGCAAAAGTTCAGCCTTTAATCCTGTCTCTTATACACATTAGATGTGTATAAGAGACAGGATGTGTATTGGACAGCTCGTCTGTTCATAGTTCATAAGAATCCAGGAAGCTACCTTTTTGAGGCCAAGTACTGGAAGATAGTGTATACACATTTTGCGATTGTGATCTCCTTCAACTGTGTAATAAAATAGTACGATGTTTTACCTATCAAAGAAGGCAGCACTGGTCGCGTTCGGATGATCCAAGCCAAGACGGGTTTCACCCACAACTCCTCCCATGGGACAACCCAGCCGTGTGTTAATTCACTGTCTCTTATACACATCTAGATGTGTATAAGAGACAGCATAAAAGGTAGCTTCCTGCATTCATGGATGGCAGACGAGGTTCCTCTCTCCGGGAGGACAGCTTAATTCTAATCAAGCATGTTCGAGCAGCATTCCCATCTACCTATTATCGGTTCTCCTTCCCCAAGATCCACATCTAGATGTGTATAAGAGACAGAGCTAATATAGTTGCCTCCGTTCTCTGGAAGTTTCAAGGGCAGCTCTTTAAGTCCAAATGTGCTATGATTGGAACCTGTCTCTTATACACATCTAGATTGGTCGCGAATCACCAGGAGATTCACTCTTATGGAAAAGAATGATGCGAGTTCGTGATGAGGCAGAGAAGGGCCTGTTATTCCTCATTCGAAACGCTGATTGCTCCTTCTGGTTCGACCCATGGACCAAATACGGACCTCTTTCCCACAAGGTAGAACAGGTCACATGATGGGCAGCTCAAGGTTTCCCATGTTTGGGGTTCTAATGATTGGAATATTTCCTCTTTGGACGAGAGATACTCCATGGAGGAGCTGCAAACCAGCTGTTGTCGCAATTCTCAATGAAGGTTCTAGATAATCATGATGAAACAGAGGATTGTTTGGACCCCTAAGAGACAGTTTGTGCACAGGTCCCACACATGGTTCTCAACCTAGTCTAACTAAGTCACGTATTAGGGATTTTTGATACCTGTCTCTTATACTGAAGATCTCCATTTTCATGTGGAAATTGCTGAATAGGAGGCTGCCACTAGATGATATGTTGATTACAATCGGCTTTTCCTTAGCCTCCAAGTGCTACTACCTGTCAAAATATATAAGGCAAATTGGTTTTCTTTGGAATAGGTCTTGAGAAGGTGATAATCCTTCTCTAATACACTCATGCTATTTCTTAATCTGTGTTACTCGATCTACTTTCTTAGTCTTATACACATCTAGATGTGTATAAGAGACAGCCCGTATACAATGGCCCTTGTGATCCCTTATGGGAATGCCCTCCTCCGGGTGCTTCAAATTAAATGTGGATGGCGCCTAAAGGTAATCCGGGAATGGCAGCAGTGGTGGCGTCATAAGGGATCACAAGGGCCATTGTATACGGGCATTTTCAAATGGTTATTTTCAAATAAGCAAACCAGCTTGCAAGCAGAGGTAATGGCACTTGAAGAGGGCTCAAGCTCGTGACAGTTGCGGTCTTGAGAAGGAGGTTGAGATTGATTCACTCATCCTAGTCAACACTTTGAATGGTTCGTCGCCACCAATTTGGAGTATTGATGACCAACTCCGTGTCATACAAGGCCTTTGTGTTGGAAAGCAGATTTCACTTAAATTCGACATATTTTTAGAAAGTCTAATCAAGTTGCTGATAGATAGCTAATGAGGGTATTGCAAATCCAATGTATGTTGAGTACGAGCACAACACCATTCCTTGCTCTATAAAAGGTCTGGTTTGGCTAGATGCTAGGGGCTGCCCTAACCTTCGATATTGTAATAACTCATAAAATAAATAAAAGTTCTGCCCACATTTTGGAGGTTTGATTAAAAAAAGAAAAAAGAAAAAAGAATGGATTAAGAACCATGTGCTGGACCTATTCCTTGAAGATTTAGAACTAATACATCATCTAATAGCATTTGCAAAAGAATAGAGAAATGAGGCCGATCAAACTTGCTTTACGAGTAAGGAAGAAGTTGCGATCGTTCGATATTGAGAGCCAAGAAATTGACTAACTGTTCTATGTTCGGAATCGCACAAGGAGAACAAACGATAAAATATTAGGTAGATAATTAAGAAACTAGAAAGGTGATCTAATCGACATACAAAAGATAAGAATATCTAATCTAATAACGGATGATAAGCCCCTAATACGTGACTTAGTTAGACTAGATTGAGAACCATGTGTGGGACCTGTGCACAAAAGATTTAGATCAAATGAATGATCTAATTGCATTCGAAAGAGAACGGAGGCAACTATATTAGCTTAATAATTAAGGAAGAAGTGTAATCGTTAGATATTGAGAACTAAGAAAGTCGACTAATCGTAATATATTGTGAGTCGTATTAGGAGATACAATCAAAAGGAGAAGTAGTTTCTTTAGATTTAAAAAAAAACCAAGAGCTGGTCGTATTCATTAAAGATTTATAATTAAGAGATTGTCTAATCGTATAAGAAAAAGAACTGAGAAATGAGGCCTATTAATTATGCCTGCACAATGATTAAGGAAGAAATTGTAATAGTACGATGTTGAGAAGAAAGAAAGGGTCTAATAGTACTATATTATGACACAGTAAAGGAGATCCAATCGTACAGGATTAAGAAACTAAAAAAGTAGATCGAGTCATATCATATATAAGAAATAGAACAGGAGTTCCTATAAAAGTAAATCTCGTAACTCAAGATAAGAACTTAAAATGCAATTTGATTTGGCCGAATTAAGAACCATGAGTGATAACTATGCATAAAAGAATAAGAACTAAAATATAACATGATGGTTTTGAAGAAATAAGTGAGAAAGGAGGCCAAGTATTCGTGCTTAGTCACAGTGGAAGGATTTGTGCTCGTACGAAATGGAGAACTAAGAAAGGGGACAAATCGTACTAGATTAAAAACCAATAACTGGGATCAAGTCGCATAAGATTAAGAAACAAGAAAGGAGTTCTCAACAAAGTACATCTAGAAACATAATAAGTTCTAATAACTCATGATAACAACGTAAAATGTGATGTAATTATGCTAGATTAAGAACCAAGAATCAGTTCAAATTGAAAAAGACTTTGTACAAAAGATGATTATCCAACCTTATTTGAAAAAGAATGGAGAAATGAAGCCAATTACACCTTGTATAATGACTCTTGTATCGTAAAGGAAGAAGTGATAATCGTACAATATTGAGAACTAAGAAATGCGACTAATCGTGCTATACAATGAACAACAAAAGGAGACGTAACATATGCAATTCACAGAACAAAGAAAGGAGATTAGTCGTGTAGGATTATGAAATATGAGAGGAGTTCCAATCATAGCACATTTGGAAAAAATATGAGATCAAATTTAACAAGGTAAGAACATAAATATGTTTTAATAAGAATGGATTAAGAACCATGTGCTGGACCTATTCCTTGAAGATTTAGAACTAATACATCATCTAATAGCATTTGCAAAAGAATAGAGAAATGAGGCCGATCAAACTTGCTTTACGAATAAGGAAGAAGTTGCGATCGTTCGATATTGAGAGCCAAGAAATTGACTAACTGTTCTATGAATCGTAAAAGGAGAACACAAGATAAAATATTAGGGAGATAATTAAGAAACTAGAAAGGTGATCTAATCGACATACACGTTGAAAAGATAAGAATATCTATCCAATAACGGATGATAACCCTCTAATACGTGACTTAGTTAGACTAGATTGAGAACCATGTGTGGGACCTGTGCACAAAAGATTTAGATCAAATGAATGATCTAATCGCATTCGAAAGAGAACGGAGGCAACTATATTAGCTTAATAACTAAGGAAGAAGTGTAATCGTAAGATATTGAGAACTAAGAAAGTCGACTAATCGTAATATATTGTGAGTCGCAAAAGGAGATACAATGAAACAAGATTGAGAACTAATAAAGGAGAAGTAGTTGTATTAGATTTAAAAAGAACCAAGAGCGGGTCGTATTCATTAAAGATTTATAATTAAGAGATTATCTAATCGTATAAGAAAAAGAACTGCGAAATGAGGCCTATTAATTATGCCTGCACAATGATTATGGAAGAAATTGTAATAGTACGATATTGAGAAGAAAGAAAGGGTCTAATCGTACTATATTATGACACAGTAAAGGAGATCTAATCGTACAGGATTAAGAACTAACAATATTTGGCAGTATATCGAGTCATATGACATTAAGAAATAGAATAGGAGTTCTTGTAAAAGTAAATGTCGTAACTCAAGACAAGAACTTAAAATGCGATTTGATTTGGCCAAATTAAGATCTATGAGTGATAACTATGCATAAAAGAATAAGAACTAAAATATAATATGATGGTTTTGAAGAAATAAGTGAGAAATGAGGCCAAGTATACGTGCTTAATCACAGTGGAAGGAGTTGTAGTCGTACGAAATTGAGAACTAAGAAAGGGGACAAATCGTACAAGATTAAATACTAATAACTGGGGTCAAGTCGCACAAGATTAAGAAACAAGAAAAGAGTTCTCAAAAAAGTATATCTCGAAACATAATAAGTTCTAATAACTCTTGATAACAACGTAAAATGTGATTTAATTATGCTAGATTAAGAACCAAGAATTAGTTCAAATTGAAAAAGACTTTGTACAAAAGATGATTATCTAACCTTATTTGAAAAAGAACTGAGAGATGAAGCCAATTTCACACCTTGTATAATGACAAAGGAAGAAGTGATAATCGTACAATATTGAGAACTAAGAAATGCGACTAATCGTGCTTTACAATGAACAACAAAAGGAGACGTAACATATGCAATTCACGGAACAAAGAAAGGAGATTAGTCGTGTAGGATTATGAAATATGAGAGGAGTTCCAATCATAGCACATTCGGAAAAAATATGAGATCAAATTTCACAAGGTAAGAACATAAATATGTTTTAATAAGAATGGATTAAGAACCATGAGCTGGACCTATTCCTTGAAGATTTATAACTAATACATCATCTAATAGCATATGCAAAAGAATAGAGAAATGAGGCCGATCAAACTTGTTTTACGAGTAAGAAAGAAGTTGCGATCGTTCGATATTGAGAGCCAAGAAATTGACAGGACCCGCTCTTGGTTCTTTTTAATCTAATGATTACTTCTCCTCTTAACTGTCTCTTATACACATCTAGATGTGTTCTAGATCACATGTTGAAAAGATTAGAATATCTAATAAAGGATGATAACCCTCTAATACGTGACTTAGTTAGACAAGATTGAGAACCATATGTGTACCTGTGCACAAAAGATTTAGATCAAATGAATGATCTAATCGCATTCGAAAGAGAACGGAGGCAACTATATTAGCTTAATAACTAAGGAAGAAGTGTAATCGTAAGATATTGAGAACTAAGAAAGTCGACTAATCGTAATATATTGTGAGTGGCAAAAGGAGATACAATCAAAAGGAGAAGTAATCGTATTAGATTAAAAAGAACCAAGAGCGGGTCGTATTCATTAAAGATTTATAATTCAGAGATTATCTAATCGTATAACAAAAAGAACTGAGAAATGAGGCCTATTAATTATGCATGCACAATGATTAAAGAAGAAATTGTAATAGTACGATATTGAGAAGAAAGAAATGGTCTAATCGTACTATATTATGACACAGTAAAGGAGATCTAGTCGTACAGGATTAAGAATTCAGATATGAACCCAAGTCGATCGAGTCATATCAGATTAAGAAATAGAACAGGAGTTCTTATAAAAGTAAATCTCGTAACTCAAGATAAGAACTTAAAATGCGATTAGATTTGGCCAAATTAAGAACCATGAGTGATAACTATGCATAAAAGAATAAGAACTAAAATATAATATGATGGTTTTGAAGAAATAAGTGAGAAATGAGGCCAAGTATACGTGCTTAATCACAATGGAAGGAATTGTACTCGTACGCTATTGAGAACTAGGAAATGGGACAAATCGTACAAGATTAAATACTAATAACTGGGATCAAGTCGCATAAGATTAAGAAACAAGAAAGGAGTTCTCAACAAAGTACATCTAGAAACATAATAAGTTCTAATAACTCATGATAACAACGTAAAATGTGATTTAATTATGCTTGATTAAGAACCAGGAATCAGTTCAAATTGAAAAAGAGTTTGAGCAGAAGATGATTATCTGACCTTATTTGAAAAAGAACTGAGAAATGAAGCCACATCCTCTATTACACCTTGTATAATGACAAAGGAAGAAGTGATAATCGTACAATATTGAGAACTAAGAAATGCGACTAATCGAGCAATACAATGAACAACAAAAGTTGACATAACATATGCTTATTCACAGAAAAAAGAAAGGAGATTAGTCGTGTAAGATTATGAAATATGGGAGAAGTTCCAATCATAGCACATTTGCAAAAGATATGAGATCAAATTTCACAAGGTAAGAACAAAAATATGTTTTAATAAGAATGGATTAAGAACCATGCGCTGGACCTATTCCTTGAAGATTTATAACTAATACATCATCTAATAGTATTTGCAAAAGAATAGAGAAATGAGGCCGATCAAACTTGCTTTACGAGTAAGGAAGATGTTGCGATCGTTCGATATTGAGAGCCAAGAAATTGACTAACTGTTCTATGAATCGTAAAAGGTGAACACATGATAAAATATTAGGGAGATAATTAAGAAACTAGAAAGGTGATCTAATCGACATACATGTTGAAAAGATAAGAATATCTAATAAAGGATGATAACCCTCTAATACGTGACTTAGTTAGACTAGATTGAGAACCATGTGTGGGACCTTGTGCACAAAAGATTTAGATCAAATGAATGATCTAATCGCATTCGAAAGAGAACGGAGGCAACAATATTAGCTTTATAACTAAGGAAGAAGTGTAATCGTAAGATATTGAGAACTAAGAAAGTCGACTAATCGTAATATATTGTGAGTCGCAAAAGGAGATACAATCAAAGGGAGAAGTAGTCGTATTAGATTTAAAAAGAACCAAGAGCGGGTCGTATTCATTAAAGATTTATAATTAAGAGATTATCTAATCGTATAAGAAAAAGAACTGAAAAATGTGGCCTATTAATTCTGCCTACACAATGATTAAGGAAGAAATTGTAATAGTACGATATTGAGAAGAAAGAAAGGGTCTAATCGTACTATATTATGACACAGTAAAGGAGATCTAGTCATACAGGATTAAGAACTATCGAAGTCTCTTAGATCGAGTCATATCAGATTAAGAAATAGAACAGGAGTCTTATAAAAGTAAATCTCGTAACTCAAGATAAGAACTTAAAATGCGATTTGATTTGGCCAAATTAAGAACCATGAGTGATAACTATGCATAAAAGAATAAGAACTAAAATATAATATGATGGTTTTGAAGAAAAAAGTGAGAAATGAGGCCAAGTATACGTGCTTAATCACATATTCGAAGGAGTTGTATTCTTACCTGTATGATATTGAGAACTAGGAAAGGGGACAAATCGTACAAGATTAAATACTAATAACTGGGATCAAGTCCCATAAGATTAAGAAACAAGAAAGGAGTTCTCGACAAAGTACATCTAGAAACATAATAAGTTCTAATAACTCATGATAACAACGTAAAATGTGATTTAATTATGCTTGATTAAGAACCAGGAATCAGTTCAAATTGAAAAAGAGTTTGAGCAGAAGATGATTATCTAACCTTATTTGAAAAAGAACTGAGAATTGAAGCCAATTAAACGTCTCTCTGTTGTATAATGAGAAAGGAAGAAGTGATAATCGTACAATATTTAGGACTAAGAAATGAGACTAATCGAGCTATACAATGAACAACAAAAGGAGATAACATATGCAATTCACAGAACAAAGAAAGGAGATTAGTCGTGTAAGATTATGAAATATGAGAGAAGTTCCAATCATAGCACATTTGGAAAAGATATGAGATCAAATTTCACAAGGTAAGAACTTAATATGTTTTAATTAGAATGGATTAAGAACCATGCGCTGGACCTATTCCTTGAAGATTTAGAACTAATACATCATCTATGCATTTGCAAAAGAATAGAGAAATGAGGCCGGTCAAACTTGCTTTACGCGAAAGGAGGAAGTTGCGATCGTTCGATATTGAATGCCAAGAAATTGACTAACTGTTCTATGTATGGATCGCAAATGGAGAGCACATGATAAAATATTAGGGAGATAATTAAGAAACTAGAAAAGTGATCTAATCGACATACATGTTGAAAAGATACATTCTACAGAATATCTAATAACGGATGATAAGCTCCAAATACGAGACTTAGTTCGACTAGATTGAGAACCGTGTGTGGGACCTGCGCACAAAAGATTTAGATCAAATGAATGATCTAATCGCATTCGAAAGAGAACGGAGGCAACTATATTAGCTTATAAAATAAGGAAGAAGTGTAATCGTAAGATATTGAGAACTAAGAAAGTCGACTAATTGTAATATATTGTGAGTCGCAAAAGGAGATACAATCAAAAGGAGAAGTAGTCGTATTAGATTTAGAAAGAACCAAGAGCGGGTATATTCATTAAAGATTTATAATTAAGAGATTATCTAATCGTATAAGAAAAAGGACTGAGAAATGAGGCCTATTAATTATGCCTGCACAATGATTGAGGAAGAAATTGTAATAGTACGATATTGAGAAGAAAGAAAGGGTCTAATCGGACTATATTATGACACAGTAAAGGAGATCCAGTCATACAGGATTAAGAACTATCGAGTCATATCTTGCCAGATTAAGAAATAGAACGGGAGTTCTCATAAATGTAAATCTCATAACTCAAGATAAGAACTTAAAATGCGATTTGATTTGGCCAAATTGAGAACCATGAGTGACAACTATGCACAAAAGAATAAGAACTAAAATATAATATGATGGTTTTGAAGAAATAAGTGAGAAAAGAGGCCAAGTATACGTGCTTAATCACAGTGGAAGGAGTTGTACTCGTACTATATCGAGAACTAAGAAAGGGGGCAAATCGTACAAGATTAAATACTAATAATAACCGGGATCAAGTAGCATAAGATTAAGAAACAAGAAAGGAGTTCTCGACAAAGTACATGTAGAAACATAATAAGTTCTTTTTTGTAATCAAACGCCCAAAAGGTGGGCAGAACTTTTATTTATTTTATGAGTTATTACAATATCGAAGGTTAGGGCAGCCCCTAGCATCTAGCCAAACCAGACCTTTTATAGAGCAAGGAATGGTGTTGTGCTCGTACTCAACATACATGAAGTGGATTTGCAATACCCTCATTAGCTAATCTAGATGTGTATAAGAGACAGATCTTTCACCGAGTACCTCCCATGCAATCGCTTTCCAACACAAAGGCCTTGTATGACACGGAGTTTGTTGTTCATTGTATTGCTCCTGTCTCTTATACACCTGTCTCTTATACACATCTAGATGTGTATAAGAGACAGCTCTATGACAGGTTGCGGGTTTGATCATTTGTCTAGAAAAAGTTACGCACCGTTGTGGCATATGTCGTTGAGAGTGTAAAGAAACCAGTAGATGTATGGGGGTCCAAACAATCCGGTCCTGTTCATCATGAAGATCGATCTTTCATTGAGAATTGCGACAATGGTTTGCAGCTCCTCCATGGAGTATCTCTCGTCCAAAGAGGAAATATTCCAATCATTAGAACCCCAAACATGGGAAACCTTGAGCTGCCCATCATACACCTGTTCTACCTTGTGGGAAAGAGGTCCGTATTTGGTCCATGGGTCGAACCTCCTCCTTTCATTTAGCACCTCGCTTGAGCGCCCTAAGAAGTTTGCAAATTGCCGCCCAACTCTTTAATTACGATCTTGGGGGAAGGAGAACCGATAATAGGTAGATGGGAATGCTGCTCAGAACATGCTTGATTAGAATTAACCGTCCTCCTGGAGAGAGGAACCTCGTCTGCCATCCATGAATCCGGGAAGCTACCTTTTCAATCAATGGCTGGAAGATAGTGCGCCGTCTTTTGCCTTTGTGAATGGGACAACCCAAGTAATTAAATGGGAGGGAGTTGTGGGTGAAACCCGTCTTGGCTTGGATCATCCGAACGCGACCAGGTGTGTCCTTCTTTGATAGATGTGTAGAAGAGACAGGACTTGTTAAAGAGCTGGCGGTTAATTCTAATCCTGTCTCTTATACACATCTAGATGTGTATAAGAGACAGTCCAATATTGAGAACTAAATTTTACCTCGTGAACTTTTGCCTTTAATCCTCGTGAAAATGTCTCCAACATTAATATGAATAAAAGGGGTGATAAGGGATCTCCTTGACGAACCCTCTAGTGGATTTAAAGAATCCCTTGGGTGCTCCATTGATGAGTACAGAAAGCCAACATTCCTCCAGAACGTTCTTGATGAGGGAAGTCCAATGTTCAGCAAATCCAATCTTGTGTAGAATGGCATATAAGAAAGGCCATGAAAGCCTATCAAACGCCTTGGCGAGTCGAGTTTGATGATCAAATTTCCCCTCGCCTTCCGATCTAGTCGACTAATCGTAATATATTGTGAGTCGCAAAAGGAGATACAATCAAACAAGATTGAACATAGGCCACTTGTTGGCTGAAATGATCTTCGGTAGGATGAGGAAAGTCGGTTGGCCAAGTGTTGCTAAGGTATGTGTGGAAGTAGACCTCCTAGCAGATTTCATTTAAACATATTTTTAGAGAGTCTAATGAAGGTTGCTGATAGACTGTCTCTTATACACATACTAGTGTGTATAAGAGACAGGTTAGCTCCTTTAAGAAAACCTACTCACCGCAAGGAAAAGATCATGAAGGGGAGCCAATGGCACTTGAAGATGGGCTCAAGCTCTGTAACAGGTTGCGGGTTCACCCATGATTCATGCAATATACACATGTCTCTTATACACATCTAGCTCTAGTGGCTAATGCCACACCTCCAGGGCTGTCTCTTATACACATCTAGATTGTATAAGAGACAGCTTGAGACTTGTATAAGAAGCTTGTCTAAGAGACTATATTCATACCAAAGTGATTTAAATTCCTGAGTATGTGGACTAGCCTTTTGGTTCTTATGGAAAGCTAGGAACATGGCCTGTCTCTTATACATTGCAGTGCCAATTGTTGCCTACGACCTGCAAGAAATCTTTGTGTTTAGTCCACATATTAAGAAATTTAAATTGCTTTGGTCCTGAGGTGTTCTCTTTGGAGGCTTTGAGCACAAGTGGCGAGTGGTCTGAGCAGCCTCCAAAGTCTTGAGATGCATAGTTCAACACTAATGGTTCTTAATTTGGCCAATTCTCAATGAAAGATCGATTCATTAAAGATTGATAATTACCAGACCGGATTGTTTCGATAAGAAAAATCTACTGGTTTCTTTTCACTCTCAACGACATATGCCACAACGGTGCGGACTTTTTCTAGAGTCCTGATTTGGGATGGGAGACTCCAACTGAAGCTATCTCAATGTGTATTAGAAAACATTAGGAAGGGGCTAGAAGTTGTGATACGCACCTTGGCTCCATTAGACACATCTATTTCATTTGATACGATTGAGATCAACTTTAACCTACGAATCTGGTCTTATTACTTCAGATGTGAATAAGAGAAATCGCTGAATGGATGATCCACTTATGGATGTGGGAGGGAATAATGTTTGGAATTTGCTTTGGCCAACCTCGGTGCGCACACACATTATTTACCACTGATAAAGAGCGGGGTGATGTCAAGATCCTTGTTGTTTGCATGGCTTGCATGGGGGGAGTCTGTGTCTGAATAGTAACATGGTAATTCCTCCATTATTTTACCATGAGAGATAAGTGAATCATCCATGAAGGGATTGTTTGAAATTCGAATTTGAAGGGGTGTTGGCTGATTTTCAGCATCCCTTGATTGTGCAGCCAAGGATGTTGGTTATTCCACAAAATTCATATTAAGCACTCTCCAAGGGGTTCTCTTATACCTTCCACAATGTGCTCCTTTTCAAAATTTGAATCCAAGTGCTGGTGTGCTTTGGCCTTATCCATTTGCTGGTTTGAATCCATTTGTTGATTTGGATTGGCCTTATCCGAAGTTGTTGGTGCAATCCCATGAGAAGTGGTGTTTGAATTTCGAATCACATCCAGCATGAGTGGTTGTTCTTCCACGGCTGGTGGTTGCACCACCGTTGCTTCTGGTGGTTGATGGATGGACTTCCCCCGCATGTTAGCAATGCCGCCATTTTGGGAAATTTCCCATTGGTATTGCAGATGATATTGTCATTTTCAGGCTTTCAGAAACCTGTCTCTTATGCCATTCTAGATGTTGATAAGGCTTTCATGCTGAACTTATGGACCATTCTACACAAGAACGATTTGGAGGAACATTGGAGATCCCTCATAAGAACGTGTTCGGAGGGGTTGGTTCACTGAGTACTTAAAGGTTCAAGTTCACAGGGGTAAAATTTCAGCTTACTCTGGAGGCATTCAATTGGTATGATCAATGGAGCTCCCACTTCTCTTATACAGATGAGACAGTCATCGTCAAGGAGACCTTGTTAAATGGCTACTAGATGACCTATTCTCCATGGTCTTTCGTTACACATTGGTGGGTAACTTTCCAAGAGGCAAGCCGAACATGGAAACTCTTCGTAAAAGCTTTCACACCATTGGATTCAAGCACATATTGATGAGATTTTCATTGGAGGAGGACTGACCTTCCTTCTAGGGTGTGGTTGGGGGTCGGTAATGAGGGCATTTGGCAAAAAATTACCTACGACGCAGTCCCTGTCTCTTATACACATCTAGATGTGTATAAGAGACAGCTCCTTTACTGTGTCGTAATATAGTAGTGTTTTTGAGCCAACATCGTAGGAAGTCCTCCTCCAATGAAAATCTCATCAATATGTGCTTGAATCCAATGGTGTGAAAGCTTTTACGAAGAGTTTCCATGTTCGGCTTGCCTCTTGGAAAGTTACCCACCAATGTGTAACGAAATGGTGCAGCAAGGTGTTGAACTTCATCTTGGGAGAAGAAAATCGATGGTTCCCCTTTAACATTTTTGCTTCAAGATTTCTTAAAGTCGTAACTCAACACTAGGCAGCTCAAAGATTCCAACTGCAGGTCTATCTCCATTTTTGCTTGGCAGCTCAAAAGGCTCCCAAAAACTCTATCTCCCTTTCTCTTAAGGGAAAAAGTAACTTCGACCATGGCCGAGTGACAAGGAGGAGAATAGGTGCTGTGTTTTAGTGAGAGAAACTAGAGAGAAGGAGGAGAGAATAGGTTCTAATCACAAAATAAGTTCTAATAACTCATGATAACAACGTAAAATGTGATTTAATTATGCTTGATTAAGAACCAGGAATCAGTTCAAATTGAAAAAGAGTTTGAGCAAAAGATGATTATCTAACCTTATTTGAAAAAGAACTGAGAATTGAAGCCAATTACACCTTGTATAATGACAAAGGAAGAGTGATAATCGTACAATATTGAGAACTAAGAAATGCGACTAATCGAGCTACACAATGAACAACAAAAGGGGACATAACATATGCAATTCACAGAACAAAGAAACGAGATTAGTCGTGTAAGATTATGAAATATGAGAGAAGTTCCAATCATAGCTCATTTGGAAAAGATACGAGATCAAATTTCACAAGGTAAGAACATAAATATGTTTTAATAAGAATGGATTAAGAACCATCTGCGCTGAACCTATTTCTTGAAGATTTAGGACTAATACATCATCTATGTATTCGCAAAAGAATAGAGAAATGAGGCCGACAAACTTGCTTTACGAGTAAGGAAGAAGTTGCGATCGTTCGAGACTGAAAGCCAAGAAATTGACTAAATATTCTATGTATGAATCGCAAAAGGAGAACACATGATAAAATATTAGGGAGATAATTAAGAAACTAGAAAGGTTATCTAATCGACATAAATGTTGAAAAGATAAGAACGTCTAATAACGGATGATAAGCCCCTAATACGTGACTTAGTTAGACTAGATTGAGAACCATGTGCGGGACCTGTGCACAAAAGATTTAGATTAAATGAAAGATCTAGTAGCATTAAAGAGAACGGAGGCAACTATATTAGCTTAATGACTAAGGAAGAGGTGTAATCGTAAGATATTAAGAACTAAGAAAGTCGAGTAATCGTAATACATTGTGCGTAGCTAAAGGAGATACAATCAAAAGGAGAAGTAGCATCGTATTAGATTTAAAAAGAACCAAGAGCGGGTCGTATTCATTAAAGATTTATAATTAAGAGATTATCTAATCGTATAACAAAAAGAACTGAGAAATGAGGCCTATTAATTATGCTTGCACAATGATTGAGGAAGAAATTGTAATAGTCGATATTGAGAAGAAAGAAATGGTCTAATCGTACTATATTATGACACAGTAAAGGAGATCTGGTCGTACAGGATTAAGATCAAACAAAGTCGATCGAGTCATATCAGATTAAGAAATAGAACAGGAGTTCTCATAAAAGTAAATCTCGTAACTCAAGATAAGAACTTAAAATGCGATTTGATTTGGCCAAATTAAGAACCATGAGTGACAACTATGCACAAAAGAATAAGAACTAAAATATAATATGATCGTTTTGAAGAAATAAGTGAGAAATGAGGCCAAGTATACGTGCTTAATCACAGTGGAATGAGTTGTACTCACTTATCTATCGAGAACTAAGAAAGGGGACAAATCTTACAAGATTAAATACTAATAACTGGGATCAAGTAGCATAAGATTAAGAAACAAGAAAGGAGTTCTCAACAAATGTACATGTAGAAACATTTTAAGTTCTAATTATGCCTGTCTCTTATACACATCTAGATGTGTATAAGAGACCTAGATCTTCTAGAAATAGGTCCAGCGCATTTTTCTTAATCCATTCTTATTTGAACAAAAGATGATTATCTAACCTTATTTGAAAAAGAACTGAGAAATGAAGCCAATTACACCTTGTACAATGACAAAGGAAGAAGTGATAATCGAACAATATTGAGAACTAAGAAATGTGACTAATCTTGCTATACAATGAACAACAAAAGGAGACATAACATATGCAATTCATAGGTCCAAAGCATTTTTTAGTCGTCCATTCTTATTATGAAATATGAGAGGTGTTCCAATCATAGCACATTTGGAAAAGATATGAGATCAAATTTCACAAGGTAAGAACATAAATATGTTTTAATAAGAATGGATTAAGAAAAATGCGCTAAGGACCTATTTCTTGAAGATTTAGGACTAATACATCATCTATGTATTTGCAAAAGAATAGAGAAATGAGGCCGACAAACTTGCTTTACGAGTAAGGAAGAAGTTGCAATCGTTCGAGATTGAAAGCCAAGAAATTGACTAACTGTTCTATGTATGAATCGCAAAAGGAGAACACATGATAAAATATTTGAGAGATAATTAAGAAACTAGAAAGGTGATCTAATCGACATACATGTTGAAAAGATAAGAACATCTAATAACGGATGATAAGCCTCGAATACGTGACTCAGTTAGACTAGATATTGTAACCATGGGACTCAGGCACAAAAGATTTAGATCAAATGAAAGATCTAATCGCATTCGAAAGAGAACGGAGGCAACTATATTAGCTTATAAAATAAGGAAGAAGTGTAATCGTAAGATATTGAGAACTAAGAAAGTCGACTAATCGTAATATATTGTGAGTCGCAAAAGGAGTTACAATCAAAAGGAGAAGTATTCGTACTTTTGATTGGACTTAGATTTAAAAAGAACCAAGAGCGGGTCGTATTCATTAAAGATTTATAATTAAGAGATTATCTAATCGTATAAGAAAAAGGACTGAGAAATGAGGCCTATTAATTATGCCTGCACAATGATTAAGGAAGAAATTGTAATAGTACGATATTGAGAAGAAAGAAAGGGTCTAATCGTACTATATTACGACACAGTAAAGGAGATCTAGTCGTACAGGATTAAGAACTAACATAGTCGATCGAGTCATATCAGATTAAGAAATAGAACAGGAGTTCTTATAAAAGTAAATCTCATAACTCAAGATAAGAACTTAAAATGCGATTTGATTTGGCCAAATTAAGAACCATGAGTGATAACTATGCATAAAAGAATAAGAACTATAATATAATATGATGGTTTTGAAGAAAAAAGTGAGAAATGAGGCCAAGTATACGTGTGCTTAATCATAGTGGAAGGAGTTGTACTTCATGTACGATATTGAGAACTAAGAAATCGTACAAACACTATTAAATACTAATGACTGGGATCAGGTCGCATAAGAATAAGAAATAAGAAAGGAGTTCTCAACAAAGTATATCTAGAAACATAATAAGTTCTAATAACTCATGATAACAACGTAAAATGTGATTTAATTATGCTAGATTAAGAACCAGGAATCAGTTCAAATTGAAAAAGAGTTTGAGCAAAAGATGATTATCTAACCTTATTTGAAAAAGAACTGAGAAATGAAGCCAATTACACCTTGTATAATGACAAAGGAAGAAGTGATAATCGTACAATATTGAGAACTAAGAAATGTGACTAATCGAGCTATACAATGAACAACAAAAGGGGACATAACATATGCAATTCACAGAACAAAGAAAGGAGATTAGTCGTGTAAGATTATGAAATATGAGAGAAGTTCCAATCATAGCTCATTTGGAAAAGATACGAGATCAAATTTCGCAAGGTAAGAACATAAATATGTTTTAATAAGAATGGATTAAGAACCATGCGCTGGACCTATTATCCTTGAAGATTTAGAACTAATACATCATCTATGTATTTGCAAAAGAATAGAGAAATGAGGCCGATCAAACTTGCTTTACGAGTAAGGAAGAAGTTGCGATCGTTCGATATTGAAAGCCAAGAAGTTGACTAACTGTTCTATGTATGAATCGTAAAAGGAGAACACATGATAAAATATTAGGGAGATAATTAAGAAACTAGAATGGTGATCTAATAGACATACATGTTGAAAAGATAAGAACATCTAATAACGGATGATAAGCCCCTAATACGTGACATAGTTAGACTAGATTGAGAACCATGTGTGGAACCTGTGCACAAAAGATTTTGATCAAATGAATGATCTAATCGCATTCGAAAGAGAACGGAGGCAACTATATTAACTTAATAACTAAGGAAGAGGTGTAATCGTAAGATATTAAGAACTAAGAAAGTCGACTAATCGTAATACATTGTGAGTAGCAATAGGAGATACAATCAAAAGGTGAAGTAGTCGAATTGTAGATTTAAAAAGAACCAAGTGCGGGTCGTATTCATTAAAGATTTATAATTAAGAGATTATCTAATCGTATAAAAAAAAAACAGAGAAATGAGGCCTATTAATTATGCCTGCACAATGATTGAGGAAGAAATTGTAATAGTACGATATTGAGAAGAAAGAAAAGGGTCTAATCGTACTATATTACGACATAGTAAAGGAGATCTAGTCGTACAGGATTAAGAACTAATAAAAACATCTGAATCTACGATTCCTATTTCAAAACAGCTTGATTCAATAAATTTATTATCTTCTCAAGCTTTATTATTACATAAAAGAAATAATTATAAATTTTTACATATTGGATGTGTTCAAGTGGCTATAAAACCACTTATGAGACTTGGATTAGATATTCCAATTCTTTTATGTTTAAGAGATGCTAGGCATCTTAACTTTTCAAACTCTGTTTAAGAGACAGGATCTGTGCAAAGAGCTAAAGCTTTTTCTTGGATTTAAATGATCCAAATATTATAAATGCTTTAACATTAAATATTCAAACAAAAAAATATAGAATTTACAGATAATTCTAGACCATTAGCTTTGGTTTATAGAGTTTACTACAAAGTTATGAAAACTACTATTAATCCAAAAGCAATAATGAGTTCCCCAAAGGGAGAAACTTTATTGTTTGAAGCAAATTTAAATCATTCAAATATACATATTCCTAAAAGATTAAATTGGGAAATTGTTTTATTCCTAAACCTCTTTATCAAAAAATAGAAACTATTAATAGCCCTAATTCATCTCCAACTAGATCACAAATGAATTTTGATGATCAAGTTATGATGATCTCCACAGAGTTTAAATTAGATAAAGAATTACTAAGAAAATTATTTTGAGATATGAAAGTTGTTTTTGTAAGAACTAATGTTCTATTTCTTTGATCTGATATGACAACAAAATTAGAGAAGTTTATTACAAAGATATGGAAAGAATTAAATTAAATATAGATTTTTTCAAATGGTTTGAAATTTATTGTTCAAACAAAGATATTAAGAATCCATTTATTAAACAATATTTAAGAGTTACTTCTAAAGAATGGACTACTTCAAGTTCACAAAAGGTTAATTCACCTTACCCTTATCTTCTAAGAAATTGATTGATGAAATTGTTGATAAGTTAAAAAACTTAGACATGGATAAAAAGAAAGAAAATAAACAAAAAGGACAAATTGCAACAATTACTCTAGAAGAATTAAAACAAGATAATCAAATTAATAAGATAGCAAAAGGATCTGTAAGAACAGAAAGGATTCCTTTTAGAAAAAATTATTACTCTAGACCGTCTTTTCCTGATATGCAATATGAGGAAAGACATACTATTGCCTTATCTTCGTATAATGGTGATGGTATTTGTGAATGGAACATCGATGGACAAACTGACCATACCATACAGATGTATAATACTATTCAAGAAATGGGTATGTGTGCTACAGCTTATAAAGCTAAGGTTAACACGCATGATTTTTGTTTAAAATATTACTTGAAAACTAATTTTTTAAATTGTCCTGAAATGGAATCTGAAAGTTACAATAAATGAAAGAAATTATATTCAAAACGCTATTAAAAATATGGTTCCTTCGAGATCTACTTAGTACTGTAACTACTTTCTGATATTTATCTTTTTCATCAGTTGGATTTGCATTGAAACCACTTTTGTTGTCAAATTAGCCATAAATAAATTGACTTAAAAGTCAAAACTTTCAATTAAGAATTCTGATATACTATGGAAGTTCTTATACTTTATTCTATTAATGATTTTAGATGGTATGTCTCTTATACACATATAGATGTGTATTAGAGACAGAGTCTGATTTGATCTCGTATCTTTTCCAAATGAGCTATGATTGGAACTTCTCTCATATTTCATAATCTTACACGACTAATCTCCTTTCTTTGTTCTGTGAATTGCATATGTTCTTATTAGATGTGTATAAGAGACAGGCTTCTATATTGACATAATTTATTAGCTTTAGCTCTTTGCATAGATCTAAAGTTAAAAAGTCAGCTTACGAAAGACCATCAAATTATAAGGTAAATCAAACATCAAAGCTGTAATCCATTTTGGCTTTGAAAAATTAACTAACTTTTCTAGTAAAATTAAACATTCCATACAAATATGTATAAGTCTAGAAAAACTTATTCTAAACCAAACATAGTACAAATCAGTCTAAAACTAAGGGTTTTAATGTAAAACCATCTTATTCTAAAAGTTTTAATAAAAACCATCTTATTCTAAGAAAACCAAATCTTCAGCCGCTTCTAACATTGTATGTTATAAGTGTGGTACTCCAGGTCATACAGCAAGAACCTGTGATATTAGAAAGAAAGTTTCTTTGTTAGAATTAGAACAAAATACAAAAGAAAAAATATTAAATATTCTTAATGAAGAATTATCAGAAGATAGTATTTCTTCCATTCTGAAGAAGAAATAGAAAATATTCATGCTATTCAAGAAGAATCTTCTGATAAAGAAGATTTTGAATCTGATCATTCAGATTGTGGTTGTATAGGAGTATGTACCTGCTCTTATCAATCTATTAATGTTATCTCAAATCAAAATAAACAATTTTTCTTTGATCTTTTAGACAAGATTGAAGATCCAGATACGAAAAGAGAATATCTTTTAAAATTAAGAGATATTGTTATTCAAACTCTAAAAACCTAAAGTTGAACCATTTAATTTTTTTATTTTCATTTTTGAATAATTATAGAAAACATTGGAGTCTCCTCCTTTGGAATAAATCAAATTAAAAAAGATATAAAATTATTATAACAAGATAATACCGAGATAAAATTCTCAATTTTATCTGTTAAATTACAAAATGAAACAAATAATCCTTCTTCCTCAAAACAAGAAGAACAAGAAGAAGATAAAGAATTTATTGCAACTATTTCTAGAATTAAATTTTGATCAAAAATGGTATGTTCCTATTAATTTAAATATTAATAAAGAATTTTCAGTAAATTTAATTGCTTTAATTGATTCCGAGCTGATCAAAATTATATTAGTGAAGGAATTATTCCAATTAAATATTATGAAAAACTTCTCAAAAACTATATTCATCAAATGGTTCACCACTAAATATTAAATACAAATTATCAAGTGCTCATATTTGTAATCAAAATATATGTTTTAAAAATACCTTTATATTAATTAATAATCTTGCTCAAGATATTATATTAGGTACTCCTTTTATTACTCAAATATATCCCTTTCTAACTAATGAAAATGGCATTACTACGGAGATATATAATCAAATACTTCACTTTCCATTTATTCATTCACCTACTATGGAAGATATAAGTTTATTAAAACAATATACTATATCACAGATTAATAATATCCAAGATAAGAAAGACAATAAAAAAATTATAAAAACATATTCTATTAATAAATTACAAAAACAACTTAATGTCTGAGTTATCTCAAAGAAGAGATAAATTATGAAAGAATAAATAAGCAATTACAAGATGATAAAATCAAGGTAAAAATATTAGATTTAAACAAGTTATTAGAAGCACAAGTATGTTCAGATATTCCAAATGCTTTTTTAATTTCCTCCAACATATTATAAATTTACCCTATATTAAAGAATTTAATGAGAAAAATATTCCTACTAAAGCTAGACCTATTCAAATGAATCATGAGTTAATGGAATATTGTAAAAAGGAAATAAATGATTTATTACAGAAAAAATTAATAAGGACATCTAAGTCTCCTTGGAGTTGTTCAGCTTTCTATGTCAACAATCAAGCTTTCTATCTCAACAGAAAGCTTTCAACAATCAAGCTTTCTGGAAATAAGCCTATATATACTACTGGAAATATACCATCTAAGAATAGACCCATAAACAGTCAGAAATATTTAAGTCAATGTTATCCATTTTTCTCTGGAAACCTATAGGACATTTTTTAATCCAATGGCATTAGGCTCCATTATAATCATCCTAATGGAGGACATGTATATAATATACTAGCCATAGCATTTTTCCAAGTATCTAAATAATTATTTGGAATATCTTTGAGGATCTATGTTTGTTATGTTTAATATAAATGGTTGTCCTCCATCTGTCTCTTATACACATCTAGATAAATTTTCTATCTTTTGCTTCTAATTCTAAGGGCTGTCAAGTAAAAGGTTTAAAGAAGAAATAATAGATAAAAGAATGGATACAGGAATAGGAATATCTTTAGGACAAAGAATAATGTTCATAATAAAAATATTAGTAGAAAAATGTACTAATATACAGGAGTATAGTAAGTTTTGAAGAATTATTAGAAGAACAAAATTTAGAAGAGAAAATGAAGTAATAGACCAATTTTAGAACCAAAAGAACCAGATTTAGAAGAATTTATACATGAATTGAAAGGAATAAATTTTATGTTTAAAGCAAAAACTAAAATACTTAAATAGATTGTGACCATAATCGCAAAAGAATAAAGGATTAGATTCAAAACCTTGTTTATTTTGTGACTAGGTACCAAACTAGAAATAAAAGAAGTAAATGTAATTTATGTTTTAATGAAGCATGTATAAGTTGTGTAGAAAAATATAATGATTTTAAATTTAGAAGTACAAAATATACAAAACTCTCATAAATGAAAATGCTTTTGATATAATAACTAGACTAGAACAAAGAGTAGCTAACATAGAAAAAGAAATTTTTTATAAAAACAAAGAAAAAATAGAAGAAGATACAGAAGAAAATATAAATTTAGCTAATTTGGAACAAAAAATAAAATTTTGTAACCAAGACAAAATTTTTTACTCCTCTTATTGCAGTACAACTTCATTTGTTGCGTACTAATTCCTGTCCCTTATAAAAGTCACACATATGGATGGAAGTATAAATGAATATAATTATTACGCAAATCAATAGTAATATGTGTTTTTTTAAACAATTGCGATAATTATGTCTCACTATTTCATGTTTCTTATGTATCTTCTAGTTAAAGAAATCTTAGAAAAACAGTCTTGTGTTTCCAAATAAAAATAATTATTCCATCTAAGAGGATCTATGATTGTTATGATATTTCTTAAAACATTTCTTCCATAAATATGAATACAAGGTTCTTATTTCTAGTAAATTTATATGTAATCCCTGATTTTGGCAAATCAAAATACACCTAGTATCTAAATAATTCTATTCCTTCTTCCATTAGGATTATTTGAATGGTTAGTAATGCCATTTGGATTAAAAAATGCACCTAGTATTTTCCAGAGAAAAATGGATAATATTTTCTTAGAATTTTCCCAGTTTGTATTAGTATACATAGATGATATATTAGTCTTTTCAAAAAATGAACAAGAACATGTAGGATACCTTAACACAGTTTTTAGAATTTTTTATCAACATGGCATAATAATAAGCAAAAAGAAAGTAGAATTATTTAAAACACATATAAAAGGAGGGTAAGAACCTCGAAATTAGACCGACTCAGATAAAATTACAAGATCATATAGCAATGAAAGTATTAGAAATGCATGATAAATTAGAAAATTTAAAAGAATTACAAAAATTCTTAGGACTTATAAATTATGCTAGACCATTTCTTAAAGATATTGCCATATTAATTCTTTTCCTATATGAACCTGTCTCTGTATACACATCTTATAAATAATTTAAAAGTATCTAATACATTTATTAAAGAAAATATTTCATATGTATAAAAATATACCGTCATTACAATTACCCTTAGAAACAGAATATTTAGTAATAGAGACAGATGGTTGTGATTTAGGACGGGAGGAATCCTCTGTCTCTTATACACATCTAGATGTGTATAAGACCAAGAAAAATTATGTAGATATGCTAGTGGCACTTATAGAGAAAAAGGATATAAAACTAGTTTAGATTGTGAAATATTAGCCATAATATATGTATTAGATACTTTTAAATTATTTATAATTTCAAAGAAAGAATTTACAATTCACAAGTGATTGTGTATAAGAGACAGGTATTTTGCCAATTATGGTCACAATCTATTTCTTGTATTTTTTTTTTTATTCTTTGTCCTAAAGATATTCAGACCCAAGAGCCCATCTTAGGGCCCCCAGACCAAGTTTTATTTCATCTTCATTTTCAAGACCTGCTGAATCCAGTCAGCAAACCCATCAGACATTTATAAGTTTAGATAATCCATTTCATTTTCCCATCATATTAAAACAGACTCCTAGGAGGTTTTAAGACAATAACAATGACTTGAAGCCTCGTAGATTTTACTTAGGAAACCAGTTCCATATTTGGACCAAATTAATACCACCTATTATTCAGCATATTTGAAGGTAATCAAATAAATTTTGTGACCACCGTGAGACCCTTGTAAAAATTTTAGAATAATAAATGAAAATTATAGGACCTTAGAACAAGAATTTTCTGATAACAAGACAAAATTATTTGAATTAGAACAGCGAGAGTTCAAGTTTTAACTCTAGAAAAGAAGACTGGAAAAATAGATACTTAAATACAAAAATTTGACCAAGGCCAAAGAGTGTTCCTGTAAAGGAACACCTAGTCCGGTTCAAACGGCCCAGCCAGTAAAGACAAGACAAGTCCGTTAATAGTTGGTGATTTACTAAAAATCACAGGCGTGACAACACTGAGGTGTCATTAACGGATCTAGTCCCTTACAAACGGATAAGGGTAAAGACAAAATCAATAATACGTTAATGGCTGGAAATTTAGCCAAAAACTTCTGAAAAATTAGGAGTCCTCTTCCTCACTGGTAAAGAGGAATAAAATTAAGAAAAAATAAAAAGAAAAAGAAAGAATGGTTATAACATCTAGATGTTCTAAGAGCAGCATGTATATATATCGAGGAAATTATCAAAGTTCTCAATTAGCTCTTATTGTAAACAATCTTTCAAGTATAATTGGTTTTTCTTGCAGATTTTCCAGATCTAGATGTGTATAAGAGACAGCATCCATACCAACCCATATGCATTACAATAATTTAAGAAGAAGAAGACCGGGAGAGGCCAAAGGTCTCAAACCCATAAAAGTTTAACAAGTTAAATTCAAAGGACATACTCAGACAAGAGACTCCGGCACCATGAGGTATGTTGGCAATTTTGGATGAATTTTCCTTTCTATGGTTAAAATCAAGTTAAAAATAAACCTTGTATAGAATTTCGAACAAAAGGCTAGGCCTCTATGTTTTGTCTGGAATATCATAACTATCATCTATAGTATCTGTCTCTTATACACATCTAGATGTGTATAAGAGACAGCATATATCTCCAGATACTATAGATTGTAATGCATATGGGTTGGTATGGATGGTTGATGTTATGATGCCTGTAATTTCTTGTCCTTTTCCCGAGTCGGTCTAAGAGTCGAGGTTCTTACCCTCCTCCCTTCTCGTGGTTATTTGGTGATCTAATCGACATACATGTTGAAAAGATAAGAATATCTAATAACGGATGATAAGCCCTAATACGTGACTTAGTTAGACTAGAATGAGAACCATGTGTGGGACCTGTGCAAAAGATTTGGATCAAATGAATGATCTAATCGCATTCGAAAGAGAACGGAGGCAACCATATTGGCTTAATAACTATGGAAGAAGTGTAATCGTGAGATATTGAGAACTAAGAAAGTCGACTAATCGTAATATATTGTGAGTCGCTAAATGAGATACAGCAATAAAAAAAGATTGAGAACTAATAAAGGGGAAGTAGCCGTATAAGATTTAAAAAGAACCAAGAGCGGGTCGTATTCATTAAAGATTTATAATTAAGAGATTATCTAATCGTATAAGAAAAATAACTGAGAAATGAGGCCTATTAATTATGCCTGCACAATGATTAAGGCAAGATATTGTAATCGTACGATATTGAGAAGAAAGAAAGGGTCTAATCGTACTATGCTATGACACAGTAAAGGAGATCTGATCGTATAGGATTAAAAACTAACAAAGTAGATCGAGTCATATCAGATTAAAAAGTAGAACGGGAGTTCTTATAAAAGTAAATCTCGTAACTCAAGATAAGAACTTAAAATGCGATTTGATTTGGCCAAATTAAGAACCATGAGTGATAACTATGCATAAAAGAATAAGAACTAAAATATAATATGATGGTTTTGAAGTAATAAGTGAGAAATGAGGCCAAGTATGCGTGCTTAATCACAGTGGAAGGAGTTGTAGTTGTACGATATTGAGAACTCAAAAAGGGGAATAATCGTACAAGATTAAATACTAATAACTGGGATCAAGTCGCTTAAGATTAAGAAACAACAAAGGAATTCTCAACAAAGTACATGTAGAAATATAATAAGTTCTAATAATTCATGATAAGAACGTAAAATGTCATTTAATTATGCTATTTCGATAGATTAAGAACCAAGAATCAGTTCAAATTGAAAAAGAGTTTGAACAAAAGATGATTATCTAACCTTATTCGAAAAAGAACTGAGAAATGAAGCCAATTACACACCTTGTATAATGACAAAGGAAGAAGTGATAATCGTACAATATTGAGAACTAAGAAATGTGACTAATCGTGCTACACAATGAACAAAAAAGGAGACAACATATGCAATTCACAGAACAAAGAAAGGAGATTGGTCGTGTAAGATTATGAAATACGAGAGGAGTTCCAATCATAGCAAATTCGGAAAAGATATGAGATCAAATTTCACAAGGTAAGAACATAAATATGTTTTAATAAGAATGGATTAAGAACCATGCGCTGGACCTATTCCTTGAAGATTTAGAACTAATACATAATCTAATAGCATTTGCAAAAGAATAGAGAAATGAGGCCGATCAAACTTGCTTTACGAGTGAGGAAGAAGTTGCTATCGTTCGATATTGAGAGCCAAGAACTTGACTAACTCTATCATCTGTTCAATGTTGTGAATCGCAAAAGGATAACACGTGATAAAATATTTGGGAGATAATTAAGAAACTAGAAAGGTGATCTAATCGACATACATGTTGAAAACATAAGAATATCTAATAACGGATGATAAGCCCTAATACGTGACTTATTAGACTAGATTGAAAACCATGTGTGGGACCTGTGCACAGAGATTTAGATCAAATGAAAGATCTAATCGCATTCGAAAGAGAACGGAGGCAACCATATTAGCTTAATAACTAAGGAAGAAGTGTAATCGTAAGATATTGAGAACTAAGAAAGTCGACTAATCGTAATATATTGTGAGTCGCAAAAGGAGATACAGCAATCAAACAAGATTGAGAACTAATAAAGGAGAAGTAGCCGTATTAGATTTAAAAAGAACCAAGAGCGGGTCGAATTCATTAAAGATTTATAATTAGAGATTATCTAGTCATATAAGAAAAAGAACTGAGAAATGAGGCCTATTAATTATGCCTGCACAATTACTTATACTTTATGATTAAGGAAGAAATTGTAATAGTACGATGTTGAGAAGAAAGAAAGGGTCTAATCGTACTATATTATGACACAGTAAAGGAGATCTAATATACAGGATTAAGAACTAACAAAGTAGATCGAGTCATATCAGATTAAGAAATAGAACAGGAGTTCTTGTAAAAGTAAATCTCGTAACTCAAGATATAAGAACTTAAAATGAGATTTGATTTGGCCAAATTAAGAACCATGAGTGATAACTATGCATAAAAGAATAAGAACTAAAATATAATATGATGGTTTTGAAGTAATAAGTGAGACATGAGGCCAAGTATGGTGCTTAATCCTGTCTCTTATACACATCTACGATATTGAAAACTGAGAAAGGGACAAATTGTACAAGATTAAATACTAATAACTGGGATCAAGTCACATAAGATTTAGAAACAAGAAAGGAGTTCTCAACAAAGTACATGTAGAAACATAATAAGTTCTAATAACTCATGATAATAACGTCAAATCAGTGATTTAATTATGCCAGATTAAGAACCAAGAATCAGTTCAAATTGTAAAAGACTTTGAACAAAAGATGATAATCTGACCTTATTTTGAAAAAGAACTGAGAAATGAAACCAATTACACCTTGTATAATGACAAAGGAGATAATCGTACAAAATTGAGAACTAAGAAATGCAAGTAATCGAGCTATACAATGAACAACATAAGGAGACATAACATATGCAATTCAGAACAAAGAAAGGAGATTGGTCTTGTAGGATCATGAAATATGAGAGGAGTTCCAATCACGGCACATTTGGAAAAGATATGAGATCAAATTTCACAAGGTAAGAACATAAATATGTTTTAATAATGGATTGAGAACCATTCGGCTGGACCTATTCCTTGAAGATTTAGAACTAATACATCATCTAAAAGCATTTGCAAAAGAATAGGGAAATGAGGCCAATCAAACTTGCTTTACGAGTAAGGAAGAAGTTGCGATCGTTCGATATTGAGAGCCAAGAGCAAATTGACTAACTGTTCTATGTTATGAATCGCAAAAGGTGTACACATGATAAAATAATAGGGAGATAATTAAGAAACTAGAAATGTGATCTAATCGACATACATGTTGAAAAGATAAGAATATCTAATAACGGATGATAAGCCCCTAATACGTGACTTAGTTAGACTAGATTAAGAACCATGTGTGGGACCTGTGCAGAAAAGATTTAGATCAAATGAATGATCTAATCGCATTCGAAAGAGAACGGAGGCAACCATATTAGCTTAATAACTAAGGAAGAAGTGTAATAGTAAGATATTGAGAACTAAGAAAGTCGACTAATCGTAATATATTGTGAGTGGCCAAAGGAGATACAGCAATCAAACAAGATTGAGAACTAATAAAGGAGAAGTAGCCGTGGTCGATTTAAAAAGAACCAAGAGCGGGTCGTATTCATTTAAGATTTATAATTAAGAGATTATCTAATCGTATAAGAAAAAGTACTGAGAAATGAGGCCTATTAAATAAGTTGTGCCTGCACAATGATTAAGGAAGAAATTGTAATAGTACGATATTGAAAAGAAAGAAAGGGTCTAATCGTACTATGTTATGATACTGTAAAGGAGATCTGATCGTACAGGATTAAGAACTAACAAAGTAGATCGAGTCATATCAGATTAAGAAATAGAACAGGAGTTCTTATAAAAGTAAATCTCGTAACTCAAGATATAAGAACTTAAAATGAGATTTGATTTGGCCAAATTAAGAACCATGAGTGATAACTTTGCATAAAAGAATAAGAACTAAAATATAATATGATGGTTTTGAAGTAATAAGTGAGACATGAGGCCAAGTATACGTGCTTAATCACAACGGAAGGAGTTGTAGTCGTACGATATTGAAAACTGAGAAAGGGACAAATCGTACAAGATCTAAATACTACGACACTGGGATCAAGTTCTCATAAGATTTAGAAACAACTCAGATGTGTATAAGAGACAGATCTATATAATTAGAACTAATTTCTAAATCTCTACATGAATACACCCTAACAGCGTAGAATGTGATTTAATTATGCCAGATTAAGAACCAAGAATCAGTTCAAATTGTAAAAGACTTTGAACAAAAGATGATTATCTGACTTATTTTGAAAAAGAACTGAGAAATGAAGCCAATTACACCTTGTATAATGACAAAGGATATAATCGTACAAAATTGAGAACTAAGAAATGCAAGTAATCGAGCTATACAATGAACAACATAAGGAGACATAACATATGCAATTCAGAACAAAGAAAGGAGATTGGTCTTGTAGGATCATGAAATATGAGAGGAGTTCCAATCATGGCACATTTGGAAAAGATATGAGATCAAATTTCACAAGGTAAGAACATAAATATGTTTTAATAAGAATGGATTGAGAACCATTCGGCTGGACTTATTCCTTGAAGATTTAGAACTAATACATCATCTAAAAGCATTTGCAAAAGAATAGGGAAATGAGGCCAATCAAACTTGCTTTACGAGTAAGGAAGAAGTTGCGATCTCAATCTTATGCTTTCGATATTGAGAGCCAAGAAATTGACTAACTGTTCTATGTTCTGAATCGTAAAAGGTGTACACATGATAAAATATTAGGGAGATAATTAAGAAACTAGAAAGGTGATCTAATCGACATACATGTTTAAAAGATAAGAATATCTAATAACGGATGATAATCCTCTAATACGTGACTTAGTTAGACTAGATTGAGAACCATGTGTGGGACCTGTGCAGAAAAGATTTAGATCAAACGAATGATCTAATCGCATTCGAAAGAGAACGGAGGCAACCATATTAGCTTAATAACTAAGGAAGAAGTGTAATAGTAAGATATTGAGAACTAAGAAAGTCGACTAATCGTAATATATTGTGATTGGCCAAAGGAGATACAGCAATCAAACAAGATTGAGAACTAATAAAGGAGAAGTAGCCTTATTAAAAAGATCTAAGAGCTTAGTCGTATTCATTTAAGATTTATAATTAAGAGATTATCTAATCGTATAAAAAAAAGTACTGAGAAATGAGGCCTATTAATTGTGCCTGCACAATGATTAAAGAAGAAATTGTAATAGTACGATATTGAGAAGAAAGAAAGGGTCTAATCGTACTATGTTATGACACAGTAAAGGAGATCTGATCGTACAAGATGAAGAACTAACAAAGTAGATCGAGTCATATCCGATTAAGAAAAATAGAACAGGAGTTCTTATAAAAGTAAATCTCGTAACTCAAGATAAGAACTTAAAATGAGAATTGATTTGGCCAAATTAAGAACCATGAGTGATAACTATGCAAAAAAGAATAAGAACTAAAATATAATATGATGGTTTTGAAGTAATAAGTGAGACATGAGGCCAAGTATACGTGCTTAATCACAGCGGAAGGAGTTGTAGTCGTACGATATTGAAAACTGAGAAAGGGGACAAATCGTACAAGATTAAATACTAATAACTGGGATCAGGTCGCATAAGATTAAGAAACAACAAAGGAGTTCTCAACAAAGTACATGTAGAAACATAATAAGTTACTCTAATAACTCATGATAACAACGTAAAATGTGATTTAATCATGCGAGATTAAGAACCAAGAATAAGTTCAAATTGAAAAAGAGTTTCAACAAAAGATGATTATCTAACCTTATTTGAAAAAGAACTGAGAAATGAAGCCAATTTCACGCCTTGTATAATGACAAAGGAGATAATCGTACAATATTGAGAACTAAGAAATGCGAGTAATCGAGCTATACAATGAACAACATAAGGAGACATAACATATGCTATTCACAGAACAAAGAAAGGAGATTGGTCTTGTAGGATTATGAAATACAAGAGGAGTTCCAATCATAGTACATTTGGAAAAGATATGAGATCAAATTTCACAAGGTTAGGACATAAATAATAAGAATGGATTGAGAACCATGCGGCTGGACCTATTCCTTGAAGATTTAGAACTAATACATCATCTAATAGCATTTGCAAAAGAGTAGAGAAATGAGGCCGATCAAACATGCTTTACGAGTAAGGAAGAATGTTGAGATCGTTCGATATTGAGAGCTAAAAAATTGACTAACTGTTCTATGTTATGAATCGCAAAAGGTGTACACATGATAAAATATTAGGGAGATAATTAAGAAACTAGAAAGGTGATCTAATCGACATACATGTTTAAAAGATAAGAATATCTAATAACGGATGATAAGCCCCTAATACGTGACTTAGTTAGACTAGATTGAGAACCATGTGTGTGGATATAAGAAAAAGTACTGAGAAATGAGGCCTATTAATTGTGCCTGCACAATGATTAAGGAAGAAATTGTAATAGTACGATATTGAGAAGAAAGAAAGGGTCTAATCGTACTATGTTATGACACAGTAAAGGAGATCTGATCGTACATGATTAAGAACTAACAAAGTAGATCGAGTCATATCAGATTAAGAAATAGAACAGGAGTTCTTATAAAAGTAAATCTCATAACTCAAGATAAGAACTTAAAATGAGATTTGATTTGGCCAAATTAAGAACCATGAGTGATAACTATGCATAAAAGAATAAGAACTAAAATATAATATGATGGTTTTGAAGTAATAAGTGAGACATGAGGCCAAGTATACGTGCTTAATCACAGCGGAAGGAGTTGTAGTCGTACGATATTGAAAATAGAGAAAGGGACAAATCGTACAAGATTAAATACTAATAACTGGGATCAAGTCACATAAGATTAAGAAACAAGAAAGGAGTTCTCAACAAAGTACTATGTAGAAACATAATATGTTCTAATAACTCATGATAACAGCGTAAAATGTGATTTAATTATGCTAGATTAAGAACCAAGAATCGGTTCAAATTGAAAAAGAGTTTGAACAAAAGATCATTATCTTACCTTATTTGAAAAAGATCTGAGAAATGAAGCCAATTACACACCTTGTATAATGACAAAGGAAGAAGTGATAATCGTACAATATTAAGAATTAAGAAATGCGAGTAATCGAGCTATACAATGAACAACATAAGGAGACATAACATATGCTATTCACAGAACAAAGAAAGGAGATTGGTCTTGTAGGATTATGAAATACAAGAGGAGTTCCAATCATAGTACATTTGGAAAAGATATGAGATCAAATTTCACAAGGTTAGGACATAAATGTGTTTTAATAAGAATGGATTAAGAACCATGCGGCTGGACCTATTCCTTGAAGATTTAGAACTAATACATCATCTAATAGCATTTGCAAAAGAGTAGAGAAATGAGGCCTATTCCTATATGATCAAACATGCTTTACGAGTAAGGAAGAAGTTGAGATCGTTCGATATTGAGAGCCAAAAAATTGACTAACTGTTCTATGAATCGCAAAAGGTGAACACATGATTAAATATTAGGGAGATAATTAAGAAACTAGAACGGTGATCTAATGGGACATACATGTTGAAAAGATAAGAATATCTAATAACGGATGATAAGCCCTAATACATGACTTAGTTAGACTAGATTGAGAACCATGTGTGGGACCTGTGCAGAAAAGATTTGGATCAAATGAATGATCTAATCGCATTCGAAAGAGAACGGAGGCAACCATATTAGCGTAATAACTAAGGAAGAAGTGTAATCGTGAGATATTGCGAACTAAGAAAGTCGACTAATCGTAATATATTGTGAGTCGCTAAAGAAGATACAGCAATCAAACAAGATTGAGAACTAATAAAGGAGAAGTAGCCGTATAAGATTTAAAAAGAACCAAGAGCGGGTCGTATTCATTAAAGATTTGTTATAATAATTAAGAGATTATCTAATCGTATAAGAAAAATAACTGAGAAATGATGCCTATTAATTATGCCTGCACAATGATTAAGGAAGATATTGTAATAGTATGATATTGAGAAGAAAGAAAGGGTCTAATCGTACTATGCTATGACACAGTAAAGGAGATCTGATCGTACAGGATTAAAAACTAACAAAGTAGATCGAGTCATATCAGATTAAAAAGTAGAACAGGAGTTCTTATAAAAGTAAATCTCGTAACTCAAGATAAGAACTTAAAATGCGATTTGATTTGGCCAAATTAAGAACCATGAGTGATAACTATGCATAAAAGAATAAAAACTAAAATATAATATGATGGTTTTGAAGTAATAAGTGAGAAATGAGGCCAAGTATGCGTGCTTAATCACAGCGGAAGGAGTTGTAGTCGTACGATATTGAGAACTCAAAAAGGGGACAAATCGTACAAGATTAAATACTAATAACTGGGATCAAGTCGCATAAGATTAAGAAGAAACAACAATGGAGTTCTCAACAAAGTACACGTAGAAACATAATAAGTTCTAATAACTCATGATAACAACGTAAAATGTGATTTAATTATGCTAGATTAAGAACCAAGAATCAGTTCAAATTGAAAAAAAATTTGAACAAAAGATCATTATCTTACCTTATTTGAAAAAGATCTGAGAAATGAAGCCAATTACACACCTTGTATAATGACAAAGGAAGAAGTGATAATCGTACAATATTAAGAATTAAGAAATGTGAGTTATCGAGCTATACAATGAACAACATAAGGAGACATAACATATGCTATTCACAGAACAAAGAAAGGAGATTGGTCTTGTAGGATTATGAAATACAAGAGGAGTTCCAATCATAGTACATTTGGAAAAGATATGAGATCAAATTTCACAAGGTTAGGACATAAATGTGTTTTAATAAGAATGGATTAAGAACCATGCGGCTGGACCTATTCCTTGAAGATTTAGAACTAATACATCATCTAATAGCATTTGTTTCAAAAGAGTAGAGAAATGAGGCCGATCAAACATGCTTTACGAGTAAGGAAGAAGTTGAGATCGTTCGATATTGAGAGCCAAAAAATTGACTAACTGTTCTAAGAATCGCAAAAGGTGAACACATGATTAAATATTAGGGAGATAATTAAGAAACTAGAACGGTGATCTAATCGACATACATGTTGAAAAGATAGGAATATCTAATAACGGATGATAAGCCCCTAATACGTGACTTAGTTAGACTAGATTGAGAACCATGTGTGGGACCTGTGCACAAAAGATTTAGATCAAATGAATGATCTAATCGCATTCGAAAGAGAACGGAGGCAACCATATTAGCTTAATAACTAAGGAAGAAGTGTAATCGTAAGATATTGAGAACTAAGAAAGTCGACCAATTGTAATATATTGTGAGTGGCCAAAGGAGATACAGCAATCAAACAAGATTGAGAACTAATAAAGGAGAAGTAGCCGTGTTAGATTTAAAAAGAACCAAGAGTACGGGTCGTATTCATTTAAGATTTATAATTAAGAGATTATCTAATCGTATAAGAAAAAGTACTGAGAAATGAGGCCTATTAATTGTGCCTGCACAATGATTAAGGAAGAAATTGTAATAGTACGATATTGAGAAGAAAGAAAGGGTCTAATCGTACTATGTTACATCATTCATTTGAGGAGATCTGATCGTACAGGATTAAGAACTAACAAAGTAGATCGAGTAATATCAGATTAAGAAATAGAACAGGAGTTCTTATAAAAGTAAATCTCGTAACTCAAGATATAAGAACTTAAAATGAGATTTGATTTGGCCAAATTAAGAACCATGAGTGATAACTATGCATAAAAGAATAAGAACTAAAATATAATATGATGGTTTTGAAGTAATAAGTGAGACATGAGGCCAAGTATACGTGCTTAATCACAGCGTTCTTATATGGGATCATGTCACATAAGATTTAGAAACAAGAAAGGAGTTCTCAACAAAGTACATGTAGAAACATAATAATTTCTAATAACTCATGATAACAACGTAAAATGTGATTTAATTATGCCAGATTAAGAACCAAGAATCAGTTCAAATTGTAAAAGACTTTGAACAAAATATGATTATCTGACCTTATTTTGAAAAAGAACTGAGAAATGAAGCCAATTACACACCTTGTATAATGACAAAGGAGATAATCGTACAAAATTGAGAACTAAGAAATGCAAGTAATCGAGCTATACAATGAACAACATAAGGAGACATAACATATGCAATTCAGAACAAAGAAAGGAGATTGGTCTTGTAGGATTATGAAATACAAGAGGAGTTCCAATCATAGTACATTTGGAAAAGATATGAGATCAAATTTCACAAGGTTAGGACATAAAGAATAAGAATGGATTGAGAACCATGCGGCTGGACCTATTCCTTGAAGATTTAGAACTAATACATCATCGTCTAATAGCATTTGCAAAAGAGTAGAGAAATGAGGCCGATCAAACATGCTTTACGAGTAAGGAAGAAGTTGAGATCGTTCGATATTGAGAGCTAAAAAATTGACTAACTGTTCTATGTTATGAATCGCAAAAGGTGTACACATGATAAAATATTAGGGAGATAATTAAGAAACTAGAAAGGTGATCTAATCGACATACATGTTTAAAAGATAAGAATATCTAATAACGGATGATAAGCCCCTAATACGTGACTTAGTTAGACTAGATTGAGAACCATGTGTGGGACCTGTGCAGAAAAGATTTAGATCAAACGAATGATCTAATCGCATTCGAAAGAGAACGGAGGCAACCATATTAGCTTAATAACTAAGGAAGAAGTGTAATAGTAAGATATTGAGAAATAAGAAAGTCGACTAATCGTAATATATTGTGATTGGCCAAAGGAGATACAGCAATCAAACAAGATTGAGAACTTATAAAGGAGAAGTAGCCGTGTTAGATTTGTTCTTCTTAAAAAGAACCAAGAGCGGGTCGTATTAATTTAAGATTTATAATTAAGAGATTATCTAATCGTATAAGAAAAAGTACTGAGAAATGAGGCCTATTAATTGTGCCTAAACAATGATTAAGGAAGAAATTGTAATAGTACGATATTGAAAAGAAAGAAAGGGTCTAATCGTACTATGTTATGACACAGTAAAGGAGATCTGATCGTACAGGATTAAGAACTAACAAAGTATATCGAGTCATATCAGATTAAAAAATTGAACAGGAGTTCTTATAAAAGTAAATCTCATAACTCAAGATAAGAACTTAAAATGAGATTTGATTTGGCCAAATTAAGAACCATGAGTGATAACTATGCATAAAAGAATAAGAACTAAAATATAATATGATGGTTTTGAAGTAATAAGTGAGACATGAGGCCAAGTATACGTGCTTAATCACAGCGGAAGGAGTTGTAGTCGTACGATATTGAAAACTGAGAAAGGGACAAATCGTACAAGATTAAATTGTACTAATAACTGGGATCAAGTCACATAAGATTTAGAAACAAGAAAGGAGTTCTCAACAAAGTACATGTAGAAACATAATAAGTTCTAATAACTCATGATAACAACGTAAAATGTGATTTAATTATGCCAGATTAAGAACCAAGAATCAGTTCAAATTGTAAAAGACTTTGAACAAAAGATGATTATCTGACCTTATTTTGAAAAAGAACTGAGAAATGAAGCCAATTACACACCTTGTATAATGACAAAGGAGATAATCATACAAAATTGAGAACTAAGAAATGCAAGTAATCGTGCTATACAATGAACAACAAAAGGAGACATAACATATGCAATTCACAGAACAAAGAAAGGAGATTAGTCGTGTGAGATTATGAAATATGGGAGGAGTTCCAATCATAGCACATTTGGAAAACATATGAGATCAAATTTCACAAGGTAAGAACATAAATATGTTTTAATAAGAATGGATTAAGAACCATGCGGCTGGACCTATTCCTTTCTTTGAAAATTTAGAACTAATACATCATCTAATAGCATTTGCAAAAGAATAGAGAAATGAGGCCGATCAAACTTGCTTTACGAGTAAGGAAGAAGTTGCTATCGTTCGATATTGAGAGCCAAGAACTTGACTAACTGTTCAATGTTATGAATCGCAAAAGGATAACACGTGATAAAATATTAGGGTGATAATTAAGAAACTAGAAAGGCGATCTAATCGACATACATGTTGAAAACATAAGAATATCTAATAACGAATGATAAGCCCCTAATACGAGACTTAGTTAGACTAGATTGAAAACTATGTGTGGGACCTGTGCACAGAGATTTAGATCAAATGAATGATCTAATCGCATTCGGAAGGGAGCGGAGGCAACCATATTAGCTTAATAACTAAGGAAGAAGTGTAATCGTAAGATATTGAGAACTAAGAAAGTCGACTAATTGTAATATATTGTGAGTCGCAAAAGGAGATACAGCAATCAAACAAGATTGAGAACTAATAAAGGAGAAGGTAGTCTATTAGATTTAAAAAGAACCAAGAGCGGGTCGTATTCATTAAAGATTTATAATTATAAGATTATCTAATCTTATAAGAAAAAGAACTGAGAAATGAGGCCTATTAATTATGCATGCACAATTATTAAGGAAGAAATTGTAATTGTACGATATTGAGAAGAAAGAAAGGGTCTAATCGTTCTATATTGTGACACAGTAAAGGAGATCTAATCGTACAGGATTAAGAACTAACAAAGTAGATCGAGTCATATCAGATTAAGAAAATAGAACAGGAGTTCTTATAAAAGTAAAATCACGTAACTCAAGATAAGAACTTAAATTGCGATTTGATTTGGGCAAATTAAGAACCAAGAGTGATAACTATGCATAAAAGAATAAGAACTAAAATATAATATGATGGTTTTGAAGAAATAAGTGAGAAATGAGGCCAAGTATACGTGCTTAATCAAAGTGGAAGGAGTTGTACTCGTACGAATACTTATTAGATGTCTTAATTTTACAGTTTCTTATCTTAATTCGTACAAGATTAAATACTAATAACTGGGATCAAGTCGGACAAGATTAAGAAACAAGAAAGGAGTTCTCAACAAGTACATGTAGAAACAGAATAACTTCTAATAACTCATGATAACAACGTAAAATGTGATTTAATTATGCTAGATTAAGAACCAAGAATCAGTTCAAATTGAAAAAGAGCTTGAACAAAAGATGATTATCTAACCTTATTTGAAAAAGAACTGAGAAATGAAGCCAATTACACCTTGTATAATGACAGAGGAAGAAGTGATAATCATACAACATTGAGAACAAAGAAATGCGACTAATCGAGCTATACAATGAACAAGAAAAGGAGACATAACATATGCAATTCAGAACAAGGAAAAGAGATTAGTCGTGTGAGATTACGAAATATTAGAGGAGTTCCAATCATAGCACATTTGGAAAAGATATGAGATCAGATTTCACAAGGTAAGAACATAAATATGGTTTAATAAGAATGGATTAAAAACCATGCGGCTGGACATCTATTCCTTGTAAATTTAGAACTAATACATCATCTAATAGCATTTGCAAAAGAATAGAGAAATGAGGCCGATCAAACTTGCTTTACGAGTAAGGAAAAAGTTGCGATCGTTCGATATTGAGAGCCAAGAAATTGACTAACTGTTCTATGTTTTGAATCGTAAAAGGAGAACACATGATAAAATATTAGAGAGATAATTAAGAAACTAGAAAGGTGATCTAATCGACATACATGTTGAAAAGATAAGAATATCTAATAACGGATGATAAGCCCCTAATACGTGACTTAGTTAGACTAGATTAAGAACCATGTGTGGGACCTGTGCACAAAAGATTTAGATCAAATGAATGATCTAATCGCATTTGAAAGAGAACGGAGGCAACCATATTAGCTTACACAAGGGTGGGAACGACAATATCTAGCACTCATGAAAGAGCACCATAAAGAATTCCCCTTTCGAAATTTCCACCATAGTTTAATGCCAAAACCCTTGACCAAATCTGAGAGAGACATTATTCAAATTCACATTGGCAACATGTTGGCTTACATAATCTAATTCTATTTCCAAATGAGCACCTGCAACGAGTCCGAATTGCCCCAGAGAAGTTTGCCAATTGGCGCTCCAAGTCCTTGATTACGGCTTTTGGAGGCTGGAGTTCCGTGAACCTATATTGGAATACTACTTAAAACAAGCTTGATCAGGATTAGCTTTCCCCCAGGAGAGAAAAATTTCATTTGCCACCCCGCATTTATAATTAAGAGAACTCGTGGAGTTCCAAGAGTGACCTTTTTCTTCGCCTTCCGAACGGGCAGCCAAGATATGTGAAAGGGAGGGGAGGTTTCACAAAACCTGTTCAAAATTGAACCATCCTGATCCTAGATAGTGGAGCGTTTTTGGGCATGTAAAAGAAGCTTTTCGACTTGTTAATAAGCTGCCCAGATGAAGACTCAAACTGGTCGTGGAACTCCACGAGTTCTCTTAATTATAAATATTTAATGAATACGAACCGCTCTTGGTTCTTGACATGTTAAATCTAATACGACTACTTATCCTTTACTAGTTCTCAATCTTGTTTGATTGTATCTCCTTTTGCGACTCAGAATATATTAGGATTAGTCGACTTTCTTAGTTTTCAATATCTTACGATTACACTTCTTCCTTAGTTATTAAGCTAATATAGTTGCCTCCGTTCTCTTTCGAATGCGATTAGATAATGCATTTGATCTAAATCTTTTGTGCACATGTCTCCCACACGGTTCTCAATCTAGTCTAACTAGGTCACGTATTAGGTGCTTATCATCCGTTATTAGATATTCTTATCTTTTCAACATGTATGTCGATTAGATCACCTTTCTAGTTTCTTAATTATCTCCCTAATATTTTATCATGTGTTCTCCTTTTGCAATTCATAACATAGAAAAATTAGTCAATTTCTTGGCTCTCAATATTGAACGATCGCAACTTCTTCCTTACTTGTAAAGAAAGTTTGATCGGCCTCATTTCTCTGTTCTTTGGCAAATGCTATTAGATGATGTATGAGTAGTTCTAAATCTTAAAGGAATAGGTCCAACGCATGGTTCATAATCCATTCTTATTAAAACATATTTATGTTCTTTCCTTGTGAAATTTGATCTCATATCTTTTCCGAATGTGCTATGATTAGAACTCCTCTCATATTTCATAATCCTACACGACTAATCTCCTTTCTTTGTTCTGTGAATTGCATATGTTATGTCTCCTTTTGTTGTTCATTGTATAGCACGATTAGTCGCATTTCATAGTTCTCAATATTGTACGATTATCACTTCTTCCTTTGTCATTATACAAGGTGTGTAATTGGCTTCATTTCTCAGTTCTTTTTCAAATAAGGTTATTACATCATCTTTTGTTCAAACTCTTTTTCAATTCTTGGGTCATAATCTAGCATAATTAAATCACATTTGACGTTGTTGTCACGAGTTATTAGAACTTATTATGTTTCTACATGTACTTTGTTGAGAACTCCTTTCTTGTTTCTTAATCCTATGCGACTTGATCCCAGAGATCTGGATTATTAGTATTTAATCTTGTACGATTTGTCCCCTTTCTTAGTTCTCAATATCGTATGAGTACAACTCCTTCCACTGTGATTAAGCACGTATACTTGGCCTCATTTCTCACTTATTTCTTCAAAACCATCATATTATATTTTAGTTCTTATTCTTTTATGCATAGTTATCACTCATGGTTCTTAATTTGGCCAAATCAAATCACATTTTAAGTTCTTATCTTGAGTTACGAGATTTACTTTTATAAGAACTCCTGTTCTATTTCTTAATCTGAAATGACTCGATCTACTTTGTTAGTTCTTAATCCTGTACAATTTCTTCCTTAATCGTTGTGCAGGCATAATTAATAGGCCTGATTTCTCAGTTCTTTTTCTTATACGATTATATAATCTCTTAATTATAAATCTTTAATGAATACGAACCGCTCTTGGTTCTTTTTAAATCTAATACGACTATTTCTCCTTTATTAGTTCTCAATCTTGTTTGATTGTATCTCCTCTTTTGCGATTCAGAATATATTAGGATTAGTCGACTTTCTTAGTTTTCAATATCTTACGATTACACTTCTTCCTTATTTATTAAGTTAATATAGTTCCCTCCGTTCTCTTTCGAATGCGATTAGATAATGCATTTGATCTAAATCTTTTGTGCACAGGTCCCACACATGGTTCTCAATCTAGTCTAACTAGGTCACGTATTAGGTGCTCATCATCCGTTATTAGATATTCTTATCTTTTCAACATGTATGTCGATTAGATCACCTTTCTAGTTTCTTAATTATCTCCCTAATATTTTATCATGTGTTCTCCTTTTGCGATTCATAACATAGAACAGTTAGTCAATTTCTTGGCTCTCAATATCGAACGATCGCAACTTCTTCCTTACTCGTAAAGCAAGTTTGATCGGCCTCATTGCACCATTCTTTTGGAAATGCAATTAGATGATGTATTAGTTCTAAATTTTCAAGGAATAGGTCCGGCGCATGGTTCTTAATTAATTTTTATTAAAAGTGTTATCATATTTATGTTCTTACCTTGTGAATTTGATCTGATATCTTTTCCAAATGTGCTATGATTGGAACTCCTCGCATATTTCATAATCTTACACGACTAATCTCCTTTCTTTGTTCTGTGAATTGAATATGTTATGTCTCCTTTTGTTGTTGATTGTATAGCTCGATTAGTCGCATTTCTTAATTCTCAAATTGTACGATTATCACTTCTTCCTTTGTCATTATACAAGGTGTGTAATTGGCTTCATTTCTCAGTTCTTTTTCAAGTATGGTTAGATCATCATCTTTTGTTCAAACTCTTTTTCAATTTGAACTGATTCTTGGTTCATAATCTAGCATAATTAAATCACATTTTACGTTGTTATCATGAGTTATTAGAACTTATTATGTTTCTACATGTACTTTGTTGAGAACTCCTTTCTTGTTTCTCAATCCTATGCGACTTGATCCCAGTTATTAGTATTTTATCTTGTACGATTTGTCCCCTTTCTTAGTTCTCAATATTAGTACAACTCCTTCCACTGTGATTAAGCACGTATACTAAGACTCATTTCTCACTTATTTCTTCAAAACCAATATATGGGATTTTAGTTCTAGGATTCTTTTATGCATAGTTATCACTCATGGTTCTTAATTTGGCCAAATCAAATCGCATTTTAAGTTCTTATCTTGAGTTACGAGATTTACTTTTATAAGAACTCCTGTTCTATTTCTTAATCTGAAATGACTTTGGATCTTCTTTGTTTGTTCTTAAGTTATGTCCCAGTTATCCACCATTAGGATCAGTTCAACTGTCATAAAGATATTACGATTGGACCCTTTCTACACTCAATATCGTACTATTACACAGAAAGATCGTTGTGTAATCACAATTAATAGGCCTGATTTCTCAAGTTCTTTTCTTATACGATTATATAATCTCTTAATTATAAATCTTTAATGAATACGACCCGCTCTTGGTTCTTTTTAAATCTAATACGACTACTTCTCCTTTATTAGTTCTCAATCTAGATTTGATTGTATCTCCTTTTGCGACTCAGAATATATTAGGATTAGTCGACTTTCTTAGTTTTCAATATCTTAAGATTACAGTTCTTCCTTAGTTATTAAGCTAATATAGTTGCCTCCGTTCTCTTTCGAATGCGATTAGATAATGCATTTGATCTAAATCTTTTGTGCACAGGTCCCACACACGGTTCTCAATCTAGTTTAACTAGGTCACGTATTAGGTGCTTATCATCCGTTATTAGATATTCTTATCTTTTTTCAACATGTATGTCGATTAGATCACCTTTCTAGTTTCTTAATTATCTCCCTAATATTTTATCATGTGTTCTCCTTTTGCAATTCATAACATAGAAAAATTAGTCAATTTCTTGGCTCTCAATATCGAACGATCGCAACTTCTTCCTTACTCGTAAAGAAAGTTTGATCGGCCTCATTGCACCATTCTTTTGGAAATGCAATTAGATGATGTATTAGTTCTAAATTTTCAAGGAATAGGTCCGGCGCATGGTTCTTAATAATCTAATTAATTCTTATTAAAACATATTTATGTTCTTACCTTGTGAAATTTGATCTGATATCTTTTCCAAATGTGCTATGATTGGAACTCCTCGCATATTTCATAATCTTACACGACTAATCTCCTTTCTTTGTTCTGTGAATTGCATATGTTATGTCTCCTTCTGTTGTTGATTGTATAGCTCGATTAGTCGCATTTCTTAGTTCTCAATATTGTACGATTATCACTTCTTCCTTTGTCATTATACAAGGTGTGTAATTGGCTTCATTTCTCAGTTCTTTTCAAGTATGGTTAGATCATCATCTTTTGTTCAAACTCTTTTTCAATTTGAACTGATTCTTGGTTCATAATCTAGCATAATTAAATCACATTTTACGTTGTTATCATGAGTTATTAGAACTTATTATGTTTCTACATGTACTTTGTTGAGAACTCCTTTCTTGTTTCTCAATCCTATGCGACTTGATCCCAGTTATTAGTATTTTATCTTGTACGATTTGTCCCCTTTCTTAGTTGTAATAGTGCTCAATATCGTACGAGTACAACTCCTTCCACTGTGATTAAGCACGTATACTTGGCCTCATTTCTCACTTATTTCTTCAAAACCATCATATTAGATTTTAGTTCTTATTCTTTTTTGCATAGTTATCACTCATGGTTCTTAATGTGGCCAAATCAAATCGCATTTGAAGTTCTTATCTTGAGTTATGAGATTTACTTTTATAAGAACTCCTGTTCTATTTCTTAATCTGAAATGACTCGATCTACTTTGTTTGTTCTTAATCCTGTACAATTATATCTCCTTTACTGTGTCATAATATAGTACGATTGGACCCTTTCTTTTTTCTCAATATCGTACAATTACAATTCGGCTTTTAAGCTTGCACTTCCATATCTATGAATCACTGTGCCTTTCGTTTATTAAACAAGGGTGGGAATGACAATATGTAGAACGCATGAAAGAGCACCATCAAGAATTCCCCTTTCGAAATTTCCACCGTAGTTTAATGCCAAAACCCTTTACCAATAGTATCTGAGATGGACATTATTCCAAGGCGATTGGCAGCTGTTGGCTTACTTAATGACTTCCATGATGCCTAATAGTACCTGCTTCCCGAGTCCGAATTGCCGCAGAAGAAGTTTGCCAATTAGCGCTCCAAGTCCTTGATTGCAGCTTTTGGAGGCTAGAGTACCGTGAATAATATTGGAATACTACATAAAACAAGCTTGTGCAGGATTAGCTTTCCCCCAGGCTAGAGAAATTTCATTTGCCACCTCACAATTTTAGAGGTAATTTTCTCAATCATGGGCTGTAAGAGTGACCTTCTTTTCTTCGACTTTTGAATGGGGCAACCAAGATACGTGAAAGGGAGGGGACTTTCTCAAAACCTGTACAAAATTGAACCATTCTGATCCTAGATAGTCGAGCATTGTTGTCCATGTAAAAGAAGCTTTCCGACTTGTTATTGACCTGCCCAGATGAAGACTCAAACTGGTCGTGGAACTCCGTGAGTTGTTGACTGATTTGGCCTCTCCTTTAGTGAAAATTGGAAAGACTATGTCGTTCGCGAATGCAAGATGAGTGATTGTTGGACACTTCCTTGGAAATGCGTAATCCCAGATATTTCCCACACGGAAATGTGCTTGCAAACCTCGCGCTAAAGTCCCATTGTTTCAGCCATTTCAAACCCGATTTTTGCATCCAAAAAGTTCCTTCATCGCCAAGGCATTTAGCGTGCATGGCTTGTGCATGGGCAAGAGAAATTTGGTTTGGTTGTGATGGCTGTTGCAAGCAAATAGCCTCACACTGTTGAACATGCATCTCATCATTTTTCACCTTGTCAAAAATGTTTCCAAAGATGGTGTGACTCCAATTGCGTAATTCCAATTGCATAATCAAGCAAGAATTCAACCCGTTGTCTATAACATGGCCAGAACCAAACTTTTAACAAGATTTAAAGCAACAACTGACCCGTTGCCTATACGAATTAGGCAAGAACCAAATCTATAAGTCGGTTAGAACAATCACCGTTGCTCAACCGATGATCCCAACAAAGTTTGTTAATCCAAAGACTAAAAGAAAGAACTTTTTCTTCACAAAAAAGACAAGTTTTTTTGAAAAAAATCTGCTGAAATTCGTCCATATTATGGGGCCTATTTATAGTCTTAATGATGTCCTAAAAACTAGCTAAAATCTCCTAAAAAAGTAGTGCTGGGGTTCAGCCATATGTGGACCCAAGATTTGGGCTCAATGGGCCTTATTAAGGCTAATTAATGAACCAAAAAACTGAGAACGAAATCACAACTATACTCGACTTAAACCAGCCCAATTTACACAAACTTAAACTACTATTGGGCTTTATAAAATGATAGAGTAAACACAAACTACTGAATTTCTCCATTATGGATTTGGACTTGAAGAATGTTCCAATATGATTTACAAGCCCGTTCCACTTCTAGTTTGTTTTTGGGACGGCTTCCCCTTCAAGAACACCTCGAACCAAACTTTGCGTGGCTTGTTGGATTCTCTTTGCACGTGCCCCTGTAATTGGTCCAAGTTGGCACAATGTTCGCAACTACTCTTCACGAACCTTAGTCGAGCTTGAAGATGACTCTTGGCTCGTATCACCAGACTTGGCTGGTGAAATCTTAACTTGCAAAGAGATGATCCAATGTTTCTTGATGTTGACAAAAGGGGCATTTTGAAGCCAAGGAAACCCCAAAGGTAGTTATGATATCGTCAAGTGGGAGTTTCCAATTCAAGAGGCGCCACATGAAGATGGAGTTTCGATTTGGAGTTTATTGTCCCAAATCATTGTTTGAGAGAGTGTGGAAACATGTGAAGGAATGGCAGAGGAGACTGAAAACTTGCCAATAGGTGACAGAGTCCGTACCAGCACATCTGAGTCATTACAAACTTGGTAAGGTATCCCGCAAAGATGCTTCTCTAGTCTTTCTATCTCAAGGCCTGAATAATGTTCGCTTAAAATTGCAAGGTTCCAGCCATTTGCACTCACAAATCAGCAACTGTAAGGGTTGGCTGGAACACTTGACTAACCTCGTGAAACAAAGGTCCTTGGACATCAGAGAGCGGGAGGCAGCCAAGTGTCATACCAAAAGGAGACTTGTCCAATGAGTAACAAAAATAAAAGGCCTTTTCTCTGCGTTCTCACGGCTTTTGAGATTGCACTTCCATATATATGAATCATGGTGCCTTTTGTTTATTAAACAAGGGTGGGAATGACAATATCTAGAACGCATGAAAGAGCACCATAAAGAATTCCCCTTTCAAAATTTCCACCGTAGTTTAATGCCAAAACCCTTGACCAAATCTGAGAGGGACATTATTCCAAGGCCATTGGCAGCGGTTCGCTTACATAATGACTTCCATGATGCCCAATGGTACCTGCTTCCCGAGTCCGAATTGCCCCAGAAGAAGTTTCCGAATTGGCGCTCCAAGTCCTTGATTACAGCTTTTGGAGGTTGGAGTACCGTGAATAGGTATATTGGAATACTACTTAAAACAAGCTTGAGCAGGATTAGCTTTCCCCCAAGAGAGGGAAATTTCATTTGCCACCTCGCAATTTTTGAGGTAATTTTCTCTCTTACCAACATGGGCTGATAGAATGACCTTCTTTTCTTCGCCATTTGAATGGGGCAGCCAAGATATGTGAAAGGGAGGGGACGTTTCTCAAAACCTGTTCAAAATTGAACCATTCTGATCCTAGATAGGGGAGCGTTGTTGGCCATGTAAAAGAAGCTTGTTAATAAGCTGCCCAGATGAAGACTCAAACTGGTCGTGGAACTCCGTGAGGTGTTGATTGATTTGGCCTATCCTTTAGTGAAAATGACTATGTCGTTCGCGAACGCAAGATGAGTGATTGCTGGACACTTCCTTGGAAATACGTAATCCCAGATATTTCCCTCACGGAATTGTGCTCGCAAACCTCGCGCTAAAGTCCCCTTGTTTCAGCCATTTCGTACCCGATTTTTGCCTCCAAAAACATTCTTCATCGGCAAGGCATTTAGCGTGCATGGCTTGTGCATGGGTAAGAGAAATTTGGTTTGGTTGTGATGGCTGTTGCAAGCAAATAGCCACACATTGTTGAACATGCATCTCATAATTTTTCACCTTGTCAAAAATGTTTCCAATGATGGTGTGACTTCAGTTACGTAATTCCAATTGCCTAATCAAGCAAGAATTCAACCCGTTGTCTATAACAAGGCAAGAACCAAACTCTTAACAAGATTTAAAGAGAGAATTTACCCGTTGCCTATACGAATCAGGTAAGAACCAAATCTATAAGTCGGTTAGAACAATCACCGTTGCTCAAACGATGATCCCAACAAAGTCTTAATACAAAGACTAAAAGAAAGAACTTTTTCCTCACGAAAAAGACAAGTTTTTTTGATAAAAATTTGTTGAAATTCGTCCATATGATGAGGCCTATTTACAGTCTTAGTGAAGTCCTAAAAACTAGCTTAAAAACTCCTAAAAAAGTAGTGCTGGGGTTCAGCCATAATTGGCCCCAAGATTTGGGCTAAATGGGCCTTATGAAGGCTAATTCATGAGCCAAAAAACTGAGAACAAAATCACAGCTATACTCGACTTAAAGAAGCCCATGATTTACACAAACTTAAACTACTATTGGGCTTTATAAAATGATAGAGTAAACACAAACTACTAGATTTCTCCATTACGGATTTGGACTTGAAGAATGTTCCAATATGATTTACAAGCCCGTTCCACTTCTAGTTTGTTTTGGGACGGCTTCCCCGTCAAGAACACCTCGAACCAAACTTTGCATGGCTTGTTGGAATCTCTTTGCATGTGTCCCTGTAAGTGGTCCAAGTTGGCACTTGCATTGACTCTTCACGAACCTTAGTCGAGCTTGGAGATGTCCCTTGGCTCGTATCACCAGACTTGGCTGGTGAAATCACAACTTGCAAAGAGATGATCCAATGTTTCTTGATGTTGATAAAAGTGACATTTTGAAGTTAAGGAAACCCCAAAGGTCGTTATGATATCGTCAAGTGGGAGTTTCCAATTCAAGAGGCGCCACATGAAGATGGAGTTTCGATTTGGAGTTTATTGTCCCAAATTATTGTTTGAGAGAGTGTGGAAAACATGTGAAGGAATGGCAGAAGAGACAGAAAACTTGCCATTAGGTGAGAGAGTCCATACCAGCACATCTGAGTCATTACAAACTTGGTAAGGTATCCCACAAAGATGCTTCTCTAGTCTTTCTATCTCATGGCCTGAATAATGTTCGCTTAAAATTGCAAGGTTCCACCCATTTGCACTCACAAATCAGCAACTGTAAAGGTTGGCTGGAACACTTGACTAACCTCGTGAAACAAAGGTCCTTGAGGCAGCCAAGTGTCATACCAAAAGAAGACTTGTCCAATGCGTAACAAAAATAAAAGGCCTTTTTTCTGCGTTCTCACGGCTTTTAAGCTTGCACTTCCATATCTATGAATCACTGTGCCTTTCGTTTATTAAACAAGGGTGGGAATGACAATATGTAGAACGCATGAAAGAGCACCATCAAGAATTCCCCTTTCGAAATTTCCACCGTAGTTTAATGCCAAAACCCTTTACCAAATCTGAGAGGGACATTATTCCAAACCAGGCGATTGGCAGCTGTTGGCTTACTTAATGACTTCCATGATGCCCAATAGTACATGCTTCCCGAGTCCGAATTGCCGCAGAAGAAGTTTGCCAATTAGCGCTCCAAGTCCTTGATTGCAGCTTTTGGAGGCTAGAGTACCGTGAATAATATTGGAATACTACATAAAACAAGCTTGTGCAGGATTAGCTTTCCCCCAGGCTAGAGAAATTTCATTTGCCACCTCACAATTTTAGAGGTAATTTTCTCAATTATGGGATGATAGAGTGACCTTCTTTTCTTCGCCTTTTGAATGGGGCAGCCAAGATATGTGAAAGGGAGGGGACGTTTCACAAAACCTGTTCAAAATTGAACCGTTCTGATCCTAGATAGTGGACAGTGGACCGTTGTTGGCCATGTAAAAGAAGCTTTTCGACTTCTTAATGAGCTGCCCAGATGAAGACTCAAGCTGGTCGTGGAACTCCGTGAGTTCTTGACTGATTTGGCCTTTCCTTTAGTGAAAATGACTCACATGTCGTTCGCGAACGCAAGATGAGTGATTGTTGGACACTTCCTTGGAAATGCCTAATCCCAGATATTTCCCGCACGGAAATGTGCTTGCAAACCTCGAGCTAAAGTCCCCTTTTTTCAGCCATTTCTTACCCGATTTTTGCCTCCAAAAACTTTCTTCATCGGCAAGGCATTTAGCATGCATGGCTTGTGCATGGGCAAGAGAAATTTGGTTAGAATGTGATGGCTATTGCAAGCAAATAGCCTCACATTGTTGAACATGCATCTCATCATTTTTCACCTTGTCAAAAATGTTTCCAAAGATGGTGTGACTCCAATTGCGTAATTCCAATTGCATAATCAAGCAAGAATTCAACCCGTTTACTATAACAAGGCAAGAACCAAACTCTTAACAAGATTTGAAGCGAGAATTGACCCGTTGCCTATACGAATCAGGCAAGAACCAAATCTATAAATCGGTTAGAACAATCACCATTGCTCAAGCGATGATCCCAACAAAGTCTTAATTTGTTCCAAACACTAAAAGAAAGAACTTTTTCCTCACCAAAAAGACAAGTTTTTTTGATAAAAATATGCTGAAATTCGTCCATATGATGAGGCCTATTTATAGTCTTAATGAAGTCCGAAAAACTAGCATAAAAACTACTAAAAAAGTAGTGCAGGGGTTCAGCCAAAAGTGGCCCCAAGATTTGGGCTAAATGGGCCTTATTAAGGCTAATTAATGAGCCTAAAAACTGAAAACTGAATCACAACTATACTCGACTTAAACCAGGCCAATTTACACAAACTTAAACTACTATTGGGCTTTATAAAATAATTGTGTAAACACAAACTAATGCACTTCTCCATTATGGATTTGGACTTGAAGAATGTTACAATCAGATTTACAAGCCCGTTCCACTTCTAGTTTGTTTTGGGACGGCTTCCCTGTCAAGAACACCTCGAACCTAACTTTACATGGCTTGTTGGATTCTCTTTGTACGTGCCCATGTAATTGGTCCAAGTTGGCACTTGCAACTACAGGAGTTTCCATGACTCTTCACGAACCTTTGTCGACCTTGAAGATGCCGAGAAAAGTAGTTCACGATTTTATCTACTGGTGAAATCACAACTTGCAAAGAGATGATCCAATGTTTCTTGATGGTGACAAAAGGGATATTTTGAAGCCAAGGAAACCCCAAAGGTAGTTATGATATCATCAAGTGGGAGTTTCTTATTCAAGAGGCGCCACATGAAGATGGAGTTTCGATTTGGAGTTTATTGTACCAAATCATTGTTTGAGAGAGTGTCGAAACATGTGAAGGAAGGATAGAGGAGACTGAAAACTTGCCATTAGGTGAGAGAGTCCATACCAGCACATCCGAGTCATTACTAACTTGGAAATGTTCCCACAAAGATGCTTCTCTAGTCTTTCTATCTCAAGGCCTGAATAATGTTCGCTTAAAATTGCAAGGTTCCAGCCATTTGCACTCAAAAATCAGGAACTGTAAGGGTTGGCTCGAATACTTGACTAACCTTGTTAAACAAAGGTCCTTCGACCTGAGGCAACCAAGTGTCATACCAAAAGGCGACTTGTCCAATGCGTAACAAAAATAATAGGCCTTTTTTCTGCGTTCACACGGCTTTTAAGCAGGCACTTCCATATATATGAATCACAGTGCCTTTCTTTTATTAAACAAGGGTGGGAATGACAATATCTAGAACGCATGAAAGAGCACCATGAAGAATTCCCCATTCGAAATTTCCACCGTAGTTTAATGCCAAAACCCTTGACCAAATCTAAGAGGGACATTATTCCAAGGCCATTGGCAGCTGTTGGCATACATAATGACTTCCTTGATGCCTAATGGTACCTGCTTCACGAGTCCGAATTGACCCAGAAGAAATTTGCGAATTGGCGCTCCAAGTCCTTGATTACAGCTTTTGGAGACTGGAGTACCGTGAATAGGTATATTGGAATACTACTTAAAACAAGCTTGAGCAGGTTTAGCTTTCCCCATCTAATGAGTATAAGAAATTTCATTTGCCACCTCACAATTTTAGAGATAATTTTCTCAATCATGGGCAGCTAGAATGACCTTCTTTTCTTCGCCTTTTGAATGGGGCAGCCAGGATATGTGAAAGGGAGGGGCGTTTCTCAAAACCTATTCAAAATTGAACCATTCTGATCCTAGATAGTGGAGCATTGTTGGCCATGTAAAAGAAGCTTTTCGACTTTTTAATCAGCTGCCCGGATGAAGACTCAAACTGGTCGTGGAACTCCGTGAGTTGTTGACTGATTTGGCCTCTCCTTTAGTGAAAAAAACTATGTCGTTCGCGAACGAAAGATGAGTGATTGTTGGACACTTCCTTGGAAATACGTAATCCGAGATATTTCCAGCACGGAATTGTGCTCGCAAACCTCGCTCTAAAGTCCCCTTGTTTCAGCCATTTCATACCCGATTTTTGCCTCCAAAAACATTCTACGTTGGCAAGGCATTTAGCGTGCATGGCTTGTGCATGGGCAAGAGAAATTTGGTTTGGATATGATGGCTGTTGCAATCAAATAATAGCCTCAATTTACATTGTTGAACATGCATTTCATCATTTTTCACCCTGTAAAAAATGTTTCCAAAGATGGTGTGACTCCAATTGCGTAATTCCAATTGCATAATCAAGCTAGAATTCAACCCGTTGTCTATAACAAGGCAAGAACCAAGCTCTTAACAAGATTTAAAGTGAGAATTGACCCGTTGCATATACGAATCAGGCAAGAACCAAATCCATAAGTTGGTTAGAACAATCACCGTTGCTCAAGCGATGATCCCAACAAAGTCTTAATACAAAGACTAAAAGAAATAACTTTTTCCTCACGAAAAAGACAAGTTTTTTTGTTAAAAATCTGCTGAAATTCGTCCATATGATGAGGTCTATTTATATTCTTAATGAAGTCCTAAAAACTTGCTTAAAAACTCCTAAAAAAGTAGTGCTGGGGTTCATCCATAAGTGGCCCCAAGATTTGGGCTAAATGGACCTTATTAAGGCTAATTAATGAGCCAAAAAACTGAGAACTGAATCACTACTATACTCGACTCTGATTAAACCAGCCCAATTTACACAAACTTAAACTACTATTGGGCTTTATAAAATGATAGAGTAAACAAAAACTACTGGATTTCTCCATTACGGATTTGGACTTGAAGAATGTTCCAAGAAGATTTACAAGCCCGTTCCACTTCTAGTTTGTTTTGGGACGGCTTCCCCGTCAAGAACACCTCGAACCAAACTTTGCATGGCTTGTTGGATTCTCTTTGCACGTGCCCCTGTAATTGGTCCAAGTTGGCACTTGCAATGACTCTTCACGAACCTTAGTCGACCTTGAAGATGCCCCTTGGCTCGTATCATGGCCCCTGGTGAAATCACAACTTGCAAAGATATGATCAAATGTTTCTTTATGTTGACAAAAGGGACATATTGAAGCCAAGGAAACCCCAAAGATAGTTATGATATCGTCAAGTGGGAGTTTCCTATTCAAGAGGCGCCACATGAGGATGGAGTTTCGATTTGGAGTTTATTGTCCCAAATCATTGTTTGAGTTAGAGCGTGCAAACATCTGAAGGAATGGCAGAGGAGACTGAAAACTTGCCATTAGGTGAGAGAGTCCGTACCAGCACATCTGAGTCATTACAAACTTGGAAAGGTATCCCACAAACAAGCTTCTCTAGTCTTTCTATCTCAAGGCCCGAATAGTGTTCGCTTAAAATTGCAAGGTTCCAGCCATTTGCACTCACAAATCAGCAACTGTAAGGGTTGGCTGGAACACTTGACTAACCTCGTGAAACAAAGGTCCTTGAGGCAGCCAAGTGTCATACCAAAAGAAAACTTGTCCAATGCGTAACAAAAATAAAAGGCCTTTTTTCTACGTTCTCACAGCTTTTAAGCTTGCACTTCCATATATTTGAATCACTATGCCTTTCATTTATTAAACAAGGATGGGAATGACAATTTCTAGAACACATGAAAGAGCACCATCAAGAATTCCCCTTTGAAAATTTCCACCGTAGTTTAATGCCAAAACCCTTTATTTATATCAATTTTGGAGGCTGGAGTACGTGAATAGGTATATTGGAATACTACATAAAACAAGCTTGTGCAGGATTAGAATTCCCCCAGGGGAGAGAAATTTCATTTGCCACCTCGCAATTTTAGAGGTAATTTTCTCAATCATGGGATGTAAGAGTGACCTTCTTTTCTTCGCCTTTTTAATGGGGCAGCCAAGATATGTGAAAGGGAGGGGACGTTAAAACCTGTTCAAAATTGAACCATTATGATCCTAGACTTGGAGTGTCTCTTATACACATCTAGAAGTGTATAAGAGAATGAGCTGCTCAGATGAAGACTCAAGCTGGTCATGAACTCCGTCAGTTCTTGACTGATTTGGCCTCTCCTTTAGTGAAAATGACTATCAGCCCACATCTAGATGTGTATAAGAGACAGGAATCCAACTTGTGCATGGGCAAGAGAAATTTGGTTCGAGGTGTTCTTGACGTTGCTCTCTCTGCAAAATAGCCAAACATTGTTGAACATGCATCTCATCATTTTTCACCATCTCAAAAATGTTTCCGAAGATGGTGTGACTTCAATTGCGTAATTCCAATTGCATAATCAAGCTAGAATTCAACCCGTTGTCTATAACAAGGCAAGAACCAAGCTCTTAACAAGATTCAAAGTGAGAATTGACCCGTTGCCTATACGAATCAGGCAAGAACCAAATCCATAAGTCGGTTAGAACAATCACCGTTACTCAATCGATGATCCCAACAAAGTCTTTAATATACAGGTCAAGACTAAAAGAAAGAACTTTTTCCTCACGAAAAAGACAAGTTTTTTTGTTAAAAATCTGCTGAAATTCGTCCATATGATGAGGCCTATTATATTCTTAATGAAGTCCTAAAAACTAGCTTAAAAACTCCTAAAAAAGTATAAGAGACAGGCCTTAATAAGTGGCCCCAAGATTTGGGCTAAATGGGCCTTATTAAGGCTAATTAATGAGCCAAAAAACTGAGAACTGAATCACTACTATACTCGACTTAAACCATCCCAATTTACACAAACTTAAACTACTATTGGGCTTTATAAAATGATAGAGTAAACAAAAACTACTGGATTTCTCCATTACGGATTTGGACTTGAAGAATGTTCCAAGAAGATTTACAAGCCCGTTCCACTTCTAGTTTGTTTTGGGACGGCTTCCCCGTCAAGAACACCTCGAACCAAACTTTGCATGGCTTGTTGGTTTGAGTGGACAGAACCATTGCAAGTCGACCTTGAAGATGCCCCTTGGCTCGTATCACCAGACTTGGCTGGTGAAATCACAACTTGCAAAGATATGATCAAATGTTGATGATATGTTGACAAAAGGGACATATTGAAGCCAAGGAAACCCCAAAGATAGTTATGATATCGTCAACAGGGAGTTTCCTATTCAAGAGGCGCCACATGAAAATGGAGTTTCGATTTGGAGTTTATTGTCCCAAATCATTGTTTGAGAAAGCCTGTCTCATGTGAAGGAATGGCATGCAAAGTTTGGTTCAACTTGCCATTAGGTGAGAGAGTCCGTACCAGCACATCTGAGTCATTACAAACTTGGTAAGGTATCCCACAAAGATGCTTCTCTAGTCTTTCTATCTCAAGGCCTGAATAATGTTCACTTAAAATTGCAAGGTTCCAGCCATTTGCACTCACAAATCAAAGAATCGTGAGTTACGGTTCAAGAGACTGTTTCTGTCTCTCATTCCTTTTAGATGTTACCAAGTTCAGATTAATTACTCTGACGATCATGTCTCAGTGCATACACATCTAGAAAGGTCTTGAGAGACTGTTCTATATAGTATTGGCTTGTTCCATATATATGAATCATCTGTTTTCATTTATTAAACAAGGTGGGAATGACAATATCTAGAACGATGAAAGAGCACCATAAAGAATTTCGACTTCAAAGAGTTGTTTAATGCCAAAACCCTTGACCAAACCGAGAGGGAGATGTTTGCACGCTCTCTCAAACAATGATTTGGGACAATAAACTCCAAATCGAAACTCCATCCCCTGTCTCTTATACACATCTAGCGCCAATTCACAAACTTCTTCTGGGGCCCAAGTCCTTGATTACACTTTTGAGGCTGGAGTACCGTGAATAGGTACATTGGAATACTACTTAAAACAAGCTTGAGCAGGTTTAGCTTTCCCCCAAGAGAGGGAAATTTCATTTGCCACCTCACAATTTTAGAGGTAATTTTCTCAATCATGGGCAGCTAGAATGACCTTCTTTTCTTCGCCCTTTGAATGGGGCTCAGGATATGTGAGGGAGGGCGCTTCTCAAAACCTATTCAAAATTGAACCATTCTGATCCTAGATAGCGGAGCATTGTTGGCCATGTATGAGCTTCTTTTGACTTTTAATACCTTTCCGGATGAAGACTCAACCGGGCGTGGAACTCCGTGAGTTGTTGATCGATTTGGCCTCTCCTTTAGTGAAAAACTATGTCGTCGCTGAATGAAAGATGAGTGATTGTTGGACACTTCCTTGAAATACAATCCGAGATATTTCCAAAGACGGAATTGTGCTCGCAACCCGCTCTAAAGTCCCCTTGTTTCAGCCATTTCATACCCGATTTTGCCTCAAAAACATTCTACGTTGGCAAGGCATTTAGCGTGCATGGCTTGTGCATGGGCAAGAGAAATTTGGTTTGGATATGATGGCTGTTGCAATCAAATAGCCTCACATTGTTGAACATGCATTTCATCATTTTTCACCCTGTAAAAAATGTTTCCAAAGATGGTGTGACTCCAATTGCGTAAAGATTCCAATTGCATAATCAAGCTAGAATTCAACCCGTAGTCTATAACAAGGCAAGAACCAAGCTCTTAACAAGATTTAAAGTGAGAATTGAGCCACTATATACGAATCAGCAAGAACCAAATCCATAAGTTGGTTAGAACAATCACCAGCTCAAGCGATGATCCCAACAAAGTCTTAATACAAAGACTAAAGAAATAACCTTTTCCTCCGAAAAAGACAAGTTTTTGTTAAAATCTGCTGAAATTCGTCCATATGATGAGGTCTATTTATATTCTTAATGAAGTCCTAAAACTTGCTTAAAAACTCCTAAAAAAGTAGTGCTGGGGTTCATCCATAAGTGGCCCCAAGATTTGGGCTAAATGGACCTTATTAAGGCTAATTAATGAGCCAAAAAACTGAGAACTGAATCACTACTATACTCGACTTAAACCAGCCCAATTTACACAAACTTAAACTACTATTGGGCTTTATAAAATGATAGAGTAAACAAAAACTACTGGATTCTCCATTATACGGATTTGGACTTGAAGAATGTTCCAAGAAGATTTACAAGCCCGTTCCACTTCTAGTTTGTTTTGGGACGGCTTCCCCGTCAAGAACACCTCGAACCAAACTTTGCATGGCTTGTTGGATTCTCTTTGCACGTGCCCCTGTAATTGGTCCAAGTTGATCATATCTTTGCAAGTTGCGATTTTGCCTAAAAAGTTCTTGATCTAATGACAAGTTTTCAGTCTCCTCTGCCACTGTTCAATCACAACTTGCAAAGATATGATCAAATGTTTCTTTATGTTGACAAAAGGGACATATTGAAGCCAAGGAAACCCCAAAGATAGTTATGATATCGTCTTGTTTTTAAGCCAACACTTATTCTTGCTATAAGAGCCCTCTTATACACAATACAATGTTCGCTTATACACATCTAGATGTGTATAAGAGACAAGGTGTAATTGGCTTCATGGAACACTTGACTAACCTCGTGAAACAAAGGTCATTGAGGCAGCCAAGTGTCATACCAAAAGAAAACTTGTCCAATGCGTAACAAAAATAAAAGGCCTTTTTTCTGCGTTCTCACAGCTTTTAAGCTTCCATATATTTGAATCACTATGCCTTTCATTTATTAAACAAGGATGGGAATGACAATTTCTAGAACACATGAAAGAGCACCATCAAGAATTCCCCTTTGAAAATTTCCACCGTAGTTTAATGCCAAAACCCTTTACCAAATCTGAGAGGGACATTATTTCAAGGCCATTGGATGGCCTTTCCAATAATGTTCAGGGTCTGTCTCTTATCCAATATGCACAAGCCATGCACGCTAAATGCAGAAGCCACTAATGAGCTGCTCGATGAAGACTCTGCTGGTCATGAACTGAGTTCTTGACGATTTGGCCTCTCTTTAGTGAAAATGACTATGTCGTTCGCGAACGCAAGATGAGTGATTGTTGGACACTTGCATGGAAATGCGTATCCCAGATATTTCCCAGATGAATTGTGCTCGCAAACTCGACGCTAAAGTCCCCTTGTTTCCATTTCATACCCGATTGCTTCTCCAAAACTTTCTTCACAAAGAAGGCATTTAGCGCCCATGGCTTGTGCAGCAAGAGAAATTTGGTTTGGTTGTGATGGCTGTTGCAAGCAAATAGCCAAACATTGTTGAACATGCATCTCATCATTTTTCACCATCTCAAAAATGTTTCCGAAGATGGTGTGACTTCAATTGCGTAATTCCAATTGCATAATCAAGCTAGAATTCAACCCGTTGTCTATAACAAGGCAAGAACCAAGCTCTTAACAAGATTCAAAGTGAGAATTGACCGGTCCCAAGATTTGGGCTAAATGGGCCTTATTAAGGCTAATTAATGAGCCAAAAAACTGAGAACTGAATCACTACTATACTCGACTTAAACCATCCCAATTTACACAAACTTAAACTACTATTGGGCTTTATAAAATGATAGAGTAAACAAAAACTACTGGATTTCTCCATTACGGATTTGGACTTGAAGAATGTTCCAAGAAGATTTACAAGCCCGTTCCACTTCTAGTTTGTTTTGGGACGGCTTCTGCCAAGAACACCTCGAACCAAACTTTGCATGGCTTGTTGATTCTCTTTGCACGTGCCTCTAATTGGTCCAAGTTGGCACTTGCAAGCCCAATAGTAACCTAAGTTGACCTTGAAGGTTCCCCTTGGCTCGTATCACCAGACTTGGCTGGTCAAATCACAACTTGCAAAGATATGATCAAATGTTTCTTTATGTTGACAAAAGGGACATATTGAAGCCAAGGAAACCCCAAAGATAGTTATGATATCGTCAAGTGGGAGTTCTGCCAAAACTTCTTCTGCGGCCACATGAAATGGAGTTTATTTGGAGTTTATTGTCCCAAATCATTGTTTGAAAGCGTGGAAACATGTGAAGGAATGGCAGAGGAGACTGAAAACTTGCCATTAGGTGAGAGAGTCCGTACCAGCACATCTGAGTCATTACAAACTTGGTAAGGTATCCCACAAAGATGCTTCTCTAGTCTTTCTATCTCAAGGCCTGAATAATGTTCGCTTAAAATTGCAAGGTTCCAGCAATTTGCACTCACAATCAGCAATCGTAAGGGTTAATGAACACTTGACTAACCTCGTGAAACAAAGGTCCTTGAGGCAGCCAAGTGTCATACCAAAAGAAAACATGTCCAATGCATAACAAAACTAAAAGGCCTTTTTTCTGCGTTCTCACGGCTTTTAAGCTTGCACTTCCATATATATGAATCACTGTGCCTTTCATTTATTAAACAAGGGTGGGAATGACAATATCTAGACAGATCCCATGAGTTTAATGCCAAAACCCTTGACCAAACTGAGAGGGACAATATTCCAAGGCCATTGCAACTGCTATTACATAATGACTTCCATGATGCCCAATGGTACTTACTCAGGTCCGAATTGCCCTGTAATAGTTTGTGAATTGGCGCTCCAAGTCCTTGATTACAGCTTTTGGAGGCTGGAGTACCGTGAATAGGTACATTGGAATACTACTTAAAACAAGCTTGAGCAAGATTAGCTTGCGAAAATGACTATGTCGTTCGCGAATGCAAGATGAGTGATTGTTGGACACTTCCTTGGAAATACGTAATCCGAGATATTTCCCTCACGGAATTGTGCTCGCAAACCTCGCGCTAAAGTCCCCTTGTTTCAGCCATTTCATACCCGATTTTTGCTTCCAAAAACTTTCTTCGTCGGCAAGGCATTTAGCGTGCATGGCTTGTGCATGGGCAAGAAAAATTTGGTTTGGTTGTGATGGCTGTTGCAAGCAAATATCCTCACATTGTTGAACATGCATCTCATCATTTTTCACCTTGTCAAAAATGTTTCCAAAGATGGTGTGACTTCAATTGCGTAATTCCATTTGCATAACCAAGCTAGAATTCAACCCGTTGTCTATAACAAGGCAAGAACCAAGCTCTTAACAAGATTCAAAGCGAGAATTGACCCGTTTCCTATACGAATCAGGCAAGAACCAAATCCATAAGTCGGTTAGAACAATCACAGTTGCTCAATCGATGATCCCAACAAAGTCTTAAATACAAAGACTAAAAGAAAGACCTTTTTCCTTACGAAAAAGACAAGTTTTTTTGATAAAAATCTGCTGAAATTCGTCCATATGATGAGGCCTATTTATATTCTTAATGAATTCCTAAAAACTAGCTTAAAAACTCCTAAAAAAATAGTGCTGGGGTTCAGCCATAAGTGGCCCCAAGATTTGGGCTAAATGGGCAAGGCTAATTAATGAGCCAAAAAACTGAGAACTGAATCACTACTATACTCGACTTAAACCAGCCCAATTTACACAAACTTAAACTACTATTGGGCTTTATAAAATGATAGAGTAAACACAAACTACTGGATTTCTCCATTACGGATTTGGACTTGAAGAATGTTCCAATAAGATTTACAAGCAAGTTCCACTTCTAGTTTGTTTTGGGACGGCTTCCCCGTCAAGAACACCTCGAACCAAACTTTGCATGGCTTGTTGGATTCTCTTTGCACGTGCCCCTGTAATTGGTCCAAGTTGGCACTTGCAATGATCTTCACGAACCTTAGGTCGACCTTGAAGATGCCCCTTGGCTCGTATCACCAGACTTGCCTGGTGAAATCACAACTTGCAAAGATATGATAAAATGTTTCTTGATGTTGACAAAAGGGACATATTGAAGCCAAGGAAACCCCGAAGGTAGTTATGATATCGTCAAGTGGGAGTTTCCTATTCAAGAGGCGCCACATGAAGATGGAGTTTCGATTTGGAGTTTATTGTCCCAAATCATTGTTTGAGAGAGCGTGCAAACATCTGAAGGAATGGCAGAGGAGACTGAAAACTTGCCATTAGGTGAGAGAGTCCGTACCAACACATCTGAGTCATTACAAACTTGAAAGGTATACCACAAACAAGCTTCTCTAGTCTTTCTATCTCAAGGCCCGAATAGTGTTCGCTTAAAATTGTAAGGTTCTAGCCATTTGCACTCACAAATCAGAATTGCGTAACGTAATAAATAAAGGCCTTTTTCTGTCATTTAAGCTTGCACTTCCATATATTTGAATCACTGTGCCTTTCGTTTATTAAACAAGTATGGGAATGACAATTTCTAAAACGCATGAAAGAGCACCATCAAGAATTCCCCATTCAAAATTTCCACCGTAGTTTAATGCCAAAACCCTTTACCAAATCTGAGAGGGACATTATTCCAAGGCCATTGGCAGCTGTTGGCTTACATAATGACTTCCATGATTAAGTGGTACTTCCCAAGTCTGAATTACCGCAGAAGAAGTTTGCGAATTAGCGCTCCAAGTCCTTGATTGCAGCTTTTGGAGGCTGGAGTACCGTGAATAGGTATATTGGAATACTACATAAAACAAGCTTGTGCAGGATTAGCATTCCCCCAGGAGAGAGAAATTTCATTTGCCACCTCGCAATTTTAGAGGTAATTTTCTCAATCATGGGATGAAGAGTGACCTTCTTTTCTTCGCCTTTTGAATGGGGCAAGATAAGATATGAGGAGGGACGTTTTCAAAACCTCACATCAAGATGTGAACCATTATGATCAGACGATCCACTAGCGTTGTTGGCATGTAAAAGAAGCTGACTTGTTAATGAGCCGTCGGATGAAGACTCGTCAAAGTGGACTCCGAGTTCTTGACCCGATTTGGCCTAGATGTGTATAAGAGACAGGTCGAGTAATATCTCGGATTACGTATTTCCAAGGAAGTGTCCAACAATCACTCATCTTAGCCCAAATCTTGGGGCCACTTTTGGCTGAACCCCAGCGCTAAAGTCCCCTTTTTTCAGCCTTTTCATACCCGATTTTTGCCTCCAAAAACTTTCTTCCTCGGCAAGGCATTTAGCGTGCATGGGCAAGAGAAATATGGTTTGGTTGTGATGGCTGTTGCAAGCAAATAGCCTCACATTGCTGAACATGCATCTCATCATTTTTCACCTTGTCAAAAATGTTTCCAAAGATGGTGTGACTACAATTGCGTAATTCCAATTGCATAATCAAACAAAAATTGTGTTAACCCGTTGTCTATGACAAGGCAAGAACCAAACTCTTAACAACAGAAGCTTAGAATTGACTCCTTTACATTTAATCAAAAGAACCAAATCTATAAGTCGGTTAGAACAATCACCGTTGCTCAAGCGATGATCCCAACAAAGTCTTAATCCAAAGACTAAAAGAAAGAAATTTTCACTCACGAAAAAGACAAGTTTTTTTGATAAAAATCTGCTGAAATTCGTCCATATGATGAGGCCTATTTATAGTCTTAATGAAGTCCGAAAAGCTAGCATAAAAACTCCCAAAAAAGTAGTGCTGGGGTTCAGCCAAAAGTGGCCCCAAGATTTGGGCTAAATGGGCCTTATGAAGGCTAATTAATGAGCCTAAAAACTGAGAACTAAATCACAACTATACTCGACTTAAACCAGCCCAATTTACACAAACTTAAACTACGATTGGGCTTTGTAGAATAATAGTGTAAACACACACTACTGGACTTCTCCATTATGGATTTGGACTTGAAGAATGTTACACATCCACAGTTTAGATCAGATTTACAAGCCCGTCCACTTCTAGTTTGTTTTGGGAACATGCTTCCCCGCCAAGAACACCTGCTGATTTTTGAGTTTGCATGGCTTGTTGATTCTCTTGCACGTGCCCCTGTAATTGGTCCAAGTTGGCACTTGCAATGACTCTTCACGAACCTTAGTCGACCTTGAAGATGCCCCTTTGGGATCACCGAGACTTCAATGTGAAATCACAACTTTAAAGATATGATCAAATTTTTTGGCTCATTAATTAGCTTATACATAAGAGCCAGGCATTGGACCAATTTTTGGGGCACTTGGCTAATACAGCTAGATGTTATTTAGGAGTTTTTAAGCTAGTTTTTATTGCGATTGCCAACCTATTGTCCCAAATACATTGTGTGAGAGAGTGTGGAAACATGTGAAGGAATGGTAGAGGAGACTGAAAACTTGCCATTAGGTGAGAGAGTCCGTACCAGCACATCTGAGTCATTACTAACTTGGAAATGTATCCCACAAAGACATCTTCTCTAGTCTTTCTAAACTAGTTCTCAAGCAAGAAATATTCGCTAAAATTGCAAGGTCTCAGTTTTTCACTCAAAAATCAGCAACTGTAAGGGTTGGCTCGAACACTTGACTAACCTTGTGAAACAAAGGTCCTTGAGGCAGCCAAGTGTCATACCAAAAGGCGACTTGTCCAATGCGTAACAAAAATAATAGGACTTATCTTGCTCAAGCTTGTTTTAAGTCTGTCTCTTATACACATCTAGATGTGTATACATTTTAGAGGTAATTTCTCAATCATGTACTATAGAATGACCTTCTTTCTTGACCATTTGAATGGGCAGCAAGATATTTGAAAGGAGGGACGTTTCTCAAAACCATTCAAATTGAACCATTCGATCCTAGATATGGATCACTGTTATGTAAAGAAGCTTTTGACTTGTTAATGCACCTACCTAGATGAAGACTCAACTGTCGTGAACTCGTGAGTTGTTGACTGATTTGGCCTCTCATTTAGTGAAAATGACTCTGTCGTTCGCGAAAGCAAGATGAGTGATTGTTGGACACTTCCTTGGAAATATGTAATCCAAGATATTTCCCGCACATAATTGTGCTCGCAGACCTAGCGCTAAAGTCCCCTTGTTTCAGCCATTTCATACCCGATTTTTGCCTCCAAAAACTTTCTTCGTCGGCAAGGCATTTGGCGTGCATGGCTTGTGCATGGGTGACTAGAGAAATTTGGCTTGGTTGTAATGGCTGTTGCAAGCAAATAGCCTCACACTGTTGAACATGCATCTCATCATTTTTCACCTTGTCTAAAATGTTTCCAAAGATGGTGTGACTTCAATTGCGTAATTCCAATTGCATAATCAAGCTAGAATTCAACCCGTTGTCTATAAAAAGGCAATAACCAAACTCTTAACAAGATTTAAAGCGAGAATTGACTCGTTGCCTATACGAATCAGGCAAGAACCAAATCCATAAGTCGGTTAGAACAATCACCGTTGCTCAAGCGATGATCCCAACAAAGTCTTAATCCAATGACTAAAATAAGGAACTTTTTCCTCACGAAAAAGACAAGTTTTTTTGATAAAAATCTGCTGAAATTCGTCCATATGATGAGGCCTATTTGTAGTCTTAATAAAGTCCTAAAAACTAGCTTAAAAACTCCTAAAAAGGTACTGCTGGGGTTCAGCCATAAGTGGCCCCAAGATTTGGGCTAAATGGGCCTTACTACGGTCACTAATTAATGAGCGTAAAAACTGAGAACAAAGTCACAACTATACTCAGCTTAAACCAGCCCAATTTACACAAATTTAAACCACTGTTGGGCTTTATAAAATAATTGAGTAAACACAAACTAACGGACTTCTCCATTATGGATTTGGACTTGAAGAGTGTACCAATCAGATTTACAAACCCGTTCCACTTCTAGTTTGTTTTGGACGGCTTCCCGTCAAGAACACCTCGAACCAAACTTTGCATGGCTTGTTGGATACTCTTTGCATGTGCCCTTGTAATTGGTCCAAGTTGGCACTTGCAATGACTCTTCACGAACCTTACTCGAGCTAGAAGATGACCCTTGGCTTGTATCACCAAACTTGGCTGGTGAAATCACAACTTGCAAAGAGATGATCCAATGTTCCTTGATGGTGACAAAAGGTACATTTTGAAGCCAAGTAAACCCCAAATAGTTTATTGTCCCAAATCATTGTTTGAAAGTGTGGAAACATGTGGGATGGTGGTAGAATCAAACTTGCCATTCGGTGAGAGAACCATACACACATCCAATATATGCTGTCTCTTATACACATCTAGATGTGTATAAGAGACAGGAACAATATTCAGGCCTTGTGATAGAAAGAACACATCTAGATGTGTATAATAGGTATATTGGAATACTACTTGAAACAAGCTTGAGCAGGATTAGCTTTCCCACAGGAGAGACAAATTTCATTTGCCACCTCGTAATTTTAGAGGTAATTTTCTCAATCATGGGATGAAAGAGTGGCCTTCTTTTCTTCGCCTTTGAAATGGGGCACCAAGATATGTGTTTAGGACGTTTCTCAAAACATGTTCAAAATTGAACCATTCTGATCCTAGATAGTTGACCGTTGTTGGCCATGTAAAAGAAGCTTTTCGACTTGTTAATAAGTTGCCCAGATGAAGACTCAAACTGATCGTGGAACACACCATCTTGACTGATTTGGCCAGCATTTGACGAGTGAAAAATGAACGCAAGATGAGCGCTGTCGACACTTTTTGGAAATGCTTAATCATGATATTTCAAGATGTAATTATGCTCACAAACCACGCTTGAAACCTTCTAAAGCCATCTCATACCGGATTTTTGCCTCCAAAAACTTTCATCGGCAAGGCATTTTGCATGCATGGATTGTGCGTGGAGAAGGGAAATTTGGTTAGGCTGTGATGGCTGTTGCAAGCAAATAGCCTCACATTGTTGAACATGCATCTCAGCATTTTTCATCTTGTCAAAAATGTTTGCAAAGATGGTGCGACTCCAATTAGTATAATTGTGGTTTGACAACTGGGCTTATACACATCTAATTGTGTATAAGAGACAGGAATAGGTGAAATCACAACTTATACACTTCTGATCCAATGTTCCTTGATGGTGACAAAAGGTACATTTTGAAGCCAAGTATACATATATATGAATCACTATGCCTCGCTTATTAAACAAGGTGGAAATATCTCGAATCATGAAAGAGCACCATCAAGAATTCCCTTTGAAATTTCCACCGTGAGTTTAATGCCAAAACCATTGACCAAACGAGAGGGACATTATTCCAAGGCCATTGGCAATGCTGGCTTACATAATGACTTCCATGATGCCATGGTACCTGCCTTGTCCGATTACCCTGGTAGTTTGCAAATTTGAGCTCCAGTCCTGGTACAGCCTTTTGAGGCTTGAGTACTGAATAGGTAAATTGATACTACTTAAAACAACTTGAGCAGGATTAGCTTTCTGTGAGAAATTTAACTACACTCGCAATTTAGAGATAATTTTCTCAATCATTGGTCGACAGAGTGACCTTTTCTTCGCCTTTAGAAGGGGTAGCCAAGATATGTTAAAGGAAGGGACGTTTCTCAAAACCTATTCAAATTGAACCATTCGATCCTAGATAGTAGGTTATTGGCCATGTAAAAGAAGCTTTTGACTTGTTAATGTTTTGCATGAAGACTCAACTTGTCGTGGAACCTGGAGTTCCGAACTGATTTGGCCTCTCCTAGTGAAAATCATTGCGTCTCGCGAACACAAGATGAGTGATTGTTGGACACTAACTTGGAAATGTGTAATCGCACATATTAACTCGCACGGAATTAGTGAGTATACAAAGTACATTAAGAAAATCGAATAAGTTCTTATAACAATGATATCAACGTAAAACGTAATTTAATTATGCTATTCAGAACGAAGAAAGGAGATTAGTCGTGTGAGATTATGGTCAATTCTCGCTTTAAATCTGTCTCTTATACACATCAAGATTTGGGCTAAATGGGCCTTATTAAGGCTAATTAATGAGCCTAAAAACTGAGAACTAAAAACTGAGAACTAAATCACAACTATACTCGACTAAAACTGAGAGCCAAGAAATTGACTAACTGTTCTATATTATGAATCGCAATAGAAGAACACACGATAAAATATTAGGGAGATAATTAAGAAACTAGAAAGGTGATCTAATAGACATAAATGTTGAAAAGATAAGAATATCTAATAACGGATTGTCAATTTCTTGGCTCTCAATATCGAACGATCGCAATACACAGAGACTTCTTCCTTACTCGTAAAGCAAGTTTGATCGGCCTCATTTCTCTATTCTTTTGCAAATACTATTAGATGATCTAACATAATGTGTATAAGAACAACTCCTTTCTTGTTTCTTATCTTGTGCGACTTGATCCTAGTTATTAGTATTTAATCTGTACTTTGTCTCTTTCGAAGTTCTCAGCCATCGTAGAGTACAATCTCCTTCCACCTGATTTTCACACATAAATGAGGCCAAGTTTACATGCTTATACACCTGTCTCTTATACACATCTAGATGTGTATAAGAGACAGATTTAGAACTAATACATCATGGTTAACAATTTACAATCAAATCGCATTTTAAGTTCTTATCTTGAGTTTGGAGATTTACTTTTATAAGAACTCCAGTTCTATTTGTTAATCTGAAATGATGTGATAAGAGACAGAGATTTCTGAAATACTGACGATTAGATCTCCTTTACCGTGTGATAATAAGAACGATTAGATATTGATTTCACAAGGCAGGAGATACAGTCTCTATATACAAGATTGAGAATTAATAAAGGAGAATGCGGCTGGATTTAAAAAGAACCATTTCTCAGTTCTTTTTCTTATAAGATTAAATATTCAAACTTTAATTATAAGATCTTTAATGAATAAGACCCGCTCTTGGTTCTTTTTAACATCTATCGACTACTTCTCCTGTTATTAGACACATCAGATTGTTTGATAGCTGTATCTAGAAAAGACTCAGAGAAATAGGCCGATCAAACTTGGTTTACGAGTAAGGAAGAAGTTGCGATCGTTCGATATTAAGTGCCAAAGTTAAGCTAATATAGTTGCCTCCTTCTTTTCGAATGCGATTAGATCATTCATTTGATCTAAATCTTTTTGGCTGTGTCCTACATGGTTCTCAATCTAGTCTAGGCCTCATTTATTAGTTCTTTATCATCCGTTATTAGATATTCTTAATTTTCAACATGTATGTCGATTAGAGCACCTTGTTAAAAGATTAAATCTCTCCCTAATACACATCTAGATGTGTTCCTGCTGTATCTATAGAATAGCTTAGTCAATTTCTTGGCACTTAATATCGAACGATCGCAACTTCTTCCTTACTCGTAAACCAAGTTTGATCGGCCTCATTCTTCTCTATTCTTTTGTAAATGCTATTAAGTATTAGTTCTAAATCTACAAGGAATAGGTCCAGCCGCATGGTTCTTAATCCATTCTTATTAAAACATATTTATGTTCTTACCTTGTGAAATTTGATCTATATCTTTTCCAAATGTGCTAATGATTGTAACTCCTCCATATTTCATAATCTCACGACTCAATCTCCTTTCTTCTGCTCTGATTGCATATGTTATGTCTCCTTTTGTTCATTGTATAGCTCGATTAGTCGCATTTCTTAGTTCTCAATCTTGTACGATTATGACTTCTTCCTTTGTCATTATACAGGGTGTAATTGGCTTCATTTCTCAGTTCTTTTCAAATAACGAGAGATAATCATCTTTTGTTCAACCTCTTTTTCAATTTGAACTGCTTCTTGGTTCTTAATCTAGCATAATTAAATCACATTTTACGTTGTTATCATGTGTTATTAGAACTTATTGTGTTTCTACATGTACTTTGTTGAGAACTCCTTTCTTGTTTGTTAAAAAAACATTTCTCACTTATTTCTTCAAAACCATCATATTATATTTTAGTTCTTATTCTTTTATGCATAGTTATCACTCTTGATTCTTAATTTGGCCAAATCAAATCGCATTTTAAGTTCTTATCTTGACTTACGAGATTTACTTTTATAAGAACTGCTATTCGATTTTCTTAATCTGATGTGACTCGATCTACTTTGTTAGTTCTTAATCCTGTACGATTAAATCGTTTACTGTCACAATATAGTACGATTAGACCCTTTCTTTCTTCTCAATAACGTAGTATTACAATTTCTTCCTTAATCATTGTGCAGGCAAAATTAATAGGCCTCATTTCTCAGTTCCTTTTCTTATACGATTAGATAATCTCTTAATTATAAATCTTTAATGAATAATGAATATTAGAATAGAGAAAGGAAGATTCTTTTGCAAATGCTATTAGATGATGCTGTATTAGTTCTAAATCTTCAAGGAATAGGTCCCGCCGCTTGGTTCTTAATCCATTCTTATTAAAATATATTTAGGTTCTTACCTTGTCAAATCTGATCTCATATCTTTTCCAAATGTGCTATGATTGATGTATTATTAGAGACAACTCACACGACTAATCTCCTCTTTTGTTCTGAACTATATGTTATGTAATCCTTCGTTCATTGTATAGCCTCGATTATCGTCGATTTCTAGTTCTCGTTGCACAAAAGATTTAGATCAAATGAATGATCTAATCGCATTCGAAAGAGAACGGAGGCAACTATATCTGTCTTCAAATTGAAAAAGACTTTGTTCAAAGTCTTTTTCAATTTGAACTGATTCTTGGTTCTTAATCTAGCATAATTAAATCACATTATACATTGTTATCAAGAGTTATTAGAACTTATTGTGTTTCTACATGTACTTTGTTGAGATCTCCTTTCTTGTATCTTAATCTTGAAGAAATAAGCAGTTATTAGTATTTAATCTTGTACGATTAAGATGTCCCCTTTTTCAGTTCTCAATATCTTGATAACGAGTCTCTTATACACATCTAGATGTGATTAAGCACGTATACTTGGCTCATTTCTCACTTATTTCTTCAAAACCATCATATTATATTTTAGTTCTTATTCTTTTATGCATAGTTATCACTCATGGTTCTTAATTTGGCCAAATCAAATCGCATTTTAAGTTCTTATCTTGAGTTACGAGATTTACTTTCATAAGAACTCCTGTTCTATTTCTTAATCTGATATGACTCGATCTACTTTGTAAGTTCTTACTCCTGTAGATTAGATCTCCTTTACTGTGTCATAATATAGTACGATTAGACCCTTTTTTTTTCTTCTCAATATCGTACTTTTACAATTTCTTCCTTAATCATTGTGCAGGCATAATTAATAGGCTTCATTTCTCAGGTCTTTTTCTTATACGATTAGATAATCTCTTAATTATAAATCTTTAATGAATACGACCCGCTCTTGGTTTATTAACTTTTTAAATCTAATACGACAACTTCTCATTTATTAGTTTTCAATATTCTTTGATTGTTGTATCTCCTTTTGCGACTCACAATATTTTACGATTAGTCGACTTTCTTAGTTCTCAATATCTTACGATTACAATTCTTCCTTAGTTATTAAGCTAATATGGTTGCCTCAGTTCTCTTTTGAATACGATTAGATCATTCATTTGATATAAATCTTTTGTGCACAGGTCCCACACATGGTTCTCAATCTAGTTTAGCTAAGTCACGTATTAGGGGCTTATCATCAGTTATTAGATATTCTTATCTTTTCGACATGTATGTCGATTAGATCACCCTTCTAGTTTCTTAATTATCTCCCTAATATTTTATTATGTGTTCTCCTTTTGCGATTCATAGAACAGTTAGCCAATTTGTTGGCTCTCAATATCGAACGATCGCAACTTCTTCCTTACTCGTAAAGCAAGTTTCACGGGCCTCATTTCTCTATTCTTTTACAAATGCTCATTAGATGATGCTGTATTAGTTCTAAATCTTCAAGGAATAGGTCCAGCCGCATGGTTCTTAATCCATTCTTATTAAAAACATATTTATGTTCTTACCTTGTGAAATCTGATCTCATATCTTTTCCAAATGTGCTATGATTGGAACTCCTCTCATATTAAATAATCTCACACGACTAATCTCCTTTCCTTGTTCTGAATTGCATATGTTATGTCTCCTTTTGTTGTTCATTGTATAGCTCGATTAGTCGCATTTCTTAGTTCTCAATGTTGAACTATTATCACTTCTTTCTCTGTCATTATACAAGGTGTAATTGGCTTCATTTCTCAGTTCTTTTTCAAATAAGGTTAGATAATCATCTTTTGTTCAAAGTCTTTTACAATTTGAACTGATTCTTGGTTCTTAATCTAGCATAATTAAATCAAATTTTACGTTTTTATCATGAGTTATTAGAACTTATTGTGTTTCTACATGTACTTTGTTGAGAACTTATAAAGGAGTTTGTGTACGAA